>CM059276.1:10285831-10295831 GCA_030347295.1 Setipinna tenuifilis | reverse complement strand
CATATTTTCTCTTACACACACACACACACACACATAAAGATGACAGAATGTGCATGACGGGCATCAGGCCTCAGTAATTATCAGGGAGGTGAGTGCCTCGCTTTTTCTCTCTACCTCTCTAATTCCCTCTCTCTCGCTCTCTCTCCCCCCTCTATCTCATCTCTTTCTCTCTCTCTGTCTGCCTGTCTCTCACATAATGAGATTTATTGGCTTGAGTGTAGTTTGCACAATGTTTTCAAAGCAGATCATTTTTATGACATTAAATGTATATAAGAATCTTGTGTTTGTGTAAGTTATGCATGTGTGTGTGTGTGTGCATGTGCGCGCGTCTGTGTGTGCGAGCGCGCACGTGTGTGTATGTGTGTGTGTGTGTACATTCATGTCATATTGTGTTCAGGCATATATACATGTGTGATCTATGCCCCAATATTTAGTGCACTTGCAAATCAGTGCATAAATCCCATACTGCTGACATCTTGAGTCAGTACTGGATATGTGGATTTGAATGTTTAAAAAGCTTACAAAGAATCAAATATAAATTTATTGACTACTGATTAGCACCATGATAAATGTCGAATAATGTCTTGAATAATGTATGATTGTTTTAGCATGCTGTGCACATATTGCTCACTTAGGCTAGAAAAGCACATCTGAATCCATATTATTCTTCAGAAGTAGGCGTTTGAGGTTGCCTGGCTGTCGCACCAAGCTCGTAGATGCTGTGCTTTTTTTTGTTGTTGTTGTTTTGCACTGCCTACTTTATTGTGTGTTGTCTCACTGTTTGTGGATTTATTCTGTTTGTCTATATTTACTGTATTGTCTATGTTTAGTGTTGTATAAGTTATCCCTTAGATGACTGTATATCTGTAATTACTGTCAGAGAGAACAGAAACAGCATTTCGATTTTTCTGTGTCCTGCATATATAGGAAAGTTGACAAATAAAAATTTTGAGTCCTTTAATCCTTGAATCCTTGGTCTGGCAAAGATCCCATATAGGCCGTGAGCCAGGACCCCAAAATGGACCCCCCGCAATCGAACGGGTGGGCAATTTCTAATCTGTTTTTTTGACTTCTTGGACATCTGAAGTAAACATTTTGGCATGATAACCATTGCAAACAGGTAGCTTAGTGGTAGTTATCATGCATTGAAATGGTGGACCAGTAAAATGGAAACGTAAAACCTATGCATTGTGGTTCTTTGTTATTATGCAGTTTGGTGACCACACAGGGTCCTTAAATTACCTCAGGGATGTTTTCCTTTCCATCAAGACCCCACAGGGGTTGTTAGACCACACTAATAGGCCTAATAGAATCACCTCAGCAATAGGTGAATGACAAAATGTGATAAAAATGAGAACATATGAAATCGTTTTTTTTTTTTTTTTTTTACTTTTCCTGCAACAAGAAGAACAAACATCATGAACAAATACACATTAGCATGTGATAACAATACACATTAACATGTGATAACCATACACATTAACATGGCATGATAACCATTGCAAACAGGTAGCTTAGTGGTAGCTATTATGTATTGAAATGGTGGACCAGTAAAATGGAAACGTGAAAACTATGTATTGTGGTTCTTTATTATTATGCAGTTCGGTGACCACACAGGGTGCTTAAATTACCTAAGGAATGTTTTCCCTTCCATCAATACCCTACAGGGGTTGTTAGACCACACTAATAGGCCTGATCTGTTGTGTAGGGCTAGGTGTTGATATCCCAGTAGATACCTAAGGCACAGTCGAGACACTGTGGCCATCAAGTGAGTGATGGCATCCTTTGGGTTCTCAAGTGGGTGCCCTCCTTCTTGGGTGTTTCGCTGATAGGCCCACCTCCAGAGGGTTCAGCAGTGAATCCCAGCGTCCCAGGTTCACTCCCATCAACCACCACACACTTGGAGCCCCAGGTCAGGTCTTTCCTCCTGCTCCACAGCCACTGGCTCCCTTTCTCAGCAGCCTCGGAAAGATCCTTGATTGCCCGCCTGTGGGCCTTCGCTCGTACCCCCATCTCCCTGAGTAGCCTAGATGTTGAGGTGGCTATGAATCCCCTGCAGCCTACTTCCACCGGCCGTACCCTCACGTTCCAGCCTTGTTGTTGGGCGTCTGCTACGAGATCGGTGTATCTCAGCTTCTTCCGCTCGTAGGCTTCCTCTACTGCACCCTCCCATGGTACCGTGAGCTCAATGATGTACACGACCTTGAGTGAGAAAGACCACAAAACAAGATCTGGGCAAAGGTTGGTGGATGCGATTTCCGGTGAAAAGCACAGCTTTTTGTCCAGGTCTGCCAGCATTTTCCAGTCCTGTGCTCTATCCAGCTACCCAATGTCAGCCCTGCTGGTGATGGTGAAGCTGGCTTGACCCTCCCGGACAAAGAGTGCTGGCTGCCGGTGGGATGGCGGGGGGCGAAGTGCATTTGCGCTCACCCGCTGGCATTCCAGCACTGCCGCAAGACATCTTAGCACCTGGTTGTGTCGCCAGGTGTAGCGACCTTGGGTGAGGGTAGTCTTGCAGCCCACTAAGATGTGCTTTAGTGTTGCTGGGCTTGGGCACAAGGCACATGCGGGGTCGTCGCCATACGATTGGCTTAGGTTTGCGGGGGAAAGTAAAACATCGTATACAGCCCTGATGGTGAAGCTTGCCCTGAATGCCTCCATCTCCCATAGAACTTTCCAAGAGAGACTCTTCTCTACCCCTTCCCACGCCATCCACTGCTTTGCCTGTGCCACGGCTTGGGTGCGCCTTGCTGCTTCCTCTTCCCGACGTACCTCTTGGACCACCAGCTTGCGTCTCTGAGCTGGATTGGCCTTGCTCCAAGTCGGTCTGCTAGTACCAAGGCCAAGACCGCTCCTCCCCTCCTGAACATGTCCCACAATGTCACGGTGTCGGAGTGCTGCCTTTGCCTGCTCTGTTGCAGCCAGCGGGGTCCACTTCCTTCCAGTGGCCAGGATGGGTGCTGCTTGGGCCACAAATGGGTCATGTGGCCAGGCTGGTGATGGGAAGTTCCAGCATGCCTCTGCCATAAAGCCCAATGCTACTGAGGCAAGCCATTTCCTGGCATAGGAATTGACCAGCCTCTCCAGTTTTGAAAAATATCAGTTATTATAATTTCAGCCAGCAACAAAGCAAAATTTGCTTGGGGTAACGCAAATAGGGCAACCACAGCGAATTTCCCAAGGGCAATTTATTATTATTATTATTATTATTATTATTATGTATTCGTTTATTATTAGTTTTTATAATTTCAACCAGCAAACATACAAAATTAGCTTGGGGTGATGCAAACTGTATGACCGACCACAGCGAATTTCTGAAGCTAACTAGGCAACCCGATGGAATTTCAGATGTTAAAAGTCAGTTATCTTTTAGGTAATGACCTATGGCATGGTTAAGTGAAAAACAAGGATTTTATTTTCTTCAAAAAATTGCAGAAGAGCCAGAGTTGTTCTGTGATTAGCTAAATCAAAATGCAAAGTCAATGTATACACAAAAGAGATATGTCAACTGTAATGTTAAATTCGATTTCCCTCCTTGCTCACTCTGCACCAGTAGTTTGTGCCAATTCCTCTTGGTTAATAACAACTTATATACAGTACAGGGACTTAAAAAACTGTAACAGAGATATTAATCATCAGTAGAAGTACCTAAATTGCTATATGTGCAACATCTAAGAATGGGCACTATTGCCGTGTGGAATGCATATGGTTCAAATAAGAAATGCATGACAAATATGATAAAGCTACTGTTCTGCCAAGGTTATCATACCATTCCATAATCTGGACATATATAGCAATAATAAAATACCAACAAGAATTTGCCCACCCTTTTGATTGCGAACGGTGGTCTGGCTCATGGCCTAATAGACAGAAAGTTCTCAGAGGCGTGATCAGTGGGCGTCTATCAAATGCCTTTTTATACTACCAAATAGACCACTGATTCCGATGACATGTGTAGCATTCGTTTTTCATTGGTGCCCAATTTCTCAGGCAGACTGGCCAGACTGGCTTGAATGCAAAATTCTGTCACAGCCAGTACGGGTGGGCCCATGCTAAGTCCTAGGCATACCGTACATTCATGCATACATTCAAAATATTACAGATGCAGGATTCTTCACTGAGGTATACATTTAAAATCCTACATGGTGATGGTGTCTATTGGATGACATGCTTCAGGATGACAGTGAACATGGGTTAGGCAGGAAATGGCAGGCAGCCTCCTGTCTCCAAACAGTCCAATTAGTGTTAAGTAATTATTTTATGAACATTAATGTCCCTAAAACATGATTACTAATGGACCAGTCACCTGGCCGGCAGGGAGAAAAAAGAGAGAAAAAAAAGTCTTGCTGTACTGTGTGTGTGTCTGCGTGTGTGTGTGTGTGTGTGTGTCTGTGTCTGTGTATGGGTGTTTATGTGTGTGTGCGTGTGTGATGGATTTTAAAAAGTCTTCTGCTCTGCACAAACTCAAAAACAAACACAGTGCAGTTGCAATTCACCAACCCGCTTCACACTGCTGAAGCTGGACAGCCTGGTTTGATGTACAGCATGCAGTGGTTATGCTGGGCAGGGTCAGATTAACTTTATTACTCCCTAAGGGAAAATCCTATTTGCTACCATGGACAACACAAGACAGCAACAAACAATAGCAAGTACACCATAAAGCTTTAGCACAGCAACAAAACCAATGCGGCTACAATAGTGCACAACATAAATAAGTGAGTAAGTAAGTAAGTAAATAAATAAATACATACATACACACATACATACATGTATAAATGTGTTCAAACCTCTCCTTTCTGTGTTTACAGTGCTTAGATTGTGCAAAGTTGTGATGTTTTAGCTCTCCGCGATAGGCTGCTACAGGGGCCGAGGCTGGCTCACACACAGCATCTGTTATGGGTCTCAGTGGGACTTGAGCAATGTGTCCAAACTGTAATTTATTTAGGAGAAGAGCCTTTTGCCATCGTGGCATGCCCTTTATGGAGCCCTTCTCATCTCTGGGGACTTTGTGCAATTAAAAACAACTGTTACAAAGTAACATAGTTAAAACCAGAACCGTGAAAAAGACACTGAGACACTGAGTCAGACCATGAGTGTTGTTTTTTGTGTATTTTAATGTGGGAGAAGATGGACCATAAAAAAGGCAAGGCACGTACGAATGGCAGAGGCTAAGCTTCAGGAGGTTGGCCAAGTCAAGAAATGCAGTCAGCGCCGTCAAGCACACTATGTGGGCCATCCACTGCTGGCAAACAGTTTGGCGTGTGGTCATGTAGTTTAGTTTTAGCTCCACTCTTCATAGCTACTTCAGTGCCTTCTTTCACTAGGACACAATGGGGAAAGGGTATTTGCATTGCAGTGGCTCCAAAACAAACTCTGTGGGACATTTCAAGCCATATGTTTCACTGGAGAGCCATGCATTATTACATACAGGGAATAGAGTAGTGTGTCTTTGATGTTTTTTTAGCAGGTCTCATGCGTGTCAACATCGTTTTAAGTTCTTCATGTCAGTGAGACAACGCAGACTCATCTTAGAAAGTTGTCATGCAACATGGGAGGCACCACAAGTCAAGGATTTATATCAAAAACATGCTCAAGTTTTAGTCAAATATGATAAAGCCAGTACACATCACAAAGCCAGTGATGTGTTAGCCTTTTGACCTTGCAAGGTCTACATAAAACATCCACAACAATCATACTCACAGACTTACTTTTACTTTCTTATTATTTCTAGGGCCAGGGAGAATATGCACCAGCAGCCTGAGGTGTTCAACATTTTGTCTTTTTTCAAACGTGGAAAGCACTTGCCTTTGTCATCATTTCTTTTTGTTATCACTACTTTTTAATGCCAGTGCACTTTTAGTAGTTTATACATAAGGTGCAAAAACAAAACCATAACATCTTTGTATTAGTCTTCATTTTAAATAAGCCTGTTTTGACAATAGCTGAATAAAAAGGCTGTTTGCTGTCCCTGCAAGTACAATAGCTGATAATGTATGTTGTTTTGTTTCTACACACCAGATGTTATCTCTCCATTTAAAGCATAGTTCGCCTCCTCCTCCTCAACACAAACAGAGACCATCTGATCTCATCAGAAACACAGTGTCAGTCCAGGGAACCACAGTTATTTAAGGTGAATCATTCCTAAACTTAGAGGACTGGTACACAATGTGGACTGGTATGTCATAACGTTTTTTAGATGTTAGGACAATCCCCATTTAGAGTATGGGGGACACAAACAATGTGGAATGGTATGTCCTTATAATGTTTTTAGATGTTAGGACAATCCCTATTTAGGCCATAATACTGACTGAGAAAAGCTTTTTTATTTTTGGTGTGTATTATATAGTAATTGCTCTCTACTTGACATTTCTACTCTACAATACCCTGCACCGCTGTCAAGTCGAGGTTCTCAAATGAGGGAGTAGTTGTATCCTTCCCTTCTCAACCAAAGAACAGAAAATCCTCTAATAAAAAAGGATATAACTGTATTCTTTTCCCTTGTCCTTGTTGGGTAGCTGTTTTGAGTGTTTCTGACTGGGATCAAAGAGTTTCCTGGCCACTTTCCCTTTTTTACATTGAAATAGATTTTACTGATTTCTTTTGATTTCGAAGCTTCTAAAATTATTCTCAGCATCTGTGCATAATAGATAAAACTGATCTGTGAGTGTGAATTAATGTGGGTGAAATTATATATGTGGCTCTTCCGTAAATCTATTACCAAATATGTATGTTACTTGTATGCTGTCAAGGTTGGGCCTTAATTTTGTGGACTGATAAAGTGAAGAAACAGTTTGGAGAGTGTAGCATCCTTGGAGAGAATATGTGTGTGCATAATTTCAAAGAAGTTCGCTGGAGTTCACCACTCTGCTATATTGGGGAGGGGGGCTGGAAAGGGAGGGGGGCTTTTTTGAAGTCTCTGCCCCTGGCTCACCCCACTTCAAGGAAGCGTTATGTACCTGCAACCCCCATTGTTTTGTGTGGTGTAAGCGGCTTTCTGAGGACGTGGAAGGCAGATCGCATGGGGCTCAGTTGTAGCCATCTGTTTGTGGGTGGTTTTTAATTGGTCCAGGGACCACTTCCTTCACCAAAGGGTACCAAGAGCCTTTAGACTTTCATGGAGCTGAATACAAAAAGCATCATTGGGGTTTTCACTGCAAAGTTATGCCAAAAACCAGACTATGTGTTCTACATTACATCAGCATACGTAGAGTTTTTTTTAATGTTTTATTTTCCTATAGCCACTTATAGGTTCCTATAGGCCAACATTTGATTGATCAGTATATTCCAAATCTGTTGACACTATAGCATTTTTATGTAAAAATATGCATGAGGATACACATATGTGTACAGAAAATTGTTGTATAAATTACCCATTTACTGGTATTCAGATTGAAGATTTTTTCCTTATTTGAACTGATGTTCCGCAGCATTGCAACTGAACTGCGATCTTTGGCAAATTGTTATATATTAACCACCCTCCAAAATATTATGACCACGTACGTGAAAGTGAATTATTCCCAATTGTGATACAGGGTGTAGAGCTTCCCTTCTGCAAAATAATTTCATTTTTAAAGGGGGTGGGTTGGGGGTGTTGGTGGTGTTGTGTGGCTGGGGGAAGGGGGGGGGGTGTTGTTATTGTGATGAGCAGGGGCACAGAGTGCTAGTTTCCTGGTGGCCGGTGCAGATGTTCCTCCTCCCTCCCCCCCTTCCCCCTCCCCGCTCGGAAATGGAATGACTGACCCAATTAGCCCGAGTGTTTTCGCGGGCTGAGGATCTCCTCCGCTCTCCTGCCGCCGCGCACAGACATATGGAGGCGCCTGTGGACAGCTGTGTGTGGTAATCTGTAGAATTAAAGGGACCTTGGCACATGTGGCCTCAGCCACAGAGCCACAGAGCAGCAGCTCCACAGCTCCACAGTACAGAAATAGAACGAGAAAGAAGGCCTTTTCCTGCCTGCCTGCCTGCCTGCCTGCCTGCCTGCCTGCCTGCCTAGCTGGCTTGTGTCAGAACTATAAAGGATGAGATAGGAACATAAAAGTATATAAGGACCATGTGCAGAACTGGGAGAGAGTCATGACCAATTTTGCCGTGAATTTCAGGGCAGCGCTGCATGAAGGACGCTTCTCTACAGGAGCGTGCTGTGTGTCAAGCTTTCTCCTCAGTCGTGAAAAATGCTATGGCTATGGGGACGCTTCAGAGACATTTTAGATCGAGTTCATCCCAGATAACAAGAGACTGCAAAGCCAGATCTGACTCTGTGCCAAAACACACCCACCAGAGGTGCAATCAATATTTCAGGAAAAAAAAAAATCTTATATTCTAACTTTTTTGTGTAAACATTCCAAACTGTTAGACTTAAACTGTAGCCCTTAGTCCAGCATGCATGCTTGTTTCCTCCTCAAGCTATTTATTTGTATTTGCAAATATTTGCAGTGAACCTAAAGCAAACGAAAAAGAAAACATTTAATGCATAAACCAATAGATACATTTATAAACACAGGTGAATGTTTGCCTCTCTTTACTGTATTGAGCCTCCCTCAGACTTGGAACATATCTACTCCAGGAACCTTCTAGAAGCAGCTGCTCTTATAGTATAATAGCGCTAACCTCTCGAGATGGTGGCAGTGGCCTGATTAGGCTCTGGGGTGTCTTGGCCATTTCGGCGCTGTGGGGTTCCTGGCTTTTGCAGTCAAGAGCTGTACTCCCACAGAGACCCTGCAAAAGAGAGCGGCGAGCCAGCTGTAATTTTTCTTTCTTTCTTAGAGATAGATAAGTGCTCACCTTGCATGACACATTAGAAATCATATACGAAAGGCAGAAACTTTTCATGTTTTATGACATAATGATACTTTGACATCAGGAGGAAAGAAAGAAAATATGAAAGGATAAGGAAGAAAAAATATGTAAAAGAGATCAAATGAAACAAAACAAAAGAGCTAAAATGAAACAAAAAGTATTTTTTTCTATCACAGTGGTTCTGAACCTGATGCACTCATGTGGCACTGCATACAGTATGTGCGCATGTAAATAGCACTCTGCAAGCCCTTATTGAAACACATTTCCCAAAACTCAGATGTGCATGAGGAGGACATGGGTCCTCATCTGTCTGGCACATTGGGGAACACAAACCCTTATTGCCATGGAGATACCGTACTTCTCCTGTTTACTGGGCCCTATTGGTCGTAAATAAAGCACTCTTCCGTTCACCAAACGACAGTCCCTAAAACGTGCCTATGTGGATTCCGGCGTTTCTTTGTTGTACACTTGTGCCAGATTGTTCTCTCTACTTCCTCTTTGTCCATGAGCCAGTCTAAATAGGAAATAATTGGTTTCCTGTCATGCCGTGGTAATGCACAAAACATGAAATGCCAACACCATCATTATCAGACTGGAGTATGAATCTGAATGCCACTGTAAAGATCAAAGCCACTTAAGGTAATATGTTGAAAACACACCCAATGCCCCCACTGCTCCACAGTGTGAAGATGTCCTGGAGCGCTAAGAAAAAAAAATGGCACAGCAGTCAATGCAGATGTTATTATAACCTGTACTCAGCATACACATTGTTTAGCAATATATTCTGAGTGCTGAGTATGTGGGCTACTAACAGACTGACTTGGACCTCATTACAGTCCCCATCTTCTGGCACTGGCAGCGTTGGATCCTTTCCCTGCTGCTCCGCTCTGCACCAGCATACACATTCTCTCCTGCCTCTCCCCAGGTTGCTATGGTAGCAGTGGTGTAGAGAGGAATGTGGCCGTGTGCTGGACTATGGGAATGGCTCTATGTATGTAACCCCCCCGCCCCCCCCGCCCCCCTCTCTCTGTCTCTCTCTCCATCCCCATCTCTTCATCTCCTGCTCCCTCTTTTTTTTCTCTCTCTCTCTATCTCTGCCTCCTTTCTACCTCCCCTTTCTCTCTCTCTCTTTTTGTCACTCTCTCTTTCTTTTTTTTCTCCTTACTCTCTCTCTCTCTCACTGTCTTTCTTCACAAGCACACAC
>CM059276.1:10278331-10280831 GCA_030347295.1 Setipinna tenuifilis | reverse complement strand
TAAGTGTATTGGTGGGGTTGTGAAAAAATATGTTGCACTGTGGTTCATCTGGTTTCTACTTCTGCTGCTTGTTGTCAACGCAACAGCTAACAGCAAACTAGGCAAGTAACAGGACAACAGAAATAATTCTGTGCTCATAGGTTTACCAAGACTGCCTTTTCATTATCACAAACCTACAACTGGGCTAAAACTTAAAACTAATTGGGCCTACAGTATGTGAAATCCACATAGCTCCATAACCTTTGCTCTTAAGCTAATCACGGCTACGTGGAAATGGCTGATTCTGTGAGACTGCAAGATGCTAATGGCAGCATTGCCCTGACGTTTGATGTAAACCACACTTAGTGGCTGAGGGTATGAATGAGGCTGGGTGAGGAGAGATTCCTTTGCATTCAGGCCAAACATGGAGACTGAGCTAGTTGGTTTGTTGGCTCTCAAACAATCAAATTTCGAGCGCTTTCAAATTCAAAGCGACTGAGAAGGGACCAGTATCCCACAGGGGGAAGAACAGGCTTCCCGTTAATTAACTGTACTGCCCAGTTCTTCCCTCATCTTGCCGAGTAGTGCCAATCTGGCTCTCCCCCACACCCCCAAACCCCAGCTCCACTTTTACTCTTCATCTCTCTCTCTTCCTTCTTTTCTCTCTGTCTCTCGCTTGTCTTTTCTCTTTCTCTATACATCTCCCTCTTTCCTTCTCTCCCTGCCTGGCCATCTTTGCTCCAAACAGAAATCCCTGCTCCCTGTGGCAGTAAGAATTAGCCATGTTTAGTTGATTACACAAGTCTCCATTGTGCCTTCCTCGTTGCATGACGTGCTGCAGAGAAGGGCATTGGAAATGTTGATTTGCAGGCATACACACACACACACACACACACACACATAGTCTGCACCCCCCCCCCCCCCCAAACACACACACACACACACACCCTTTCTCTCTCTCTCTCTCTCTCTCTCTCTTTCTCTCTCTCTCTGTCTGTGTCTCTCTCTCTACCTGGCATGCCAGCACATTTATGCTCTGCACTGTATGAACTGGGCGAGCAGAGGCAGAGGCAGAGGCAGGGACCTGTGCTCAGCTGCTAATCTATCACATTAGGGCTGCTCTGGAGGCAAACAAGGGACCAGCCCAGGGGAATGCTTCCCATCCAGCATAAACAGTCTGTCTTCAAAACATTCACACACACACACACACACACATGCACGCATGCACACACACACACACACAGATGCATACATGCATGCATGCACATGTGTGCACTTACGCACACACAATACGTGCGCGCACGCACACGCACGCACACACAGACAAGCACACACACACACAATTACTGCTTTCTTTCTATTAAAAGTATTCCTGTCAGAGAACCTACAGAAATTTTGAATCTTCTGTGTCCTGAAAGTCAGTTATTTCCCCAGAAGCTTTTCAGCTATGATTTAAATGGAGATGAATTTTACTTCTGTAATGGAAATGTTATACTTAAAGGTGAGAAACCTGCCTAATTTAAGATCACAATTAATGTACTTTGTGGATACTGGACTTTTTTTGAGAGTGGACCTGCAAACTTCAGAGTCTTTTACTAAAGAGGTTATACGCAAGACGACCTCATTTTTGGCTCACACAAGGGAACAATGGAACAGATTTAAGGCTCTCTTGAACCACCTCATCTTACTTCAGACTAGCAGTCCTTAAATGACACAGTTATCGCAGGATGAAAATGTAAAATTAAACAATTGTGTCCAAGATGCTATCGATTAGGCTTTGTTTTCATAATACACACTGTCTCAAAGATGACTCAAATGGAAACTTTAGTTTGTGAAATTCAAATATCCAAGTATTTGTATCTACACATCATGCACACTGAAATTAAGTTTTTGCCAAAGGCAAATGTCACTTTTATATGATGCTTGCTTGATTTGGGTATACTGTATATATTCCCCCTAAAATATTCTCCTCACTGATAGCACCTCTGTACAGTGAAGTGTTTGCAAAGCTCTGCAAACCTATTGTATCTTACATTCTTCTGGAAACTGGCAATGCACAGAGAATAAGTCAACATTGTCTGCAATATCACTGCTGTTAAGTCGTGTATTAACAGTCCTTGCCCAAAGCCTCTGCTTACAACAAATCAGTAAATACCCTATTAGGCCCTGCAGAATATATCAGGGATTTGGCTAATTTAATTTAATAGCTCTTGTCATCTGTTGGCAATATGAACACACTTTTTTTTACACAAGCTTAGATGACATTTGAATTTACATTCACACAAAAAAAAAAGTTTAATTAATCATGCCAGTGCAATTTGTCCTGATAACTGTTCATCATAAAGAGCCTTCTCCATCATCGCAGATTGGAGGATGCGAGTAATCTGACACCACAGATAGTTTTCAGAGAGCAGCGACTCCTCCGCTGCCAAACGTCATTACCGCACATGACACATATCATCAGAGCCAAATTCATTTCCAGGATAAGGCCTCTGTGTTGTGGGGGCATTACTCATTCAGC
>CM059276.1:10263331-10273331 GCA_030347295.1 Setipinna tenuifilis | reverse complement strand
TTTTGAAAGGGATTATCCTATGCCAAGCCTCAACAAAGCTGGTATCCAAATTGTAAGGTAGTCTTGACTGACGACTGTGTAATTCAAAACAGAGATTCTGAGCCAGTTGCATTACAAAATGAAACACAGCACAAAGGGTGCTTCATGATGGGAGCACAGTTTACCCATTTATCAGTCATTGGGATGGTAATCTAACCACATCAGGCTTGACATCTGAAGCGCCTGTAATGAAATGCCTCGAGTTATGCAGGTGATACATCAATACCACAACCAACCTAGGCTGATTATCTAAGATACCTGTCACATTTCAAAAAGCCAAACCCATGCATCCCTAGTTGGGCTAAAGAGATCCTCACTGTGCTTAGAAAGACGTAGTAATGCTGATACTTTGCAAGATAATCTTCCCATCTGACCTCATATGAACATGCTCAAGGTCAAGGCTTGACAAAATCGCAGTCTGACAAAGAGAAAATAGGAAAACCGGAATAAAAAAGTAAAGCAATCATTTCAGTTCAGGTAGACTGTCATAAATAGTTTTTAAAAGCATTGATAATGTTCAATATAATAATGCTCAATAGGCAATCTCTTTGGGTTTGATCTCTGATTTTGCACCTTTGTGAGTGCAAATCTGTGCACAAGTCACTGTGAATAAAAATGTCAGCTTTTTACTGTATCCTTTTATATGGTGGAAACCACAGCATCGTTAGTCTTCTCAACCAAAAAGCTAAAATAGTGAAGTTCGAAATGCAACAGGCTAGTGCAGTTTTGTTCCTCAGCAAACATACCAACTTGGTATGACATTTTAACATGGCAATTTTCATTTTATACTGGAGTTTTTCTTTAAATCCAAAAGATCTGGACTCAATACAGAAGAGCCGTCACAAAGTTAACATGGTAAAACTAAATTTGTGGGCTGTAAATTGTTTTAAAAAAAATGGCTGGAAGAGCACAATTGTAACACCTTCTTAAAATCCACCACCAAGACCAAATTGGGCACTATAAGTTGGGCACACACTTTAAGACAATTTTATGACTCGATAAGATCAGCGAAAGGAGACACGTACGGCATAAGCAGCAATGCTCAACAAACTCAACAAACTCTCCCTCAACGAACCCCCCCCCCCCCCCCCCAGCCGTGCCTGGAATCTAACGCAGGACATTGAGTTCACAGCTGCAAACAATGTCTTTGGGGTGTGCTTAAACAGACCAAGAGGGCTGGGAAAGATACATCAACCTATTACCCCCAATTTCTCAAGAAGACCTGGTTACACTGAAGACTTGTGCAACCCTGAAGAGCTCCAGGAGAAATCATGGTTTGACATCCATCTGCATTTTGGATGCAGAGGCTGTGACGGGAACAGAAATCTGAAGCTGGACTTGTTTGTGCTAAGTAGTGATGAAAACATCTGCCAGTATTGCACCATGGCATTCGATGAAGAAACACACAATCACTAAAACCCACGGGAGTAGGCCAAAGAAAATAAAAGAGGAGCGATGTACAAAGAACCTGGAACTGCCCTTTGCCCAGTGGCCTCCCTCTTGAATATATCCGTAAAAAAAGCCCTGCAGATGCAAAAGCACTGTATCTCCATTCCATGTCTTCATCTATGAACAGCCTCACCTCAACTCGTGTTATATTGCTTAAGTATTTAGTTATGGAATTAATTGCGAACCGGTACCAACATTAATTTGCTTTCTTATGGCATTTACCACCATTATTGTGGGACAAGTCTGCTAAAGTTTGACAAGGCAGGCCCACTCTCTGACAGGGTGTACTGTCAAATGCAAGCACATGCAAATATCCATGTTAATGAATTTAAGACAGGGGCTGCAGCCAGGTCAGCTAATTGCCATGACCATGTCATTTAATTAGCATGGTGCATTGGAACACACTGCAATGACAAAAATGCACCAAAGAGATGGCAGTTTGCCTCTGACGTACGTATATCGTCTATGGAACTGGTTGGTTATCTTTTTCAAGGCCAGTTTTGCATATCCATGTATATGTATGCCTAACTAGAAAGCCAAAGCAAGCCAGAGCAGAAAAACACCCTCAGGCTCTAAATGGCCTTCTTCGCAATCAATGCAGGCACTGCATGCATATGTGTATTATGTGCAACACATGGTAATTGACAGAAGTTTTGGAGAGCAGATATGTAATGCATTCCTAAAGGGCAATCGGGACAAAGTGCTGATAGGATGTGCCTTGAGCATTTCTCTACTAAGCGGTGCACAGAGTGACATATTTAGCATCCTGAAAGTGCTCATAATGAATAACTGCGCAGAGGTATTTAGACTCCGGTGTCGCCTGATATTTACCTGGGTGATGTGCACACTAAACGCGAGGTGGGATAGGGAAATATTTGACCATGAGAAGTGTCGATGCTAAGTGTTCTGCTCTCCTGCAACTCTCAATGACTTCAACTGCCAAAATTTTATATCAGGTGCTAATAAGGTGCTATGTGTGCATTCAAATCGAATGATATTTTTAACTTGAAATTTAGCAGTTTCTTAATCAAAGTCAAGGAACTCTGACTCTGAGTGGCATCACTTCGTATTTTTTCCCAGTAGGAGGTTTGATCATTTTAACATCTGAGATGCCATGGACATTAATTTCCTTCTGAGAAATTAATAAATGGACAAGTTCTATTAACCTCTAACATTTGTGCAAGTTTCATTTAGCAGATTTTATGACCGCTTAAAGCACTGCTAGTTTATCTCATAAAAGTGCATAGCATGATCACAGTTACAAGGACAGAATATGTATTTGGATTCAAATATGTTCAATGAATATAACAAATAAAAAATATAGAGCTTTGTGTGAACCTTCTGTGATAAGCACAATAAAAAATAGCTTATCTATATGTGATGTGTGTCACGGTGTTCCTTTGGGGTTTTTTGGCAGTGCTGTATCTTTCCTTTGTTTTCCCCTAATCACATTATTAGTTTGAATTATTCTCCCTACACCCTGCACTGCCACAATAACCTCCTTCACCTGTGTCTCCTTGTCTTGTTAATCTGTCCCAGCTTCCAGTCCTGTCTCCTTGTTACTTGTTAATCGGTTCTGATTTAGTTCACCTGTCTTCCTCGTCTCCTTGTTCCTTTGATTATTCCCAGCACCTGCACTTCCTCGTTTACCCTCGTTAACTCCTTAGTTGTTGCACTATTTAAACCCTGGTTTTTCTGTCTTTCCTTGTCGGTTCGTTTGCCACTCACGGTATGTTTTCACGGCACTCTGCTCCTGACTCTGTCTCGTCCTGTCAGTCTTGTTTTCCTGTTTTCCTGCCTGTTTTGAGTTTTTGATTCCAGTCCCAGTGTTTTCCAGTATCGTGTCGTGTCGTGTCTTGTTCCATGGATTCTGTCGTGCTTGTGTCTTGTGCCTTGTCCTGTTTTGTCAGTCTGGTCTCCAGTGTGTTCCGTCTCCTGTTTTGGACTGTTTGCATGGCTACGACTCGGACTGTCCCTGACTACGCTGCAAGCTCCAGCCCTCGCCTACCGATCCGGCTCACCGGTGACGACTCGTCTGCCAGTGGCTCAGGTGGTAGAGCGGCGGACTACCACCCCTGGAGTTGCGGGTTCAATCCCCGCTCAGCCCAGTGTCACGAGTCCTGCCTGCCTGCCCAGTTTTGTTTCCTGTCTCTGTTCCGTGTTCCTGTCTGCCCTGATCCTGACCTGGCGGCCGACACCGGCCGCTCCTGTTCCAGTCCTGTCCACCCTGACTGTGTTCCTGTCCCCAGCTCTGTCTCCTGTTACCCCTGTCTGCTCTGTTCCTGCCTGATCCTGACCTGGCGGCCGACACCGGCCGCTCCTGTTCCAGTCCCGTCCACCCTGACGCTGTTCCTGTCTGCCCAGCCCTGATCCTGACCTGGCGGCCGACACCGGCCGCTTCTGGCCCAGTCCTGTCTGCCCTGCACCCTGACTGTGTTCCTGTCCCCAGCTCTGTCTCCTGTTACCCTGTCTGTGTTCCTGTGTACCCAGCTCGGTGCCTCCAGCCCTCGCCTACCGATCCGGCTCACCGGTGACGACTCATCTGCCAGTGGCTCAGGTGGTAGAGCGGCAGACTACCACCCCTGGAGTTGCGGGTTCAATCCCCGCTAGGTCCAGCACCACCGAGTCCTGCCTGCCCGTCCCCTGTCTCTGTTCCGTGCCCCTGTCTGTTCCCAGACCCTGTGGCTGCAGCATCTGTCCCTGACCCTGTGGCTGCAGCATCTGTTCCTGACCCTGTGGCTGCAGCATCTGTCCCTGACCCTGTGGCTGCAGCATCTGTCCCTGACCCTGTGGCTGCAGCATCTGTCCCTGACCCTGTGGCTGCAGCATCTGTCCCTGACCCTGTGGCTGCAGCATCTGTCCCTGACCCTGTGGCTGCAGCATCTGTCCCTGACCCTGTGGCTGCAGCATCTGTTCCTGACCCGGCGGCCGCTTCTGTTCCTGACCCGGCGGCCGCTTCTGTTCCAGTCCTGTCTGCCCAGCACCCTGACTCTGTTCCTGTCCGCCCTGACTCTGTTCCACTCTGCCCCTGTGTGCCCTGTCCAGTGTCTGTCTACGTGTTTATTGTTAATAAATGGCCTCTGGGGCTACGTTAATGCAATTGGGTCCTCTCCTGTTCTGTCTGTTTTTCTGGTTCCTGAATCCGTGCCCGTGACAGAACGAACCGACCTCAAATGGACCCAGCAGGCGAGCCCCAGAGGCCTGCCCCTACCTCGGACCCTTTACCCGCTGCCGAGGAGGGCAGCCACGGACCCTGTACCCGCTGCCGAGGGCAGCCACCCACGGGCTCTGTACCCGCTGCCGAGGGCAGCCACCCACGGGCTCTGTACCCGCTGCCGAGGGCAGCCACCCACGGGCCCTGTACCCGCTGCCGAGGGCAGCCACCCACGGGCCCTGTACCCGCTGCCGAGGGCAGCCACCCACGGGCCCTGTACCCACTGCCGAGGGCAGCCACCCACGGGCCCTGTACCCGCTGCCGAGGGCAGCCACCCACGGGCCCTGTACCCGCTGCCGAGGGCAGCCACCCACAGGCCCTGTACCCTCCGCCGAGGAGGGCAGCCACGTTCCCTGTACCCGCGGCCGAAGACGCCCTTCAAGTTTCCTGACCCCTGGGCCGAAGACGCCCTTCAAGTTTCCTGACCCCTGGGCCGAAGACGCCCTTCAAGTCTCCTGACCCCTGGGCCGAAGACGCCCTTCAAGTCTCCTGACCCCTGGGCCGAAGACGCCCTTCAAGTTTCCTGACCCCTGGGCCGAAGACGCCCTTCAAGTTTCCGGACCCCTGGGCCGAAGACGCCCTTCAAGTTTCCCGACCCCTGGGCCGAAGACGCCCTTCAAGTTTCCCGACCCCTGGGCCGAAGACGCCCTTCAAGTTTCCCGACCCCTGGGCCGAAGACGCCCTTCAAGTTCCCCGACCCCTTTGGCCGATGGCCTTCTAGTTCCCCGACCCCTTTGGCCGATGGCCTTCTAGTTCCCAGACCCCTTTGGCCGATGGCCTTCTAGTTCCCAGACCCCTTTGGCCGATGGCCTTCTAGTTCCCAGACCCCTTTGGCCGATGGCCTTCTAGTTCCCAGACCCCTTTGGCCGATGGCCTTCTAGTTCCCAGACCCCTTTGGCCGATGGCCTTCTAGTTCCCAGACCCCTTTGGCCGATGGCCTTCTAGTTCCCAGACCCCTTTGGCCGATGGCCTTCTAGTTCCCAGACCCCTTTGGCCGATGGCCTTCTAGTTCCCAGACCCCTTTGGCCGATGGCCTTCTAGTTCCCAGACCCCTTTGGCCGATGGCCTTCTAGTTCCCAGACCCCTTTGGCCGATGGCCTTCTAGTTCCCAGACCCCTTTGGCCGATGGCCTTCTAGTTCCCAGACCCCTTTGGCCGATGGCCTTCTAGTTCCCCGACCCCTTTGGCCGATGGCCTTCTAGTTCCCCGAACCCCTTTGGCCGATGGCCTTCTAGTTCCCCGACCCCCTTTGGCCGATGGCCTTCTAGTTCCCCGACCCCCTTTGGCCGATGGCCTTCTAGTTCCCCGACCCCCTTTGGCCGATGGCCTTCTAGTTCCCCGACCCCCTTTGGCCGATGGCCTTCTAGTTCCCCGACCCCCTTTGGCCGATGGCCTTCTAGTTCCCCGACCCCCTTTGGCCGATGGCCTTCTAGTTCCCCGACCCCCTTTGGCCGATGGCCTTCTAGTTCCCCGACCCCCTTTGGCCGATGGCCTTCTAGTTCCCCGACCCCTTTGGCCGATGGCCCTCTAGTTCCCTGACCCTGTGGCCGATGACGGCCTTCCGACCCTGACCCTGACCCTGACCCTGAACCTGCCTGTCTGTCTGCCTGTCTGTCTGTCTACCTGCCTGCCTGTCTGTCCGCCTGTCTGTCTACCTGTCGGTCTGTCTGCCTGTGTGTCTCCCTGCCGGTTTCCCTGTCTGTCTGTTTGCTTGTCTGTCTGCCTGTTGGTCTGTGTCTGTGTCTGTCTGTCGGTCTGTCTGCCTCCCTCCCTTTTCTTGCTTTTTTTTTCTGGGGGACGTCTGGGGACGTCCCTTGGGGGGGGGGGTCCTGTCACGGTGTTCCTTTGGGGTTTTTTGGCAGTGCTGTATCTTTCCTTTGTTTTCCCCTAATCACATTATTAGTTTGAATTATTCTCCCTACACCCTGCACTGCCACAATAACCTCCTTCACCTGTGTCTCCTTGTCTTGTTAATCTGTCCCAGCTTCCAGTCCTGTCTCCTTGTTACTTGTTAATCGGTTCTGATTTAGTTCACCTGTCTTCCTCGTCTCCTTGTTCCTTTGATTATTCCCAGCACCTGCACTTCCTCGTTTACCCTCGTTAACTCCTTAGTTGTTGCACTATTTAAACCCTGGTTTTTCTGTCTTTCCTTGTCGGTTCGTTTGCCACTCACGGTATGTTTTCACGGCACTCTGCTCCTGACTCTGTCTCGTCCTGTCAGTCTTGTTTTCCTGTTTTCCTGCCTGTTTTGAGTTTTTGATTCCAGTCCCAGTGTTTTCCAGTATCGTGTCGTGTCGTGTCTTGTTCCATGGATTCTGTCGTGCTTGTGTCTTGTGCCTTGTCCTGTTTTGTCAGTCTGGTCTCCAGTGTGTTCCGTCTCCTGTTTTGGACTGTTTGCATGGCTACGACTCGGACTGTCCCTGACTACGCTGCAAGCTCCAGCCCTCGCCTACCGATCCGGCTCACCGGTGACGACTCGTCTGCCAGTGGCTCAGGTGGTAGAGCGGCGGACTACCACCCCTGGAGTTGCGGGTTCAATCCCCGCTCAGCCCAGTGTCACGAGTCCTGCCTGCCTGCCCAGTTTTGTTTCCTGTCTCTGTTCCGTGTTCCTGTCTGCCCTGATCCTGACCTGGCGGCCGACACCGGCCGCTCCTGTTCCAGTCCTGTCCACCCTGACTGTGTTCCTGTCCCCAGCTCTGTCTCCTGTTACCCCTGTCTGCTCTGTTCCTGCCTGATCCTGACCTGGCGGCCGACACCGGCCGCTCCTGTTCCAGTCCCGTCCACCCTGACGCTGTTCCTGTCTGCCCAGCCCTGATCCTGACCTGGCGGCCGACACCGGCCGCTTCTGGCCCAGTCCTGTCTGCCCTGCACCCTGACTGTGTTCCTGTCCCCAGCTCTGTCTCCTGTTACCCTGTCTGTGTTCCTGTGTACCCAGCTCGGTGCCTCCAGCCCTCGCCTACCGATCCGGCTCACCGGTGACGACTCATCTGCCAGTGGCTCAGGTGGTAGAGCGGCAGACTACCACCCCTGGAGTTGCGGGTTCAATCCCCGCTAGGTCCAGCACCACCGAGTCCTGCCTGCCCGTCCCCTGTCTCTGTTCCGTGCCCCTGTCTGTTCCCAGACCCTGTGGCTGCAGCATCTGTTCCTGACCCTGTGGCTGCAGCATCTGTTCCTGACCCTGTGGCTGCAGCATCTGTCCCTGACCCTGTGGCTGCAGCATCTGTCCCTGACCCTGTGGCTGCAGCATCTGTCCCTGACCCTGTGGCTGCAGCATCTGTTCCTGACCCTGTGGCTGCAGCATCTGTTCCTGACCCTGTGGCTGCAGCATCTGTTCCTGACCCGGCGGCCGCTTCTGTTCCTGACCCGGCGGCCGCTTCTGTTCCAGTCCTGTCTGCCCAGCACCCTGACTCTGTTCCTGTCCGCCCTGACTCTGTTCCACTCTGCCCCTGTGTGCCCTGTCCAGTGTCTGTCTACGTGTTTATTGTTAATAAATGGCCTCTGGGGCTACGTTAATGCAATTGGGTCCTCTCCTGTTCTGTCTGTTTTTCTGGTTCCTGAATCCGTGCCCGTGACAATGTGACAGTATACATCATCTCCAATCTTTGCTCGCCCTGACAGGTAATATGCAATAACATCATAAGTACGTTGTTATTGGCAGTAGCTGTGACAGCTTGTATAACGTGACAAGATGCAAAGCCCTGTCTAACCAATTAAGATGAGATAGACCTCATGTGAAAACAATCATAACCATTGCAAATAATGTTAATGATACTGTAGCATCAATAGAAATGATCAATCAGGGAAAGTTATGACGGTGTAAGGCATTTGCTGTGACACATTTACGAGTTGGTTTGCCTATATCCATTTTATGGAGGAAGGCTCCAGCAAAGTATCATCACAATAGGCACCCATTTTTTTTAGAAGAGTCTTTTCAATTAGGTTTCCCTTCATATCAGAGTCTGTCTTTGCAAATGATAACACTGGATCATGCCATAATAAGCTTTGTTCATCATTTTTATAAAAATGCTTCATCTGACAATGATATTGAAGACCTCCAAAGCATCTTTCTTCTAGTATTATGCAATTATTCTAAACTTGTATTGTGCACAAAGATTGTTTGATGACCTCAATTATAGTTTTATTGAGAAAGACTTGGCAGGGGACTAATAGTCCAATGATTACTAGGGCTGTCTGGGAACTCCAAAGTGTCTTGGTGATTATTGCGCTTCTTGTTATGCTGCCTTTTCCCCCCTTTTGTTTGTGCCCACAAGATGGTACGTGCTCACAACAAAGTTTTGATAGCAAATATTGCAATTGATCTTTATACCTCCCAGTCTTACAGCTATTTGCTGAGAAAAGCACATTATCATCATAGGAAAAAATGAATATCTTTCACTTTTCTGATAAATTACATTCTAAAGCTATATCATACTGACATTACATTAACATCTGCATTCAATTCATGATATGCCTGTTCAAGTTCCAACATAAAACTACATGTATGAATTATGTCAATCCCCTTTTTCTGTGCTCGCACACTTCAAAGGTCAGCAGAGTATTTCAGTACATCATGGCACAGTGCGTGAAATTTCCACTCAGTGCAGAACAGCGTACTTGTCTTGGCTCATGAATCCTCATTGCAGTATGTGGGCAGGAGCGCTCCGCAGTGACATATCAGGTTCTCCTCCATCAGCACTGTGTCTGCTCTGCTCTGCCTCCTCCACAGGGTCCTGTCCTGTCTGTCTGCCTGGCAAATCCCCCCTCTGTCTAACCCCATCTTCCTGCCTGCCTGCCTGCTTGCATGCATGTGTGGTTTTCGGGAGGAGCAGAAGGAAGATGTGGGTGCTGGGCAAATTTGGCCATTAAAACACAGTGAAAGTTCTATCACTTACACCTGCAGAGAGGTGTTGGGTGACCACCTTTCAGTACGCATACACTCACACACACACACACACACACACACACACACACACACACACACACACACACACACACACACACACTCACACACACACACACATTTTGATTTTTTTATTTGGGAGGACCAATACTTATTAAAAAGCAACAAAGCACCCAAATAATCACGAAGAGCATTTTGTGTCTCCCACATCAGTACAAATGCTGACCTGGCCTACAACTACATATGCATATTAAGTGACTCAAGTATACAGGTGGTATCACCTTCTGCGAATACGCAGACTACTTATAATTGCTGACACAGAGCAGTATTTTGCTAGCTGCTTTGCATTCTTCTTATTTAGTCCAGCTATTTGCAGTCCTCTAATGCATAGTCTATGGA
>CM059276.1:10220831-10260831 GCA_030347295.1 Setipinna tenuifilis | reverse complement strand
GGCTCCTTGGAATGACAGTGTAGCGAAGGGGAGGAGAAATCAGGAGGAGGAGAGGTATCAAACATGCACTTTGACCATGATACCAAAGAGCCAGGCTCATTGGTTTGGCAGTCAGAGCACACCCACAACCCTAGTGATGGTCACTCCATCACACTGCCTTCCCCTTTGGGAAGTGCACCCATGCGCTTCACACACTCAGGTGTTTCTCACGGGTCTCCCACCATACTTCTGCCCCACATAGTCATGCTTCACCTACCACTGGGGTCCCTCACACCAGGATCAACCTAACCTGGGGGTCCCTCATATGGCTCACACAGTTGGTGTGCCTCCGATGGCCACATGCCAGGCCATCCCACTTCTGACACCATTTGTAGCGAAGGGGAGGGGAAGTTACCCCACCAAAGAGCCAGGCTTGTTGGTATGGCAGTCGGAGCACACACACACACACAACTCTAGTGATGGTCACTCAATCACAGGTGGTCAGAGCACATCCTCAACTCCAGTGATGGCACTTCATCATACTATATGTCAAAAAAGTTGCAACTGAACACACCACAGAAAAGACAGTCAAGAGTTATACACACAGCATCTGTTTGATATACATATATATATATATAAATGTGCAGCTATGCAAAACAAAAACAAAGCAACATTAACTTACCACTTCCACACCACTCACTCTCACAGACTCTTCCATAATGTTGCTAAAGTCTAATCAAGAATATGTCAAATAAGAAGTTGCAAATGGCACTGGTAGTGTTAAAGTTTGATCTTGGTTGTGGAAGAAGAAATGAGCTGGAAAATTAGAACTGCATTATCAGCCCATTAATCCAGAGTTCCAGGGCAAAAAAAAAACATGAATCCCCACCACTATTACAAAAGCTATTTCTGCTCTGTGAAACTACTGCCATGTCATGTACAGTAGAGTATGCATTCATGGGATGCTCCAGCAACCAGCTTGTACTCAACTAATGTTGCATGAGAAAAAAAATGCATTAAAACTTTAAAGTTTAAAGTTTACACTGCCTCTTCTGATTGACCCTAAGTTTTGATCGACGCTTTCATAACAGGTCTCTTCCGGTATATGCTGGTGTCATTATTTATATATATAAATATTTGCTGGCTAAACATTGGCAAGCAGAGGGTTATTCTCCACTCGTCATTTCATAAACAAGCAAAACTGGCATTGATACTAAGAAATAAAAATAAATAAATATATATTTTAAAATATATATATATCAATATCGTATCAAATCGTATCAGATCGAGAATTGTATCGTATCGTGACCTTGCATATTAGAATCATATTGATTCAGGAACTCTATTTTTTATTACCTTCTGGGAGCATATTATGGTGTGCTGACTTTCCCTCTTTTGTTAATGTACCCTGCAGCCTGAGTTTATATGTCTGGATTTGAGTACCTTCGCAGTGTCTTGGTTTATGTTTGTATCCAGTATTTCTCATACAACAAAAGTTATAAATGCAGTTCAGACTGAATGTTGTGTACCGTCATATATTTTGCCTTCAAGTTTCAGACAAAGCCTAAAGACTTTGTACAAATTAGCAATATCTATGCCATATGGGTAAAGACATACAGCTACCCTCAGCTTCTCATCTCCGCCTTTCATATGTGACTGAAAGTGCACCCTGTGCACTCATACAAGCGCTAGCAACAAGACTCAGTAGTTTAGCCATTCACTGCTGAGATCCTCTTGACAGGGGTTACTTTGCTAATTTGGTCGGTGGGGAGATGCAATGCCCCCTTCCCACACCCCCCGGACCTTAACCCTGCCTAATTTGCATTTGCTGCTGTTGTAAGTTCTTGTCTAATGGAATGTCTTGTTTTTTGGAACTGTGTGTGTGTGTGTGTGTGTGTGTGTGTGTGTGTGTGTGTGTGTGTGTGAGAGAGAGAGAGAGAGAGAGAGAGAGAGAGAGGTGAACTGATGTAAGCTTCTTGCTCGTTTAAAGATTACCAGTGCTTTGAGTCATCGCAGATTGCTAGCAGTGTCCTGTGATGCATGTTCACATAAAGCTGTGGGTAATCCCTAAATCATTTTAATCTGCATTGATTTGAAGTGCTGAGGTAAACACCACCCCATTCACGTTGCATTTTCAGGTGAGCTCCCACTGAAGGCAGGAACACTGGCATGCTGCTAAACTTGAATTATTGTTGTTTTATAAATCCTCCTTCGCCTGATGAGTCTGAGTCTCGCTAACATGCCTGCAAATACCAATGTGACAGCGGTAATATTCAACAATTCACTAAATTACTGTTCTTACAGACACTGACAACAGGGCAATTATCACCTTTCTTGTTAGTTTGTCACGAGGTTGTTGCCGTCTTGTTCACTTTCAAGGCATTGTTGCCATGACATTTCTCAGACAGAGAGTATATCGGGTGCTGATTGTAAAAAAGAAAATGGCATTCAATTAATTTCTTTAAATGTCATGCAATAATATGTGTCAGTCATTTTTATATGCGACTTTGTCAAGACTCTGGTAGCATTAGACAGAAGTGAGAATGCCAGAGTGAGAAGGCCCATGGGTTTAGCAGTGTCCTATTATATCTGTTTCTGTTTTTTGAAATAGATAGATTATTGGGCCACACCTGCTATAGTGATAGTGATACTGTGATGTGGGTGCAATGCATTATGTGATGTGTTGGTGTAAAATAAAAGGAATATTACCACAAATAACCATAATGATAATACAGGGCGAATGATTGTATTGATGATTGTAATATGATATATCTTTGGTTTGGTTTGTTTGAGGTTGTTTTATTGATTTATTAAAATTGACAAAAATAATAAATAACATACAATAACAAAACAAAAATACAGAATAACTATTCACAATAATAATGTTGCAACTTTAAGCATAATACATATATATGTGGACAAAGGGTGGATGTTAAGACCTTTTAAGAATTGAAAATTATAGTTAGTTTAAATTAGATGTATGACTGGGCATAAAAATGGAATACAAGGCTGGTGTATGGAGTATTTCCTCACACTGTAAAACAGACTTGTGACATTTGATATAATGCACCCAGGAATGGAATAATGACCATGGCTTGTTTATTTCTGCTTGGCACCACTGGTGAACAACAAGTTCATTTAGGGACAGGGTTGTGACATTTGTTCGAATCTGCGTGACAGGCTTTTTCGCTGCTGTTTCCCAGCTGGTAGGATTTGGACTTGTCTCTGTTTCACTTGCTCCTTTCTTTGTATGCATTAAAGCCTCCTCATTTTTTGGGCCACTGCACTCAATTATTCCATTTCTCTGTCGTACTAAGGAGAATATTCATGGTTCTCATGTAATGGGTTTCGTTTTTGAATGATCAGTTAGTCATGGTAGCACTGCAGATGAGCCCGCACTCCGTAGAGTATCAGGCAAAAATGGCGCAGCTGCCTAAATTCTCCTGAGTAACATCATATATTAAATGTTCCTAATAAGTTCACACTTACGCCACTTGTGTGAAGGCTCCCTGGGGCTGAGTGCATGCCACAGCTCAGGATCGCCTCTGCCTGCAGGGGGCGCTCACACAGATTTGGCTCAACTTTGCATTTTAATCACAGTTTTCCAGAAAAAGTGCTTATATTTTTTACATAATAATAATAATAATAATAACAACAACAACCAACACAATTATCAACATCATCATCTTTATACAGGGCTTTTTATACAAAGAAAGTATGATGAAACTAGTGTAATTAGAAGCTAATTCTTAGAGTTTTGCTAGGTTTTCCATGTCCTAAAACTGTCTTTGCTAAACCTTACACATATCTTATTCCTTTAAAATCAGCAGATGCTGAACACTTGTGCCTTTTGAAGGCCCTGCCCTTGAAAACGCAAGGCACATAATGTCTGTTCCAAAAGAAGGACACAGGTCGAGATGTTGAGCTGCTGTGACAAGATTGAAAAAGGCTACTCGCCACAGTCCCATAGTGTCACTGTAGAGTTTTTTAAACTGCTCGCACACAAAAATTTTACACGTCACACTATTGCTGAAATCTGTCACTCAAGCTGCAAAAAGCAGTTCTGCAGACCCTAAGCTCATTCTCAGCAACTCACTCTGTTCTCAATCTCATGGAATAATATTTGCAAAACACGCACACACAGTTGCACACACGTTTCTAGGGCACAATAAAAAGACATTAAGCATGTGTGGGTCTTTCTCATGAAGTGCCCTTCAAATGGCAAGGCACACATGTACAACAGCTTACTGTAGCATATTGCTTGTGATGATGGGTTAGTGAGAAAAGGCCCACATAAGAGGCAGGATATAGTCACACAGCCACCTGAGACATTCCCTGCAAAGCCCATGGTAAAATATTACGTGCTGTGTTTCATTACTGAGTGCTCTGAAATACAGCTTTGATAATGTGCTCCATTGCAAAAGTCTTTGTTACTGCTATGGTTCCTTTGCATCCTAAATCACCTACTGTATAGCATTTATGTTATGAGAGCATTAGTTTTAGTTTGCTATAACAATATTTGTGGCAAACTTTATGTGTTATGTACATTTTAGCACTGCAAATAAAAAGGGTGTACGCATGTGTGTGTGTGTGTGTGTGTGTGTGTGTCAGAGGTTACTTGATTTCTTAACATAAACACATAAGAAGTAGATGGTTTGTAAACATCTCGAGGAAATATAGTCATGAATGCATGTTTGATTTTACAGGAGATTTTTAGCAGTTTCATTTTGTGTGGGCAATTTTGTAAACTCTGTGTATAATGAAATAGATAACAGTTTTAAAGAACTCATGTTCAAGATGAAAAGCAAAACCAGATGAAACACTTCTAGTGTAAAGTACTGTTCATATATTATTATATGCACTCACAAGATCAAATTGAAAGTCCTAAACGTAGCCTTGTAGATCTTTTGTTTATAACTCCCATGACATTATCCCACAGTTTTATTTTAATATAATACTACATCGATACAAAAGTACCTTTGTACCTGATAATTAAGATGGACAATGCATATTACCTGAGAAAGTGTGTGTTTTGCGGAGCTCTAAGTGTCTTGGAGGATAAAGGCTCTATCTTTCACATTTTGCTAAATAATCTCCATTTAAAGGGTCTGCTTAAATTAATGTGTGACATCTTGATGAGCTTTTTCTGTGAATTATGGACCCCTGAATCTTAATTATGGATTGTTTTTGCAACTAAACCAATTTGTTATACAGAAAAATGTAAATGTTCTTCAGAGTAGATGGTACAAGGGAGAGACATTTTCAAGAATGAGTTTGGTGCCAGAATTGCTGTCTGGGGTTGTTACAGCTCATGGCAGCTCTCACGAAACGAAATTATGATATTTACCTCCCTCCTTAAAGTGTTTCTCAAATAAATTTAGGAAACGTCAGAAATACAGATTTCATAATGCTCACCAGATGTCTGGTGTAGGAGAGGTAGTACATAGCTGACTGTGGGTGCCTGTGGAATAACACTGCTGTGACTCCCATCAAAGGTAGGCATTTAGCTCCGCCATTTGACATGCAAGACGCCATTCAGCCTGTTCACCAGTGCTAGTTTACTGCAGTTAGAGCAGGCTGTGGGAGCACAGGGGAATAGACAAATGTGGCAGGCACAGAGATTTATAATAGCATGCTTACAATGTAATTAGGGATCTCTTCATTACATTGTAATTAGGAAACATTGGTCATTTAGATTCACATACATCGTACCTCTTCAACCAAATTGGACATAATTGTATATGGAATTGCCTACATTGATCATTACAGTCAAGCTGGCTAACCTGAGTTGTGTTTAAATACTTTCTTCAACACCAATGCTTTCACTATGTGCCAATTACAGCGTAAAATAGCTGGCCGCACAGTACACTGTTGTTGATTAAACATCAGACAGGATAGGTCATGTGTGTCTGTTCCGCACAAAACAGAATGGAAGCTTCCAGAAAGAGCAGAACAGGATGAATCAGACAGATAATAGAGCTCATACAAAGCATCAGACAGGACACGGAATGACATGGCGACTGCCGATGAGATAAGTCTATTATTGTTCCCTCTGCAAAAGGCCTGCTGTATTTGCATGTCATATTAACCTGCGAATGAGGGGGAGTTAAAGCATAATTTGAGGCCATCCGCACAGACTGGAATCATATTTAGCTCTCTTCCTCACAATTGCTCCTCACATTTTCAATTTAATGAAGGAAATGTGCCATTCAAGTGTTTGTGGAAAGACGAGAATTCTTTTTTTTTTTTTTTTGTGAGTGAAATTCTTAACTGAAACACTTCCACAGCTGTTTTCACTGAGTACTGAGTATAACACATATTGTCATATGGCTTGCTATGGTTCATTTAAAGGATCTTACATTGTATGCATAAATGAGTTGTGTGGGTTAAGCTGTGGGCCAAGGCCAATGGTTTAACATGGCAGTGTGCTGAAGAAAAACATAACATGGAATTTTTTTTTTAACTATTTTGTCAAATTTGATACAGTCATCAAAACTCCCAGGCATCTGTGCCGTCTTTGGTCTCAGTTTTCTGGCTTAGGGCTCGCCCACAGCAAAATCTGTCTCCACCAATCTACCCACTCCAGCGGTAAGCAACAGACTTCAGGGTGTGCCTGCATGCTCGACTTAGAGATGGTTTTCTGGACTGGATGGTTTCAACCGCTCCAGACAGAGGGCGAAGGGGTTGCGTTTAGGTGGATCCTGTGCGTAACTGCAGGTCAACTCAATGTCCCAGAGTCCCAGTCAGCTCGCATCACAGCCGCTGACAGTGGATGGACATTGTGACAGCTTGCCCAGGAGGCGGCCATGGCCCAGTGCTGCTCCCAGATGCGCTATGTCTGCGGAGCGTGGCGTAGGTGAACGAGACACAGGCGGAAGGGGCAGGTGCACACTCATCTGGACCAACCTGTCAATCGATAGCACAGGTCGTTCAGCCGAGTTCAAAAAGTTATGAAGTGGTTTTAGTGTGTAATATAATTATACATAAATGGAGAACTACAATACCTGGAATATCTTCTCATGAATCTTTTTTTTTTCAGAAGTAAGATAAAGGCTATATAACATGATCTTATGTCTCTTCTCGTATGGTAATAACGATAGTACTTATTATAAAACATTTTGGGCATTTCAGGGTGATTTAATGGTGAGTCTGGATCATGTTTAAATCAATGATTAGATACTTGTTTTAGACTGTAGGAGGTAGGCTGATTCTTAGGAAGGAAAAATATCCTTTTAATGGAGGTCAAAAGATCTCATGAAGCTTCCAGGCAAGGAGTCGTGACCATGGCAACATTAGAGTAGGTTGAATAGAGCTTAGCAGTCAAGTTTACATTCAGCTGCCTATGCGGTTACAAGGAGAAAAGGCATCCCTTATGTAATGATAAATATAATAATAATAAAAATAATAAATAATAAAATGCACACCCTGAATCACCTTTTTCGATACATGTTGTGTTTTCACAGTAAACAGAGGAGCTATTCTCCTGACATTGTCTTCTGACCCCAGGAAATTTAATGGAGGGAATAACATTATAAACCTCACCACTGCTGAAATGGTCATGTCATCATGGTTCAACCTCATATAACCTATTGATCTTTCCCATTTTAGCAATTCTGTGTCATGGATTTTTAACCACATTTCACAAATCACATAATTTACCACAATACAACAAAACAACAGATACAATATATTAGAGTTTTCATAGTAGGCTACTGGTACTGCTATTTTGTCTCTATCTACTATCTGACAGGCATGTGTTTTACATTAAATTCATCATAATGGAAGGATGGATGGATGGATGGATGGATGAATGGATGAATGGACGGATGGACATACGGATGGACGTACGGATGGACGTACAGATGGACGTACGGATGGATGGATGGATGGATGGATGGATGGATGGATGGATGGATGGATGGGCAAATGGATAGATGGCTGGACAAAAAGATGGATGGATGGATGGATGGATGGATGGATGGATGGATGGATGGATGGATGCCTGCTCAGCCCATTTCAACAGTGTTCAAAGCACTGTTTTTAGGCTGTTTTTAAGGGCCACAAATATTTAGAAAACTATTAAAATCATGAGTTATGAAAGAGAATGTTGACCACGTTCACGTTATGTTTATGCCTCAGACCCCAGACTAACGACTGTCCTTATTAACCATATGGCTCATGGGTATTTACTGTTTCATTCATACTGCAGGGCATCAGTTGACAGTTTTCATAATCATTTCAGCCGTTTGATTTTGGGGTATTGTGCACGACAGTGATTAATTGTCTCGGAATTTCTCTGTCAGAGTCGGGGACACCACCTCAGGAAGTCAGGCATCAATAAGCACACAGCAGCTCTTAAGAGTTTGGAGCCGAGACAAGCCTTCCAGCCAATGCAGTTGAGCCCAGAGCTACTGCAAATTGTAGGTGATTAACCACCTCTCTGTCATATAGTCAATTATCTGCTCTTCCTTCAAGCGACCACACACAAGACCTGCTAGTCAAGGTAGCACATGGCAGAAAAAAAGAACCTGTCTTCTCCCCTGTCTTCTGTTTGTGTTCAGCTTTAACCCAGGGCTGCTGCATTGTTAAATTTAAGTGTCTTAAAGAAAGCCCAACCCCTTATAGCACTCCTGAGGCTCTGATTGGTTGAGATTTATTGAGGAAACTCAGACAGTAATGTGGAGAGTTACAATACCCAAGTACTCAATTAGTCTATATAAAATATCCTCCTGGGAAATATGAGATCATGTATGCATGCGTGGGCATGCGTGAGTGCTTGTGTGCTTGTATGTAAGAAAAAGAGAGTGAGAAAGAAAGACAGACAGAGAGAGAGAGAGAGAGAGAGAGAAAGAAAGGGAGAGGGAGAGAGAGAGTGAGAGAGAGACAGAGATACAGAGAGAAAGATTCAGTAAAAACTTGGAGTGAGTAATTAATTTCGTTCACTTCCTTAATTTAGAAGTGAGTGGGGTTTTTCACTGCTCTTTAATGATGGGAGTAAATGTCAGTGAGCATTGCTAATATTACCACATTGCACAAAAATAGTGACTGCTGCTATAGAGGTTCTGGGTGCCATAATTAACCATGTGTTGTTTTGGACACATCTCAGAAGATTCTTTCATTTCTTTGCCTGCATCTAGACTTCGTAGGCCGCCACACAAGCCTAATGGATTCATTTATTAGAAGGTGTTGAACCTAATGAGGTTAGTTACGCAAAGTTTATTGGCCTTCATATTTCTGGCCTAATTATTAATTCATGGTTAATTAAAAGCCAGCATTCTCCACGGGAAAAGGAAATGACAGTAAGTATGGCTGATAGTCAGTGTTACATTTGCAAGATCGGCACTCTTGCCCTTTTACTTCTAATGAACACATTCTTCTGCAACCCGCAATATCGCATTAGTGGCAAGCTTCACTTTAAAATGAGGCTTAATAATGTGAGGGACTATCACAAATAGAGAGCAGAATTGCAGTTTATATAAGGCCACACTAATGTAGCATGAGATGCCTCTGACCATGTGCTCAGCTGCTTCGACAGTGTGTGATTTCCCATTGGGGGAAAAGTGAGTTTGCAAATTTAGCCGGGCTGATACTGTTAATCTTTTCACTGTTCTGACATTTTACCACTTTCCATCAGCAGTTTTAGCAGCTCCTTAGTGAATACCATTTGAAAAAAAAAAGTTTGATTAAGGTGAATCCCTCAACAATGAGCTGAAAGCATGTGAGGAAATTATCACCATTAGAAATGTGCATAAATATCTCAAAAAGAGCCAGTGGTTCTCAGGGCCACGGGCAATTATCTGATCATTGTGATACTATTATATACATATTATATTTTCCATGTCTTTTAGGAAGGACACTTAATCAATACGGGGATGGATTGGGATGTTTAAAATCTGAGTCATAGTATCCTGTCTGTTTTATGATCCGCCCCCCATTATTATCCATTAGCAGAATTCAAAACCATTAGTGCGCATCCAAGATTACTGAGGGCCTGGAAGATTTCTTAGTCTGAAACTGATTCTTAGTGTTGTTGAAGAGGGTGTTTACACTCTTGGAGTTTACCTGTCACACAGACATAACATAAAGGAAGAACACATAAAAGAAGGAGTTGGTTCATGACAAATCTCATGCATGGAAAAGTGTCAAGATAGGCGTGCAGATGCGTCACTGGATATTTTGGGTCCTGTGAAAGCATACAAGTTTGGCCCCCCCTTATTTTGAAGAATTATATAAACCAGTGCAGGGCCCACTGATGTAGCCGTGTTGTGTGAGAGGGGAAGTCGCTACATTGCCCAGAGCAACACAGAGCCAAACAGCAATTGAAGCTTGCTTTACCTGGTATATGTGTCATTTTAATGTCCTAACAACATGAAACTGGGCACTGCACTCACCCGTGGCAGTATCAAGACTCTTACTGAATTTGAGCTCAGTGGATCGAATGGTTCGAGAGTTGTGCGTGGACAGACAGACACACAGACAGACATTTCTTGCATTTACGGAGAAATAGAGATTGTGTGCTCAAAGGGCCCACTGCCCCTTGCTGGGCCCTTACTTTCACCCCTGCCTACGCCCCTTGAAATTAAAAATAAATCAATAAATCAATAATGCGGGAATATAGATCAGTGTGTTAACATGTTTCTCTTTTTTTTTAAATGTCATGTATGACCACATTATTGATCACATGTAAAGTAGGCACCTTTCATTCCACTATCAGGGGCCTTCCCTCGACATGTTAGGTTCAAAGTAAGACTCCCAAACCATGACTGCTGAGTTTAGTGACTTACTCGTCTTCCTTCTGCATTTAACTGTGAAGCTGTTCGACATCATTCAGACAAACTATTTCATTATGGGTTACACTGAAGTGCTTTTAAATTTTGGCTTTCTTCAAAATGGCTGTCACCTCTTGTAATAAAGTCAAGCATTAACTGTCACCTCAGAGCCTGATTAGAGTAAGAATGGCTTCACTAATGGATTTGGCGAGGTTGGAAGTAGTCGTGGCAACGGCGATAAATCACTACAGTCAGCGCCACCAGATGCATCATTTTTTTTTTTTTTATCCTGCCATCAGGAGACGTGAAGGACGCCGCCGCACGCGTATGTCTGTGTTTGCACAGTCGCTCCTCTCCCCATCCAGTGTGTAAATATCCTCAAGTGTGGCCGTTTTAATGCCGACAGGTTCATTTGAGAGATTTAGCTTGTGCTATAAACTGATTTACTGTACCAACAGAGACAGACTAGTGAGTGCACTGTGTGTTTGTGGCTCTAAAGCTGTTTATGTAACAGGGCCGGGCAAGGGAGTAGGGGCAGGGGGGGTTAGAACAGTGTAAGGGCCCAGCATTGAGGGGGGGGGGGGTTAGGGGAAAATTAGTTGTACTATTTTATTATTAATTTGACTAATTTATAATACTATTAAAGGGAGGGAGCTGTATTCTTTCATAGGGAACAAAAATTTCTGATGGCACCCCTAAATGTTAGTGAAGCCCTGGAAGCGCTGTGAGGAATGCAGTCGTTCTGCTCCGCCAGTGGCACACCGAAAGGTCAGCAAAGACAGATTGCAGAGACGGGGAGAGGGGTTTTTACCAGACAGCTCTAACTCATCAAGCCATCACTCTCACTCAATGAATGGGCAGATTCTGGGTACATGGTCTTCTCCAACAAACTCACCTCATCAGGCTTGGTGTGTGTGTGTGTGTGTGATAAAAAGACAGAGAGAGGGAGAGAGAGAGGGAGAAAGAGGGAGGAAATGTTTTTGTGTGTGTGTGTGTGTGTGTGTGTGTCTGTGTGTGTTTGTACGTGTCCATGTGTATGTATGGGTGTGTTTATTTGGGGTTGGGGGTGGGGGAAAAAATGAGTGTATATGTGTGACAGAGGGAGTGTGTATGCAGTCCTCTGAGACAGAAACAACCATCTCTGATAGCAGCAAAAAAAAATCAAAGATAAAAATGAGTGCGCTTATTTCTTTGTGATAAGGACATCTAGAACTTTCTAAATGCATCACTGAAATCAGTGATTGCCACTTTCTTGGCAGGTATTAGAAAAAGTCCCTGTGAATGTCAAAAGCTGAGCATCTTATATTTCATCCTGTGGGCTGCCCGCCTAGCAGTACAGTGTCAAACAGCCCGTCTGTCGTCTGTGCCTTTTTTAATCAAAGTTTTTTTTTTCTGTGAAACTACACAACACAGTATCATACATATCGTAACAACTAATTCAAATTCAAATATAAATTCCAAGGGTAATTTAGACACAGTTCAGACACAGTGTTGCCAAAGCAATGTAGCACAAACAACAATAACAGTAATACAAACAACAAAGGGATGGCAACAAAATAGAGCACCTGCAACATAGAAGAGCAAATGGTTGTAACAGTGTGGGTGTACAGCGGTCAACGCTGTGACTATTGGGGTGCATGCACACACACAGATACACTTATACACTAACCTGGTAAACCAGCCCTTCGTACCACAATGCATTTCCTACAGGCGGTCTGGCTGTGGTTTCATTGACATGGTTGTCTCAGGCAGCATCTTGCCTGGCCAGTCAGTGAACAGAGTGGGTGTTAGCAATTGGGTGAAGGCAGATCCAATCATTTTAAACTTCAGCAGAGTCTATACCTCCAGGAAGAAACTGTTCACAACCGTGTCAATAGAAGCACAGCCAGACTCTCTGTACAAAATAAAGTGTAGTGGGGCTAACACGCTACTTATACACACCTGCATTTGTGCATCACATGGTTGTGTGAAGAGTCGACAGTAATGTTAGACTAGGTCAGGCCAATGCAGCTGAAGGGCCTTTGCCAAGAAGTATAGTCATTTTGTCTCTGTTGTTGAGACTTAGAAAGGATGGGATGACTTTTTTCAGTTTAGAGAAAAGGGACTCTCTTATCTGATTGTAGTTTTCACACTGTAATGTAACTAACACTTAACCTTCTGCACCATACATAAGAGGTACTGTACCATCTGGGCCAAAAACAACAGACAACAAAACATTAATAAGTCAAAAAAAATCAAAATTATGTAATAACATAAATAGACTGTCATCTCACATTCAGAGAACAAAACCACCATTGGAGTGAGATCATTATACTATAGCAATATAGCAGTATATTCTATACTTTAGAACGTGTTGTTCTATGTGTTTTCAAGACCCTGTAAAGTCGAAATAAATTCTCGCTGAGTTTGTCATACCAAAGAAAGAGTTCATCACTTGTGGAAGTGGTGAAAACTTGCTAAACTTCAAAACTTCACAAAGCAGTAAAACTGACTTCAGGGTTTTTTGTGCATCCTTTCAGACACAGTTTTCTGATATATTTTTACTGGGCCTTTCATAATAGCATCGTGAGTAAATGAAACTCAGGGGAGAGAGTGGATATAAATGATATGGTTATATCCATGGTAAAACTTCTAAGTGTGACCAAGGAAATTCCTCCTCTCTAGGTACTTGGACAAGCACTCTTAAAAAACTGGTCTGGCTCTTTTGAGCAGTATGCCTTAAAACGGGGTCATATGGATTTCTGTTTGGAGTTCATACAGTTATCTAAAATGTTCCCTTTGTTAACCTAGCGAATGAATTTCACAAGTTCTTAAGCAAAGTTTGTCACTGTGGCTAATGTTACCAACTATAGTTATATCCTTGCACCTGTCCCAGAATGCACTAGCTGTACAGTTGTACAGTTTGTTGATATAATATCTTGCCTACATCAGCATGGCTAAATAATTAAGCATCCTAAACCTTGAATGACTCGACCAATGAACAGACCCAATTCCCAAAACTATAAATACTATTCCCTTGTTTTCACACGATTCAGTGTTGTTGAACTTTTTTGTGAAAGAAAAAACAATTTTACAAATTCCTCCATGTATCACTGGCTGCACCGTACACTCATTTAGAAAGCACTGGCATTCAATATCATTAACTCCAGTCATCACAGCTTGAACCCAATTAACACACAATTCCCCAGGTGCAAACACTAAGAGTCAAAAGTGTTCACACACAAATCAGGCACCCGAGGTAGGTGGATGACAGGTCCAATGGCATGGGATACTGAGGCAAAAGAAATGCGCTTTTTAATATTACCTTGGCTTACATTGGTAATGGCATGGAAACTATTTTGTACTGTACTCCATACTCGACTGGTTTCGTATTTTTACAGTGCTTTTATTTTGTTCACTGCATTCCAATCTGCTACAAATTATTGTGGAAAACACCAGCAAGTATACGTACAGTAAGTTGTGCCTTATATGTTTTTTATCACATAAATGTTGTGCCTATATGGGTTTCATCAGGTAAAATAGTGGTTCTAGGGTAAAGCCATGAATGCAATACCATTCCTCATTGCACCTACATGTTTTCATTTGACCTTACCAGTGTTTAATGGTTGTGCTGTAGTTTATGGTTTATAATTTATGATTATGTAAGTCTATGGTTTTGAAGTTTATAGTTTGATTTAACCTGATCAGTGTAAGCTTTATATATTTTTTTGTTAAGTTGGTTAAGTTGGTTGTTATGGTAAAGATTGGTTTAGATGCAAGAGCACATGTTACTGACTGAAAAGTATAGTTTAAAATGGAAGTTTATAAATAGGAGTATGCATACCCTAACAGTAATACAACAAGTAGCTGTTGATTTTATATGCCTAGCAATATCCTTTGCATCAGCAAACTTCTTCCACCCTTGCCCTTAACAAGTGTTTTTAAATGATCTTAACAAGGAATGTTTGAGTTGCATGTACAAAACAGAGAACAGGGTTGAAACAGAGAACATTGAACATAAACCTACAAAAACAAAGTTGGCAAAACTTGGGTCTGAAATTGTTAACTTTCGGGAGGTTAAAAATTTAGAAAACTCAAAAATAAATCACACCACATTGCCTTTTTGTTTTTGCAGTGCAGCTATGCGCTTGTTTTTAGAGTTTCAGGAAATTGACTGAAATTTCAAGAAATGTGTGTTAGCATTAAAAAACTGTTAGGGCATCTGTAAAAAGAAACCGGGTTGCTTACATTAAAATCAAATGGATTTTAAAAGATGATTTGTTTTAAGCATAAATACATGAATATAATAAATCTTCTGGAACTTTTGATTTTCTTGTGATGTAATGTAATGTAATGCCATTTCACAACAAGCTGTCTATTCATTTGGCCATCCAATATTTTACTAGCCACCCATGCATTCATGTAGTCGTTAAGGTTGAAGTGTGAACAGTTTTATTATGTGAGTTTCTGCCTGCGATCACTCCCTGGAAATATGGAAAAGACTGGAAGAACACTCCATTTGAAATCTGCAGCTCATTGCTCACCATCGCTGCCTGATATACGGCATAAATTTTAAAAGAATATAAACCGCAGAGCTGTTCTGCGAGAGTGAAAACTCAACCGCGGAGCTGCATACAGATCTAGGGCGGGGAGTGCTGTGATGATTGTCCCATCATCGACAGACTTTGTTTTCAAACCTGACGTCAGCTTGTTTCCTGGCTCCTCTGAAGCCACAGGAAGCTGGTCTGATATACATTTGATGTCTCTCCAGCTCCAGGGCCCAGGCAGGCAGAGATTCAGTGTTTTGCCAAGATTTAGTTCAAGAGGATTCAACGCTCTCTGCTCCTCAGAAGCACTAAATAACGGCCTATAATAGCTGCATGTGCCGTTTTTATTTATATATCAAGTCTGACGAATTAATCTGCTGTAAAAATGTAAATTCTAACCATATGTTCAGTGTTGCAATGACTCTGTAATCCAGGCTGTCCGTCTGTCATTTCATAACACCCAATTAAAGTGGTTTATGTCACCAGTACCCTAAGTGTTGAATTAGATATATTTGTCAGTGTGTGTGTGTGTGTGTGTGTGTGTGTGTATGTGTGTCTGTTCGTGCATGTGGTTTTAGATGCATGCATTATTATATGTGTGAGTCAGGGGTGTAGTGGTAAAATTAGAGGTGGGTACACTATGGGTTTGGTGATCACAGTGATGCTGGCAGTTTTTTAAAAAAGATGTTCAAAATATGTTTGGACAACACAAGTGGCATTGTAAAGTGCACAGTGTGCAGATTGTAAATCTTAATGATGTAGTGTGATTTTGGAATATTAAAGTTGTATTTGGTGCATACATTGTTTAATGATGTAAATGCACTCTATTAATAGGTGAATAAACTCTATTTTTGAAATCTCAGATTTGGGTAAATTCTGTTTACTTGCATTTAGCCTCCACTACAACCCTGGAGGAAGTGTCTTTTGTGCTGGTGTGTATGTGCATGAGTGTCCGTATGTGTGCGTGTATGTGTGTGTGATCGTGTGTGTGTGTCTGTCTGCAGACATGCACGCATCTTTTAATGTCTATGGCTCAAAAAGATGACTGTGACCCGACTCTTGTCTATTTTGCATGCACTGGCCTTGAGGCAAGCCACACACATTCATGTGAGATACAGTATGTGGTGACATCGCGTGCCACATGTTCCCTGTGCCACCACTGGGTGCAGAGCTAGTTACGCAATGGAGTCATGGTCTCCCTGCTATGCAAAACCCCACAGCACACTGATGTCATAGATATCTGAAACCCATCTGAGACAGAGAGGTGGAAAAGGGCAACAAAACACATTCAAAGTGCCCCCCGCACATAGTATCTAGTCACAAAGCTTATTTTATGTTAATGCTTGAACAATTTGACATTCAAATCTTCCCGTCATCTCTTGCAACCTGTTATTTTCTTATCTTTGCTTATGCACACGGAGATGATAACCAAATTCTATACAAAAGAGCAGACCTGGAATCTACTCGTAGTGAAAATGCTAACCTGTTGATTGCCTTTGAGATCTATGCTCAGTGAGGCATGTACCGTAATTATAGGGGACAGCTAAACAAGAAAACAGAAAAAAAGACTACCGATCACCTTTGCAAATCACACAGTTCATGTAGTTTTGAAATAGATTACGTCCAAGTTGCATGATGAAAATGTGAGAAATACAAACAGCTTTGCAAATTATCTTGTTTCTAGTATTGTGCTAACAGAGAGCTACTGTTGTGACAAGGGATTGACAACTGTAGGTGTTAGCATAGTAAGAAACTGTTATTATTCCTGCAAAAGACTTGCAGACAAAAGAATTATGTTCCTCCCACTGATTAAGATGTGTCACAGAAGAAAGCCTGAAGAAACTCTGTCTTTTTTACAGCATGAATATTACTTTCTGTTAGGCCATTTTTTAAGTAATGACAGATGTTTCGCCCTCACTATCTATAAGCAGCTGGTTATGTAGATTGCGACCTCTGAGAGACATTTATGTGGAAGTAGGAGTTTCTCCCAGGAATTTTATGTCAGTGAAAACGGCAGCTTGTGGTACACACTCTGCAGGTCGCACGTGGGTGTTGGTAAAGCCAAAGAGCCAGTGGGTTTCAGCTTTAAAAAGTTTTCTGTTAGTGATTACACGGATGGTGGTGCAACTTTTATGCTGCTGTCATACGATTACTGACACCTGTACAGTCTATCCATTCAACCACAGTATGTCACCTTTTCACTTCTACTAACTTTGGCTCAAACCTAATGCATATTAACACCTCAGTTTGTCTATCACATGCATATGCAGAAATATAGATTTGCATAGAAGCTGTTAGATTTCTAAACCTATTCCTCTTTTGCATTGGCATATAGTGGGAATGGACATCTGAACTTTTAACAGTAATCATTTATTTTAATAAATTTAGTATTTTTGCTTAGTACAGGTATGCAGATCAAAAGTACTAGGTTAGATTTACATTGTTTTTGCTCATATGCAATTGATGCACATCAGTTCTGTAAATACAAAAATAACATAACATGAATGAAAATGTTAGTAAATTTAGTAAATCAAATAATGTTTTGATAAATGGACTGCATACTGTACAATGCTGGTTGGTGTCTCTGGCTCTTTCCTGCTTCTCCATCTGGTCCAATTTCTCTGTTCCCTCCATCTCTTTTTTCTTTAACATCCATACATACCGAGGAAGGTCCTATATTTAAGCAGTAACTGCTATGGTGGGCCAATGTTGTTGTTGCTATGTTTTAGAAGTTGGCAGGAGTTAACAAGAGAACTCACTAGCTATGTCTGTTTGATTTATCACTTGGGCAAGTGTTGCTGTGTTGTTATTCTTTCTTAAAGGTGTTTTTCCCCTGTTCAATATCTATAAGCTGAGAGGAGTTGGCAGGAGCTAACCAGAGAACTTACCAGCTACGTCGGGTTTGATTTATTCCTTGTGCAGGCATATAAAGCTACAATAGCAGCACATGCCTTTGGGTCATCTTAATTTTACAGTATGGGTTAAAACAATACCACATCAAAATACCTACCTAGCTAGCATATTATTCAACCCCCTATACATTTTTAGGGCAATCTGTTATGTAGGCTACACATTAATTTGATGATAAAGATACTTGTAAATGTAAATTCCCCCTGTTATAAAGCCTTTTGTTTGACAGCTGTATTTTCCATTCTATATACTTTGACATTTGGTCTTGTAAAAGTGTTGTCATATTTTCCCTTTTATGGATATGTTCCAGTGGTTCTTGTGTAACATATGAACAAAGATTCTTGATTACTGACCTCTCTGATATGAATGCGTACTGTGCAGCTAAACATGATTAGTCAGTCATTGTTGAACCAAATTATGCTGAGGAGATGACATGTTCCTAGAAACTCACTGCACAACTTGCCAAAATCCTTTATGAGTTTGGCTGAAAGCATGGTTAGAAAAGAAGGGTAAAATCTCTTTTCGATCACAATTTATAAAGTCCTACCCTCTATAACTCAATTTCATTATCCATCCTACCATTTCAAAATGTTTTTTTTTAGTCAGTCAGAGCTGCAACAGTGGTTTATGCAAGAGGCCTTTCGAATGTGCAGTTGGTCATATGTGATTTAAAGACGCCGGTGTCTCCGTGGCAACATACATCACCCGGGCTGTCCCCCGGCCGCCATCTCCCTGACCCTTGGCTGTGGCCCCTCATGCTCAATTACCGAACCCCTGCAAATGGCTTTGGCAATGCGCTGGGATCACTCCACAGCAATTGGCCCACAATTCCTTCCAATTTCACGTGATCGGAGCCCATTCCTCCCGCGTCTCGGCAGTGCTCCATGCTTTACAGGCAATTATAGCCGCTCTGCCAAGGAGAGGCAACGGCCATGCATCTCTCTTTTTTGTTCGCTGCTGTTTCATTGGGTTGAATGCAGGGGAGGGCCGCCCCACAGTTGATTTACAATATGGCATTATTGTGCAAATTGCATTTCTGATGAAGCCAAGAATTATGACTATTTCTTTTTTCTCCGGCAGGGCGCAGGATCCGTGCTAGGCGGCCGGGAGCTGACTTTCTTTCTCACGGAGCACAAAGCCCAATTCATATAAGACGTAAATGACACGCAGGAAGGAAATTCATCAGGTTTTGAAAAAGTTAAATGTCAGCCAAATTGTGTCTGATTTGTGAGGAACTGAGAGGCATTCTCAGTCCGCCGGCAGAGCCCATGATGACAGAGCATAATGGACAGTGGAGGGCAGGGGGGAGGAAGCCGAAGAGAGATAATACACCTGCGTTTAACTGGAGCTTTTGTTATCTTGACTGTGACAGTTTTGTGATCATGTGGACTGTGAACCACTGTCAACAAAAACCATGTAATGTGGATAAAACACCCATGTGTCAACTTATTTCAAATTCAGCTCCTTCAAGCACATAGTGTGCTGTGCATGAGTTTCCAGTGATGACCTCAAACTTTAGAAGGTTGAGATGTTTGTAACAGAATAACAAGAAAAGGAAATGAATAAATAATAAAATGAATAATAAAAAGAGTTTATTTCCATAAAATTCTAGTATCAAAACAAATATCAAATACCTGACATAAACATCAGCACAGTCGGTATAAATAATTAGTATAAATATTCATAAATTATCACACCAAGTACAGAATAATCATACAGCACTTTTTTTGGTTTGCTTTACCATCCACAGGGTTCATCTCCTCAAAAATAGCTGTGCATTTGAGAGCTGCAATCTTTGGTTCTGGTTGCTCATTTCTCATGGAGTTTTGTCTGTCAGGTGTCTGTCAGGGCAGACAGGAGAGAGAGAGAGTCTGGGACACCATTCAGAGCCGAAAAAGTAAAACCTCCCTCATTTGTTGACCCATGCGTCAGCTGAATTTTAAAAAGGCTGGGTCTCCGTTAGCAAAAGGAAGACTTTGTTGCCATAGAAACAGACTCATCACATGATTGCAGTTTCTGGGCTGTCACTAAGGATTCTTCTCTCAGAAAAAAGACTTGCCGGTGACAGTTCTTTATGAGTCCTGCAGAATAACAATTGGCAGTAGAGCATTTTAAACTGTAAATCACAGTTGTTTTTCCCTCTCCCCACGGCATAGATTACTCCTCCCAAACGAGCACTCCTCGTCTAACAGAGGCGCTTCTCCCCTGTGTAGTGTTTTGCAGGTTAGCTGATACCATGACTGGCTGTCAACATTGTATTTATTTAAAGCCACGAGTCATGCCTCGTGTTAAGTGTTACTGGAGGCATACACTGTGTTTGTTTCAATGGGAATTTTTAGTGTGTGGGAGGGCATGTCGACATAGTTTTAAAAAAGAAACATTTGCTCCAAGCAACAAGTCACCACACACCAATACGTTCCATTTTCTGTCCCACTGCAGTGTTGGAGCTGTTTAGCGTTTAGTCGTACAATTATGGTATAACAAAAGATAACATTGGAGAGACACTAATTATGTGTATATATAACACCAAAAACAAAACATTAACTCTGATCTCCTTATCCAATGTCTTTTTAAGATTTTTAGGGACTTTCATGGGGTTTGTTTGCATACCTGTCCAAAGATTCTCCCACCTCCACACACACACACATACACTTAGAAACAATCACACATACACACAGACACACAGACTTAGAATGAGAGACGCACACACACAATACCATGAAGCTAGCGTTGTTTAATTTTTATTGCCAACAGCGTTGAATACAGCACATGTGTGCATCGCCTCGTTACCCCTGATTGCTCACTCTCTCTCCACCCACGCAGTATTCCTTTGCATAAATTACCGCTGCACAATAACAGCCCAATCCATCCCAATGTGTTTTTATGTTGTGACAAGCAGGACCCCTCCTCTCACACGAAGGGCTGTACTTCTCATGCACTGCGGGGGGGGGGAGTATAATGACACTGATAGCCACTCCGCAATTACAGCACCCACTCCCACAGCGGCCGGTGGCCCCAAGTAAGGGGGGGCTAAAAGCACACGAATGCTGATACACGTCAGGGCTGCTGCACCAGGCACGGACTGACTGACTGACTGACTGACTGACAGTCGATGGAAAATCCCAGGATCACGTTTTACATTTCAGATGGAGCAGCTGAGGCTGTGTCAAAGTACAGGTGAGAATGTAATGGTTGGTGTGTGAAAATGTGTATGTGTGTGTGTGTGTGTGTGTGTGTGTGTGTGTGTGTGTGTGTGTGTGTGTCCGTGTGTGTATGTCCATGTGTGTGTGTCCGTGTGTGTGTGTGTGTGTGTGTGTGTGTGTGTGTGTGTGTGTGTCCGTGTGTGTATGTCCATGTGTGTGTGTCCGTGTGTGTCTGTGTGTGTATGTCCATGTGTGTGTGTCTGTGTGTGTATGTCTATGTTTTTTGTGTACATGCAGATGTGTACATGTATGTAAATGTGTGTGTGTACATGGGCATGTATGTATGTGTGTGTGTGTGTGTGTGTGTGTGTGTGTGTGTGTGTGTGTGTGTGTAAAACATAAACAATTACAGATTCCTGATCACTTGTTGAAATGCAGCACCTGCTGTAAGCGGAGGAAATGTGGCATGTCCTCACTCTGCCCCTCTGCCTAATAGAGCTGCTCGTGTTACACGCCCCGCATACCTCCGCCACTCTGCCCTCCCTCATGGATAATACATCTACATTTCCCCGAAACATCAGGCCCCCTTTTTTTTTCACCATGTGCTAATAGAGCAAGATGGGGCATACATACACCCCCAAATCCCATTTGCTTAATTGCTCCTAATTCCAGAGGTGAATTTTTCTTTCCCTGAGGGCTGCGTGTCAGCGTGACAGTCCTGGCTAAAATGATGAGCCGCGGCACTCGGCTGGCGCGGAGGACAACAACTGCTGCATAAACAGCATGGAGCTGAGTGGGGAGATAATAGACAGATTATGCACAGGTGGGGGGTAGGATGAATAACATGAGGCACCTCTAAAGGGCTCATCTTATGGAAGCAGTCACTCAAACACACACACACACATACATACATACATACATACACATGAATGCACACATGCATGCCCACACACACACACACCTACACACACATACATGTGCCCACATGTATACATACACATGCGCACACATGCACACACACACACACACACATCATGTCATTAGCAAGTATCCTCCCATCTATCTCTCTGATATAAATACAGTTTAATTTGTTTACACACAATTTTGAAAACAGGGCTCCTTTTTTTCTAAACACCGCACACAATTAACCAAACACCACAACCAATTTGCAGAACACCCCAGTTTGTTTGCAAAATGGAACATTTCAGCCAAAACCATAATGATTTCAGTGAGTGTACATTGTTTCAAACTGTTACACACTAACGTAAACAACATCAAACATTTTTTTCAGAAGTAGAGTGCTGGATTTTATTCAGAAACATTGTTTGGGAACATAGTTATGGGGTAATATGGGACAAAGACTTTCTTCATGATTACTTTGAGGTATACAGAGAAAGTACATGCTCTGGACAGGTGTTTTGCTTCTTGAGTGTTGAAATTTGTTAATTGTGTGAAATTTTTCGTTCTAGTGTGTACTCAACAACAAAAAAACTGTAAGCAATATAACATGAGTGGTAGGGAGGTTGTTCGTGGATATCTTCAAGGGTGTGGTCTGGCTGCAGGCACGAAAGATGAAGGACACAAGTGTGTATTTATGCACATTGATTTGGACATTCCCCTGTATTGTGCAGCCGCCGAGAGACTGTATTGTTGTTGTTCACAGTACAAACTTGGCCTAATGCACAGCTGCTGTTCTGCATTTTTGGGTGTTTTGGTAAAGTCTGCCATGGCTCATAAATTAACTCGATTTCGTTTTTCCATTTGTTTTGTCTCTTGCTTGTTTATGAACTAGATGGAATGGAATGTCGGTGTAAAGTTTGAACAGTTGCATTGTATCTTTGCCAGAGTGATTATTAACTGTGAAGAGTCAACCATGGTATATCATGGGATATCCTCACTCCTAGTGACACGTAGACACGCATCTCATCCAATCAGAAATTGCTAAATTGGTCTACCAGACCTAACTGTTGTATAAATGCTCACACCTCCAAATGTCTTTTTTTTCCCTCCATGCTTTTCTCTGTGCAACCATGCCTGAAGAATATCCTCAGTGCTGGAATAAACTCAAAGTCCTGACTGTGTCTACATGGTCCATTCCTCAGTATTTTTTGGCATGCTTCTCAGAATCTATCATGCTGCACTTGAATACTCTGGACACTTTTCTGCTTTATTCATACACAGGCGTATTCAGACTTTATCCAGATTTTGTATTAGGGGAGCTGGCAGGTTAAAAGTCTGGGTAAAGTCTGAGCCAGAAAAATGATTTGGACATTATTTGCATTCTCAGTTACAGCTTCAGATACGTTTCTGAGGTGCAGAAATTTAAGAGAATCATTAATAATGCAGCCAGGAAATTACTGGGGGTGCCATGTTGCCTAAGTAATGTAGCATTTTATGGAGAATGATTTTTATCGATGACTGGCCTGGTTAAGACCAGCCTAGGGATGACTTTGTCACAGTCTGAGAGTCGTGCAGTTAAGAATAGGCCTGCCAAAAACGTGGAATCCAAAAAAAACTGGAAGCCATTCAACATGTATACAAGGCACATCACAGCTTAAAAATCCATATCATGGCAGAGGCATAGAGAGGAAGAGAAACGAGGGAAGGCATCCCTCCCAAACCCTCTTTAGTCTGTGGCATCATGTCGCAGTAAAATGAGATTATTTTCTCGATGTTTACACATTGCATCATTGTGACACTGAGCTGTGCATATGCAATGTTTTAGAGGTGAATCCAGCGATTCTGTTGTTCCTGGTGCTGCATTGGGTGGCAGTTGGTAAGCACTAGGTAAGGGAACATTATTGTAAGACACAGATGGTAACCAGGTTTCTCCACAAGCTAGAAATGGAAACAAGGCGGCAACAGCTGCGTTGAAAACAAATAATGATCAATTTGGAGAGGTTTTTTTTATAGATGAAGGAAACCCTTTCAATAGGTGTAATCCCAGGTCCCTTAGCCCTATTACTCCAGTGCTGCGTGTTGTGACTGCTGTGAGACTGGCTATTGTGTGGTGTTTTGAGTGCAAGGGCATTGTTTGCTTTATTGAGTTAACGATTCCCTTTTGGAGATGCATGCAACTGAGGAAGTCTTTGAAAGGGAGAAGCTAAGGTATGCAGAGCCGGTCACAGCAGCAGCAGCAGCAGCAGCAGCAGCAGCAACAGTATCAGAAAGGCAACAAGGTTGGCAAGCGCACACAAAACAAGTGAAGACAGATGTTAGAGCCTTTGTAGCCGAACCGACCACAATGCTTCTGTTTGATCTTGGTTCTCAAGGATGGTCACTGAAAGGAGCTCAAGGGTAGTCTGAGGGTGCTGGGAAAGATTACTTGGCAACGTGTGAAACAACCCGCATCATGTAAAGAAGAAGGTTTGAGTGACCAAACCTGTGTTTTTTTTTACTGTATTCCTTAATCCTACCTTCGGTTTCTAATTACAGAGGCTGCTCTCTCCTCTAGTCCAACCTGAGTTTTTTTTAAATTTCAGTTGCTAACTTTGTTTCAAGGTTTATTGGAATTACTAATAATCAATTAATAATTAATAATTATCTGTTATTTACTTGTCCTATAGTGGGTGTGGACCCAGCCGTTAAGATTGATGCTCCAGCAGTAAAAATATGAAATAGATTAGATCTAAGAGGAGTATATTCAAGAGGTAGAGAAGGGAAACCAACCACACAACCCCTACCCTGTATGTAACATGGCATAGTATAATCGGATTGATGTTTACATGTTAGGAACAATTAGATTAATGTTTACATGGTTAAACAATGACTCATGTCGCAGTGCATCTTCTGCTGTCCATGGTGTTGGCATGTGTCAAAGGTTGATAGAGGTGGGTAATCCCAGTTTTGTGGGGTAAAAGTTCTGTCAGGTATTGGTTCCGCATAGATGATTTCTCCTAGAAGCAGCTGATTTTGTGAATGGCTGCAACAAGCATGTGACAAGGACTTTTACTCTCTGGAGTGGCTTTACCACCACAGGTCTTAAGTCACCATGGATTTGGAGGGGGTGGGTCTAGAATGCCAGGCAGCAGTACATGGTGGCAGTGACAAACCCGGGGTAACTTAAGGTAACAAGTAAATCTCTTAGTGGAACAGAACAGTAGCTCTGTTTTTCTATGAAGCCATGGCAATATTTTTTATAAGAGGGTTTATTCTGAATCAACTTTCGCACATTTGTCATTTAATCGCGTACTTGAAATATCCACCACAGGTGCCAATGGCCTAATTTACCAAAACACTAACAAAGGAAGGCCACTTGATAGACCCAAGGGAAATGCTTATGAAGCCTTCTATGGTACTGTTGCTGTTCGAGTACCATTGCCTAGTGCACTCTGCTGGTATAATACTGAGGTTGTTGGGCTTGAGTACATGCTTGTGACAGTGAGAAGCTTGAGAGCTGCGGGAAGTCCCCCGCCAACAGACTAAGGAGCATAATATATTTTTCTGTGCATAACTAAAATTAGGACTGAGGCACCTTTGATAGAGGCTTTGCATGCCGCATTTAATTTACATGGTCTCCTATGAACATCACCATGCTAGCACCCCTTCACCTCTCTCTTTCTCTCCCTCTATTTCTCTCTTTCTTTCTCTCTCTCTTTCTTGCTCTCTCTCTCTTTGTCCTACTCTCTGCACTCTAAATAAAGCCGACTACACAAAGTCGTCCCACCCCCTTGAGGGGAAAAAAAACTGTCCCCACCCTCGGCAGTCATATGAGTGCTCCAAGGCAGAGAACATTTAATGCAGTTCAGTGCTGGGTCAACCAGACACAGTTCTTCATATTGGCAGGAGTCTCTCGCTCTCTCTCTCTGTCTCTGGCTACCAAAAACGGCTTTTGGCCAGTGCCTGTGCCTGTCACCAAACAGCCTAGCTTGGCACCTGAAAAACCAACCCTCAGTTGTTGAATTTGACAATCCTTTGCCTTTTTTTCCAAGTGGCACAACAACAGATAGGATTTTAGAGCCATATTGCTTTGTTTAATGGTGGGTGACACGGCTCCTTTAATCCACGAGGTCAGGCCAGCAGGTGGCTGGGAAAGGACAATAATCTGGGGTCTTATCCGTGGCTAAAACCTGCATCCGTCTCCAATCCCCCCCCCTCATCACTACCTCCCCTCTCTCATTCTCATTCAGTGGCGACTTACGGCCGTGGAGAGGGGACCTGGCAGCATAACTGGCAGAGAGAGTTTTATCAACACACTGTTGGTCTGCAGTGAAGGGCAGCTTGAGCTACTGCTCAAGGCTTCTAATTCTTGCACCACCAGCGTGTTTCTCAGCTGAACTGACAAGAAAAGTGGGTAAAGTCCCATGAAACGCCAGGTATTATCTATACAGCTACCTCAGCGAGGGAGAAAAAAAACTTTTTCCCCCATAGGATGCTCAGCCTATTGGAAACGGTCTAATGACATTAAAAAAATAGACTCAAGTGGGTTAGCTAGCGCTGGTACAGAAACTGTTGGCTGTGTGGGGGTGTCTTATAGTGTTTCTTGCAGTTTGTCCAGACTTGGCCAGTTTCACAACTTCCTTTGCATCTCTGCCTTCCCATGTATGAGACAGACAGACGGACGGACGGACGGACGGACGGACGGACAGGCAGACAGACAGACAGACAGACAGATAGATAGATAGATAGATAGATAGATAGATAGATAGATAGATAGATAGATAGATAGATAGATAGATAGTAAAATCAGTTCAAATAATAGGCTTAAAATGTATTAAGTGTGGGATATGCAAGTGGGTGAAATAACCGACACTCTGGTAATCCAGGCCAGGCGAGTTACTTCCTTTGTTTGGTTTCATTGAAGCCTCTTAGAGAATTTCCCCAAACACATGTGTATTTGCATAACTACAAGATTATAAGATTATCAACTCCTTTCCCAACTCGTAATGTGCATTTGTACTTTTTCTGACCTCCTTTACAAACACTTTTGTCATTATTTTGTGCGAACTGCATTTAACAGGCTGTTTCACATGGAAGAATAGTGCTAACGTCATTCTGAGAGGCACTGCCAAGACCAGGCACAGCACATCTACAACGGGAAAGAAAAGAAGAGAGAAAAAGGATGCATGACAGAGGAAGAGCCAGAGAAAGAGAAAGGGGTCGTGAGAGAGAGAGAAAGAGAAAGGGGGACGTGATAGAGAGAGAGAGAGAGAGAGAGAGAGAAAGAAAAAGAGAGATAAGAGAAAGAGAGAGAGAAACAGAAAGGGGGACGTCAGAGAGAGAAAGAGAGAGAGAGAAACAGAAAGTGGGCGTGGTAGAGAGAGAGAAAGATAGAGAGAGAGAGAAACAGAAAGGGGGCGTGAGAGAGAGAGAGAGAAAGTGAGCATGAAGGGGGGACTAAGAGAGAGCCAGAGTGTGTGAAAAAGGATAGACATGGGCAAGGTAGGGAGAGAGGGAAAGACAAAGGAGAGATACAAGGGAGGGAGGGGGGAGAGAAAGAATGGAGAGATATTGGGGATGGAGACAGAGAAAGAGACAGAGAGGCAGCATGAAGGAGGCAAAAGAGGGAGACCGAGAGAGAAATAGAGAGAGAGAGGGGGGACATACAAGGGGGGGAGAAATTCACAGAAAGAGAGCATGAAGGAGGGAGTCTTACAGTGAGAGAGACAGAGAGAGTGTGAGAAAGGTGGCATATGACGGAGACAGGGAAAGAGAGAGTGAGAGAGAGAGAGAGACAGAGAGAAAGAAAGAGATAGGGAAGGAGAGAAAGTGAGTGTGTGTTTGTGTACTTCTGTGTGTGTGTGTGTGAGAGAGAGACGGACAGGGAGAGAAAGAGAGAGAGGGGGGAGAAAGGGAGTGTGTGTGTATGAGAGAGAGAAAGAGAGAGAGAGAGAGAGAGAGAGAGAGAGAGAGAGAGAGCACAAGATCAAGGCCAAGGCTAATCTGCTCCCTACGCTCTGTAGCAAACAGACCTCCATAAGCTTAGTGTCACAACCCTGCAATGTTTTGGCAATCCTCCTCAATCTCAGGGCCATTCTGTGCGGTGGGCAAGAGCGGGTACTAGAGCGAATCCAGGCCAGCTCCACGCCAGACCAGGGCCTGGATTTGATCTGGCGTCAGTGGCTCCGTGAACTCCCCTCCACCTCATCCCCAAGTCCAACTCCATTTCAAATTAATGGATGAATTTAGAATGAAAATCAGGTGGGCTCTCTCTCCCAACTCCACTGCACTTAGTTCTGTGATGAGGTCGTGGAGGTGGTGGTACTGTGTGTGTGTGTGTGTGTGTGTGTATGTGCGTGTGTGTGTGTGTGTGTGTGTGTGTGTGTGTGTGTGTGTGTGTGTGTGTGTGTGAGTGTGTGTGTGTGTGTGTGTGTGTGAGTGTATGCATGTGTGTGTGTCTGTGTATGAGAGAGAGACAGAGAGGTGAGAAAGTCTGACTGTGTGTGTGTGTGTGTGTGTGTGTGTGTGTGTGTGTGTGTGTATGAGAGAGAGACAGAGAGGTGAGAAAGTCTGACTGTGTGTGTGTGTGTGTGCGTGTGTGTGTGTGTGTGTGAGGGCCACAGTTTTGTTTGAATTTTTCATTTGTATCTATTTGCATGTACTTTTTCAGTTTGGTTTTTGGTTTTAGTTTTTGCTTTATTTAAGTATGTTAAAACATAGCCTTGATTGATAGAGACTAAAAAGGTAAGATTAAAAAATACATGACATCAAATATTTAATTCACCCTCTGGTCATTTTAATACGGCCAGTGTCTTGCGGAAAGCCAAATAGAACAGGACAAGGTGATCTGGCAAAATGAAAAAGAAGTTTATTTATTTGGTAGTTTTCAGTTTTATTTAGTGACAACAATCTGTTACACACACACACACACACACACACACACACACACACACACACACACACACTTGTTTAAACACACGTAACATGCATACTCAACACCAGCATGCCAGGTCAGGTTTGGCCAACTGGATGAATGCTTTAAAGCAGTTATTGGTATCCAATTTTTTTTAGACCTAAACTCTTTGCCCATTGCCTGTCTGAGCATGTGTACAGTACATGTGTATGTGTGTGTGTTCCTGTGTTATTCTTCCAGATTCACATTAACCTACATTATAGGGGTTGCGTTATAAACCTTACTGAGATCTCATTGTGAAAGTAGCTCTTACAACAAATCATTAGTCATAAATAAGAAACACTGTTGAAATGGTGGAATGGACACGATTTGTCAGACAAAAATTCCTGTGTTCTAAGTTACCAGTGATAAAGAGAGGTGTTGCGTCGTGTGAATGTGTGTGTGTGTGTGTGTGTGTGCCTAGTTCTGTGTGAGTAACTGTGTGTGTGTGTGTGTGTGTGTGTGTGTGGTATAGTGTGTGCCATCAGTGGTCTAGGCAGCCTGCTGAGTATTCTGTGTTCCTCCGTGCCGCAATCTGGAGTCCCAGAAGCAGGAGGGGGGCGGGGGGAGGGGGAGGGGAAAAGGGGGGGTGGGTGGTGACCAGAGAGGGAGCGTAACTCAAACTAACGTTTTGACAGATCATTTTTCAGGCCTATGAAAGCCAGTACTCCATGAGGAGCAGAGGAGCGGGGATATCGGATGGACCAGCGTCACCAGAGAGACTCTCAGAGAGCCAGACAGGGCAGGACAGGGTTGCCCCCCCACCTCTGCAGCACCACTCCTTCCTCCACTCCACCCCCCCTTCCTTACTCCCTTACAAAGTCTAGCGCATCCCTTCCCCCTTTTACCAGTCCATCAGAAAACCACAGAGGCTCATGTGATACCTGCAGTCTCAGACCGAAGATAGGATTTTATAGTATTCCTGCAGGGGGAGGGGGGATGCGCTTTCGATCGATAGATGGGCCTTGCAGGTTTTTAGTCATTTTTCTTTGCGAATGTGTAGTAATGGAGGTACATTCTGTTTAGTTCAAAGTAAAGAGAAGACACTAAAGCCTCCAGTTCTGTTCTCCCTGTGTGTGGTGTTGTTGTGATGTGTTACACGTTTCTGCTCTGCTCTGCCTGTGAAATCTATCTGTTCAACCTTGAAAGCCAAAACGCCTAATCCCTCATGTATCGATTATAATGACACAATTTTCCAGACAATTACAGCTCTTACAGCAATTTGAGAGATTTACACCGTGCTACGCCAGCATGGCTGTTCATGTCATTTACATAAAGCAATGAACTTAACCCTTTGGCCCTTCCCACTCAGTTCATTATCTGGGATCAATGCCGTCCAACCCTGGCCTTGACTCGTCGATTGATCATCCCGTCTGCCTCCAAAGCTCTCTTAACCAGACACCAGACTACACCTCTGAGCTGTTATCCTCTTTTGAGATCATTAGTTTAATTTATAAGCGCTCCTATCACAACACCACTCGTTTTGTTTGTGAAAGTTTACAGCCTGTTGTTTTTGAGGTATCCATTAGCTGAGCCATGAATGCCATTCTTCCTTGGATCCAAACAGTGTGAAGGTGGATCTGCACAAATAGTGGCATTTAGGTATGGGAGTCACTATACAAAATGGAGGGCTAGTATAGACCATAAGGACCCTTTAGCAAAACAATCTGACTATGGAACCAATTGGACCTTGGTCAGCCACAGCCCTAGATCAGAACCCCGATTGGATATGGTGTCTGCTGCCATGGTGAATTCCACAGTAAGCTTCGATCAGGCCCATCTCTCTCTCTCTCTCTTTCTCTCTCTCTCTCTCTCGCTTTCTCACCCTCTCCCTTGTTCTCTCTCGCCTCCTCAGTCACTGTTTCACGGTCACCATTAGACCCCCGTGCCAGAGCAAATCCCCTCCGGCCGATGTCTCGGAATATCAGAAGGAGCCTGACACACTGCTCGGGCAAAGACAGCGCTGACAGCAAGATGCATGGCTGTGGCGATATATGTTTTTCACTGTGTCCCGCCAAAATCTGGGCGAGCTGATTAACTGACTCCTGTAACTCCTGTAGCTGGCGGGACACAGATGACAAATAACTTCCTGGGGAGTCTTGGCAGTGGTGCGCCATATATTTTGAGAGGGTCACCTTGCAACACTTGTGCAGCCTGATCGTGGCCGTATGATGAATATAAGAAGGTATCATCAAACCAATATATAATCGTATATCGTATGTATGATAATGTATCATCCACTAGTAAAGTCATGCTCTTTTTTTGCACCAGTGCAGTTATTAACAGAACAAACGTCACTTCAGTGCAGATTTGCAGTGGAATACATGTGAGATGTCTGAGTAGGCATTCTGAATTTATTTGCTTTATTTCTGTATTTATTTACTTTATTTACGTTTTTGTTGCTGTAACAGATGCCTTCATTGAAAGTAACTTTCAGTCGAGGACAGTGCACCTACTAAACATGTCACCATGTGTGTACACTCAGGGTGTCAGCTTGATGACCTCGGTGTTAATGCCACCTCACTCATAGAGTTCAGATGCAGTGGCGCTTTTTCAAATTGAATTGGAGCTGCACCGCCCATGTTTATCTTCTGAGACTAGAGCGGAGCTGAGCCAACAATCACCTCCAGCAATTATGGGGACACGATGTGAGGCCGAGCCCAGATGCCAGCGTGACTCAGAGACAAACCGACAGCTTGACCTCGTGTAGCCCGCTGCCCGCCGCCGCGTGGGTTTACTCTTCACCGCTGCTCCGGCAGCCTCTCAAGCAGATGGGCCGGCGGCCCTCGTCTCTCTGACTGCCTGGCGCGGACGGATGGGCCAGAGAGCTAGCGAGCGAGCGAGCGACAGGGAAAGGTGACCATTCTGCCCCGCCTGGGACAGAGAGTCATCCTCCTCTCTCTCCCTCTCTCTCTCTCTCTCTCTCTCTCTCTCTGTCTTCTTTCTCTCTCTCTCGCTCTTTCTGACTGGGAGAGGACCTCCGCTCGCTGACCCATGAGTGTCAGGAACCCTTTGACTGAGGATTAAAAGTCAGGACCTTCTCGGCCAGCAGGATTGACCAGAGCTCATTTGCGGGACTCAATGATCCTACATGACTGCCCGCAGCAGTAGAATCAAAAGTTAGTCTTGTCTGAATTATGAAGGTCCTCTGTGTGACATCAGGTCAGGTGCGTGTGGGGTTAAAAGGAGGGTTAGTACGTTCAAGGATGAGTGCACTACGTTTCCCACAAGTCACCATGCTTTAGTGAAAGGCTGAAGATGCTTTTTCTCGCCCTAGAATTGCTAACCCCAGGGAGTAAGACTTAGCAAAAAGAAGGGGTAATAAGAGAGCATGACTATGGCAAGAAATGCACTTTACAGCCTTTTATATATTCAGCTTTTACATGGCACATGCATCATTTCTCATGACGGGATAAAGAATGATTCCAGTCCTTTGATGTGTGTGTTTTTTTTTTCTTCGTGGTCCCATTTCTGCAAACTGCATCGCGTTGCATTTTAATCACCTCCACGTGACAGTCCCGCTCAGATGCGTAGGACAAACTGGTGTTTGATCACATTTGGCCAAGAGGTCGCCTCCGTGCAAGCAAAGCCTCCCCTCATCTGAGGCGCGCTGCATTTCAGGTCAAAGGGGAATAGGTGCGGAATTGTAGTTGGTTTTCTCCGGCAGTCCTCGTCCCCATGGAGATGGTGGCAGCCGGGGAATGTTGAAAGATGCCGCACATTCGCCACTAACAGCTGTCTCTCTCTCTCTCTCTCGCTGCACATACCGGCCCTGTGCCTCACTGGGCCCAAATGAGCAGATGGATCTCAGTCACTGCTGGTATCCTGCAGATGACCATATCAAACACAAAGTTTGACGGTACACTGTGTTTTTTTTTTTGTCTGTTGTTGTTTTTGTTATTGTCTTTTTCTCCGTTCTGTATTTTAAGATGTGGCACAGCGAGGGGTGTTTCTTGATTTTGAAAGCGTTTGGGAAGAGATCCAATAGCGGCAGAAACACCTGTGTCTCCATGTGGATGAGTCACTCTGTGACTGTCGTGCTACCGCAGTAATTCATGATATAAATCACCAGCCTGCCTCAGGTTTAGGGGGCAGAAATTGAGATGTTGAACTGAAAGTTAAACTTTCAATCAACTCCCAACTTTAAATTCAAGTTCCTCCACACGCTTGTGTAATATAATCATTCTCTCGTCTCCTTGTTCGCTTTATAATTTCTACTCAGAAAAAGGGCAGCGGTGCCCGGAGCAGCTGGGCTTGATAGAATCCCGATTTGGAACGAGGAGACTGCACTTGTGAAGGAGTTAGCCCAAACACAGGTCCACCACCTCATCTCTCTCATTTTCAAGTACCCTTCACACATCCACGCCTTGCCAGACACCAGCATGTTCGCTGGAGTTCTACAGCCCCCATTATAATTCAAATGATCTCATCCAACAGTCTCTCTATTGTCTGACTATTTACATGTGTGGCGAGGGGGAAATTTATTCGACTCACATCGAGTGTGATTGGCAGATTACTCCCACTTGGTATTGTAACAGCGATCTCCTCTCACGCCACTTCCTTCTGTTAATGCCTGCGCAAGTTCAAACACGGCTGCCACCCAGCTGAGCCTCAATCACTTAAATGTTGTAAGTATGTCTAAATATTCATAACCTCTGGTCGTGCCACAGCCCTATACTTTCAAATCAGGAACTTTTTTTTCCCCCTTCTCCTCGTCATTCTCTGGTATTCTATGTATCTTTGACTCAACCTTGACCCACTGCTTAAACATGCAGAGAAGGAACGAAATCTCATTCTAAGAACCGTACTGCCCTTTGACCTCGCGCTACAGAGAAACACAGCCCTTAGCTAGTCTTTGACCTGTCTCTGGCAGACTCCCCTGCACTGTTCATTTCATTACTGTCTGTCTTATTCCATCCGGGAGCACCATGTCCCCGAACAATGGGGGGATCTGTTCAGTTCAGGCAGGCAGGCAGGCAGGCAACCAGGCAGGCAGGCATCCGTCCCACTCTCACGTACCCAATTACCTCATGAAAAACCCGAGAGCTGAACGGCGAAACTCTCGCGATTGCGGCAGCCCCAGAGAGCAGATGAAGATGTTCATTAGTGTGTTTATTAGAATCAAGCTTTCCAGAGAGGGTGTGGGCTGCGTGTTGTTGATTAATGTTATGACTAATACATGTAATCAAAACAGCGTAATGACACCCTAAGATGAGCCTGGCTGCCAACATACAAAACCAAGCCAGTTTTTCTCCTGTTTATTTGTATTTTTTTCAACCTCAATATGGTGCATGCTAAGGCAAGATGGTGGAGTGTGTCTGTGGTAGTTTGAGCGCACATGCATTTACTTTTTAATCAAGTAACGCTGCTCTCTATCGCTGTCCACAAAAACACAGCCAGTCATCACATTATTTTGAAATGTCACTCACTGCTGAATAATAATACATCCATAATAGCCTTCTCCATCCGCAGAGAGTGTGGAAGAAAGGCATTTAGCATAGCATAGAGACCTTTGTGCATCTCCAGACCCAACTGAACCAGACAGCCGTGCCCAGCCTAGTTCCTTTGTGTTGTTCCAGGACACACATCAGTAGGAGATGTAGTCATTAGCCTTTCTGTCTGTCTGATTATTCAGTGGGAAATCAATGGCTTTCCTCCCCCAGACCCAGTGGAGGCCCGGTGACAAAGCGATCGGGTTTCACGTGTAGGGGGAGAGAGGGACCCTCAGACCACAGGCCTGGCTCTTTTCTTCTGCTGTCACAGGCTTCCAATTCCAATTTCCAATCCTTTTGTCTCTCCTCTCTCAGATATGTGATTTAAAAGGGCCCCATGCTGCACTGCCCCCTGAGTGGACTCCGAATCAGCCAGCGAGTCCATCCGCCCCAAAAAATAGAGGAAGGAACAGAGCAGCACCAGAATTTCTCTTTTACTCCTCCCTTCTCTCTCTCTCTCTCTCTCTCTCTCTTTATCTCTGTTTCTTGCTGTCTCTCTGTGTTTCTGTCTATCTCTCTCTCTCTTTCTCTCTCTCCTCCTTTTCTTCCTTGCTTTCTCTCTTCCTCTCTTTGTCAGCCAAGCACGTAATTTTCAGTGTGACACTGTTAGTAGGCTTTCAGGAGCAGGCGTTTGTGCAGATGTGCAGGTAAATGGATGGAAGTGAGATTCTGTCACATTGTCTAAATGGAAGCCCTGTTTAGCAGGCTATGTTCTCAAATGCATACAAATTGCATAGAGAAAAGCAATGGCCGTGATTTCCACAGTGAGCTTCAAAGTCTGTTTTCTCATAAAAACTAAACATAACTAATTGGTAATTTAATACAGAGATTCTCTGCCTTTTTATGACTTGAATCACATTTGAGGGAGCCAGCCAATGATTGAGGGGCCACATAGGAGCACATGAAACAAAATAATCCCCCCCAAAACAATTTATATATTAAACTGCAAAGCCATGTAATACCAAGGAGCTTCACTGAAAGTAGGCTACATGACAACATAAAGTTGCATGCTGGAGAAAAGGAGAAATTAAAATTCGATGTTGCATGTGAAACTTTAATGCTCTTTAAATTAGTTTTCAATTAGTTTTATCCTCTTGTTGTGATATTTACATCATTTGTTGTCAAGCATAGTTGTCCTAACTAGCATAGTTAACTTTTTTGAATGTAGCATCATTATTTTAAAATACTGCCCATAGCTTTTGCAGCATCAGTGGCTATGAAGTGATATTTGAAGGACAGGACTGCAAAGCAGATATGCAGCACAAGGTTACCTGTCAGTGTTAAATGTCAGTGTCCAAATGTTATATGGAAAACCATCTCTCTCCCTCTCCCGTAAAGATGTTTTTCTGTTTAATTCTAGTGTATTTGATGAGACTTTGCTTTGCTCATCTGAACCTCAGTGCACTGCCTTGCATGTAACCATGTGAATGTTCAAAATACTTAACAAAACATGCTTCACATGTCATGACGTATGAGAAATAATAGATCTAAGACAAGGGGGGAAAAGAAATCTGATAGAATATATTCTGTCTTGGACATAACATTGCTTATACTATCTTCACTATTATCAATCACCCCCACTAATGAAACAGTTCAAATAACAAATATTTTATACTTCACGTATAACTAACTGCACATGTGTAATGTAGATATACAATGGCACATAATTATTCCCTTCTTTAAAATTCCATCCACTACATCACTATGAATAACAATTACTGTATTTGTACATATACATAGACATAACATACACATATAGCAAGTGTGTAAAGAAAAAGAAGTACAATAATATAAATATAGCATCACTTATGCAGTACTACAAATTGTTATCTGCATGGATTCATAAAAAAAGTTATTTGTATGTTCACTTATGTTGAGATGCCAACTGTATTCCACTGCCTTTATATTCACAATTATGGTAAACCTGATTTACCTAGTATAATCGAATCTCTTTTCATTCGCTCTCATCTAAATATGATAAGTAACGTTTTCTCTATATCTCAATTTATTTGGCATGGAATAGAGGCGATTTTTATCGGCACTAAAACATGTGTAGCGGCAGCGTGTTGATAGTGCTGGCTGCATTTAGGCCGTGTGAGTGACAGGGCACAGTAAAGAGATGTTATTTACGAGCAGCGGCCATCACACTCACCAGCCCCCCCCACCCCACACACACCCCCCACCCCCTCTCACCAGGCCTGGGGGGAAGGAGTCAGCCCTGCAGTACATAAACTGATTTATCCTTTATTGAATTTGCTGGCGTGAGGACCTTGGCTGGGAAAGAAGGGAACACGGCAGAGAAGAAAGATTGGTTTTGGTGACAGATACAATTACACCTCTGCCGGTACCGGGCACCTCGTGATGAGTGAATTAAAAGAACATGCGATTAGAGTTTAAAGAAGGAGAACGAAGGAAAGAGAGAGAGAGAGAGAAAAAAAACTTGGTTCTCACAGAATCAGTTGTGCACGGCTCTCTCGTTTAGATGAATGCAAACTAAAAAAAAATGATGAGTAATGGTACTGGGAGGCATGAACTTGCCTTCATGGAGTTAGCAGATGACACAAAGCGGCTTTGACGGCATGCCCACTCTCTGCTTTCTTAGCAGAGTAAGTACCCATTATCTGAGCGCATGATATTCCAGTATTACCATTACCTCATCTTTGACCCATGTGAAGTATTTTTATACAGCAGTCCAGATGCTTCATCATTTTCATCTGCTAGGATGCAATGATTCAGTAATGATGTGATTTCATCAGGATCTCTACCCACGGTATCACATTGAAATTTAATCTGACTTGTATCGTGTATGCACAGGGCCTTGCACGGGTGTTGAACTCAAGAAGTGAAGGAGAGGCGAGTTAAAAATGTCCCTCCCATGCTAGTTTGCAAAGCATAGAGAGATAGATCTATAACAACCACATGACAATGATCTTACAAAAAAGGTCAGTGATGATTCAGCTCTGAAAAGGGAAAGGAAGAATAAACAGCACTAGCAAGGCACCACTGGCAAAATCAGAGTGAATTACAAACACATTTTGATTGAGTATAAGTGATACACATACACACACAGTATTTAACTAAGCTCAATTAGAAATGTTTGTTTATCTTCCCTGAACCTGTTTTCATAGCAGTACAGTCATAATGTGTCTCATCACTTATCGCATCAGATTAATGTATTTTGACAAAAAATGCACAAACTGATCGTATTTAAACAACTGGTCAACTAGTCAACTGATTTCATTTTTAATCTTACTTCTCATTCTCATTATTACTTCAGAATTACATTGTAAATAAATAATATCAGATATCATGATGACAAACACTTTCTAAAATCTTGATTCAGAAAACAAATATCATCTTGGCCAATTACCAGTGGTTATTTTTAGCATGGTTATTTAAATCAGTCATTTTCTCAAAAAAAAAACAACATGCCAAAAAAATAAACTTCCTCTGCTGCAGTCCCCTCTCTCAGCTTGGAGACACCACTCTGTATAACAGGTTATACCTCCCACACTTGTTTACGGTGAGTAATCAGTGAAACACACACCATTGACTTTAGACCATGTTTTTGTTGGTCAGTGGTGTAAATGCTTTCTGCTGTCTCGAGATAGCCATACACCAGCAGTCCAGCAGCAACACAGGTCATTTGGAGAGTGCCATGCACAGATGAGCGCAAGTCCCCTTTAACGCCATGGGAGGCAGGTGGGAAAATGAGCACCGTGCTGGTCTCATCCTCGCCGAGACACTTGTGTCGCGCCATTTGTGCCCTGTTGCGCCTGGTGCAAGATAAGGCCAATGATCTCAGACCCCATGGTCTACACAGACAGCCCCATTCTGTACTGGGTGGGAACTAATTGGAGGAATTGAGATTCAGACGTATTATGTGCTTGACACGGCCCTTTATTTGGCCTAATGAGGGGGCTATATGAGGTTGAAAATGAATGAGATCATAATCACATGGTTCGCTCTCCACTTCATTTAGGTGGTGCTCTAATTTTATTACCTGCCTAAGTAGATTACCTCAGTCTGAGTTTATGGCATAAAAGTCCCCTCCCTGTAAGCCTCTGAGAGGCTCGTATGCATGGCCTACTCTGCCATTTTACAGTGTTGTTTATTTTCTTTACTCCTTCATTTCACTTCATTTTTGTATTCAGTCATTTTAAAATCCTAAATCTTGCCGGTATGAAATATTACAGCTAACCTGTATGGGTATCCTGACAAATGTCACTGGAATAGGTCCTCTACTCCTCCAGGATTTCTCCTGGGCTCTGCAATCAGAAAACCAAATATTTTAGCTCAGCACAGCTCATTAAAACGAATCAGGATGCTGACAGAGGGAGGCTATCCGCTCCTTGGAATTAGCATGAATGGCAAACATTGTTTACTTCATTTCTCTGAAGGTGTCACCCCTCAGCAGTGATCTTGTGCATACCTGTGCTCTGATGGATGCCAGGAGACAGCTTTCTCTCTTCTTTTCTCACAGACACACATTTGTTGTTTGGTTTGTAGTGACAAACACAGGGAGAGAGCGCAAGAGAGAGAGAGAAAAAAGAGAGAAAGGAAGAAAGAGTGAGTGAGAAAGTGAGAAAGAGTGAGGGAGAAAGCTGGACAGAGATTGAGAGGGAAAGCAAGAGAGCAAATGAGGAGAAGAGAGAGAAATGTACATATGTTTGACAGTGGCTGTGACTATGCACTCCACTCATTCTCACTCCGACATGTCACTTCCCTATGGCAGTGACAGAGGCATCGGGTGAGCAGCCCAGGCTGATTGATGGAGCGCTAATTTGATGAGTAACATTCTGGTCTTCTGCTCTTCACTCTTCCAGCTTCTGCTTGCTGTCTCTGAGGGAGGTGCAGGCTACTGCTGCATGCAGTGGCACCCTATGCAGGGGACGTTAGGGTTGTCTGCTCTCAACTGACAAGACAGAGGCTCATGTGTGACTGATTCAAAGAGGATTTATGCATCCTCGACCCTTTCCCCGCTTCTTCTCTGTATGTGTACAGTATATTCATACAGAGCTTGACACTCGTAGGTCATATATGGTAACGTTTCTGGTAACATGGCAACAACAACACTGTTGTGAGCTAGTTTTAACTAACCATGACGATGCAACATATGTGGCTAAATCACTCTAAAAAATATTCTCCATCTAAATATCAGACGCATAAATGTGTTTTGAGTGCAGTTAGTTTTCAAAGCGACTGTGTCATTTTATTCTCTCTGATACATCTGGTTTCCCATTCCTTGATGAATTTTTGTTTGCATATTCATCAAAGTTAAGTCGGAGGGGAGCTAAGTCGAGCGAGAGAGAGAGAGAGAGAGAGAGAGAAAGATGGAGCGAGAGAGCGA
>CM059276.1:10160831-10218331 GCA_030347295.1 Setipinna tenuifilis | reverse complement strand
CAGACGAGGCATGCAACCAATTATAATTATTAACACATTCAGTAAGACAGCACCCTTGCCAGGGAGTCCAAGGCCACATAGAATAATCCTAGAGAACAGCACATTAGCGCATTGCAGTGTGCAGTTACTAAAATTGTCACCATTGCTGCGGTTTCCAAATTATAAAGAGATCACTGCAAGTACTGTCTCAGTATTACATACATACACACAATGTTGTAATTAGGTACATTATATTAACACAGTTGAAAAGAAATGATTCTTTCTGCACTGTACCTATATACAGATATTGTCATATAATTGATTATTTATTACACAATTGATATGCGAAAGCTTTTAGGTCCATACATAGTGCTGTATTTTAAAATAAGCGGTCTTTTGTGCACTATCATGCATGCAGCTTAGCTCAGTAAAAATTGCATTTCCAAACTTTAGTTGTATGGACTCTTTACTACGTCAATGTATATAGTATATGCTCTTAAGTGTGGCAACACTGGGAGATCCAATCATTCACTTTGGCATGAGGGAGGCTGCTTCTACACTTTGGTTAAGGAGATGACATTTGCTAAGCATCATAAAATTGCCTTGCCTTTGCAAGGCTCTGCTGTCAGTGCTGATGTCTCAGTGTTTTTCCTTACCAGCTTATTCATCGATAGCTCCAAGGTTGTGTGTCAAGATGAGTTAAAACAAATTCTGCCCATTGTCAAATGCATTGCTGAATCACAATTGACTCATGTCGTGAGAGCCAGCAAACAGGAATTAACTGGCAGCATTACTATACCGCTGCACAGATGAAACAAAACAGTACAGTTGTAATAATAAACTGTGCATGACTGACACATAAATACAGTATTTATTAGTGAAATACTTTCACTTAACTTAATAAATGAAGCTTAACACTGTATGTGTGTGGGGGGGGGGGGGGGTGGGTATTACAAGCAAGACTGGAAGAAGAAAATAGATGACCAAGCATAACAAAGGGAGAGGGAAAAAAACACTTTGTCACAGCAAAAGGGGGAAAAAAGCCCATTTTCGTCATGAGAGAGAAAAACAATGGGAACACCTGACAATCAAAGTGTAACCTTTGCTCCCCGGCCGCTGTGAGAATTTTTGCACTGCTGGAAGCTGTAGATATTGTTCTGCAACCCAGAAAGAACCCGGCGTTCAGCTCTGACTGGTTCGACCCACCTTAGCCAACACCTCTCAGGGGGCTTAAATGAAGGACTGACCCCCAACCGGCAGCATCAGCTTCAGGGCCAGGGCACAATACTACCCGTCACAATGGGAGTGGAGACTGGCGTCTGTCTGTATGGGTTGACAGAGGCCACAGACCAAATACTGTGCCCAGCACTGGCTGACTAGCTCGTGTGCCGCTATCAAAACAGCCTCTGTCCTCTAAATGTGTGATGTGACATTAAAAGCCTTTTCTTAGATATTAAAACATAGCTGAGAGCACTGGGAACTTTGTGTGTAAGCTGTCAAATAAATGTCAGTTATTTTGAATATTTTTTATGCCTCTGTTGAGCAAAAAAAATAAACAGCAGTGTCTACAGCTGTCTCACATATGGATTACTTTGTCAAGATTAAACACATCAGTCATGACATGAGTAAATGTCATGAAACGAAAAATATATAAATAAACCAACCATGCCTGCCATGCCCTTGAAAAAAGCTTTCCCTTATGAGAGGTCTAGGACAAATGGTGACAGCTTACCCTGGTACAGTACGGTGGTCATGCCATAATTTTGCTCATGGGCACTTGTTAGAGCCAGTCCAGTGTGCATGGCATTCCCGTGGGCACATGCGGGCAAATGGGGGAAACCAAGCGAAGCATGTTGACTCCAGGCGTTCCCCAGAGTTCCCTGCACTACAAGGAAGAGCCATGGGAACAGATGGGGAAACTCTCTCTCTCTCTCTCTTTCCATTTACCTTTTCACACACAAAGACAGACAGACACACACACACACACACACACACAGGCACATGCACAGGCACACACGCACGCACATGCGCGCGCACACACACACACACACACACACACACACACACACACACACACACACACACAGAAACACTCTCTCTCTTTCTCTTTTTCTCTGTTAATTTCTCTCTCTATCTCTGTCTCTGTCTCTGTCTCTTGGTTTTACACAAACAAAGGAGTATCCATCGACTCTGTGGTGTGTCAATTCCTCTTTGCAACTGAGTCGATGCTGCTGGTAAGCTTGAAAGAGAAAAGGATTTAATTACAGTGTTGGAACAGACAGCACTGTCACATGTTTGTTTGGATTTTTGTGCTGGAAAAAAATCTGTGTGTGATAATTGCTTTGTGTTGCAACAGAGAAAAACAAAATCTCACCTTGCAAGTTGATTTTTTGCTCATTCAGTATATACATCTTTATACTTTCTGACACAGCAGAGCAGTAACCAAACGCATGCAACCCTGGATCAAATCAAGATTCTGTGTAAGAACATGTCTGGTGTCAGAGTGAACACAAATAGCACAGAAGATTTAGAAGCAGGGAAAAGATGGACGCGGGTTAACACGACCCTTCTGACCTCTACAGTATCCTCGTCCCAAGTTGATGGCTGCCTCTAATGTTTGCACCATCAGTCCACTTCACAGCAGTATAATTACAGTCCCTCTCAGCCTCTTGCTGGTGGTAATGCATCACACTCTCACCCTCACGCACACACACACACACGCACGCACACACACACACACACACACACACACACACACACACACACACACACACACACACACACACATGCACACACACATACACACACACGCACACACACATATACACACATACACACACACACACACACACACACACACACACACACACACACACACATACACACACACACAAGCCACAAGCTTGTCTGTACTCTGAATAGCAACAACTCCTCCACACACTGCATTATGTCAGCACTCTTACTGGTTTTGCTTCAAAGAGGGCTGAAACTTTTTTGGAAAGTTTCTCTTCTGAATTGTTCAGCTTTAATTAAAGTCTGACTATTCATCATGCAAGATGTTGATGACATCAGTATCCTTGGATCAGGAATCTAAAGAGGCATCCATTTGAAAGAGAGGGGCAAGACGTGACACTACTTTATTAGGCCAAACGCCCTGCATGTGTGTGTGTGTGTGTGTGTGTGTGTGTGTGAGAGAGAGAGAGAAAGAGAGAGAGAGAGAGAAAGAGAGAGAGAGTGACTACTTTTTTTCTACCCCAGCCTGAATGTCTATGGAGGGTTTTTATGTGCTGTGACTAAAAAGGTAGCTATGACAGCGCACGCAGCCCTGGAAAGGTCACCGTCTTTGAACAGGACCGAGATTTCCGTGACAACTTCGGCTGATTTGCGTTCTCTTCTCAGGCTTGATGAGGAAACTGCCCTGGTTTGCGCTCTTTGCATTAAGCGTCAAGTAGTGAATAACTGTAATTTTTGAATGATGAATAACACTGGGCCAATTACTGTATTTTGTGATATCTAACCCTTTCTTTTATCAATAAAACAGTCTAATCACAACATCTACAATGTAGTTATTAATTAACTAATTACTAAGCAAGTTGCAGTTGCAAGGATGCAGTTGACATTTTGTTTTCAGCTTTACAAAAGATTGTTAACATTTGATCTCAAAAGCCAATCAACTAACACCCTTCCCATCTGTGTCCCAGAAGCTCTGTGTGTATTGGGTGGGATTGTTTATGGCTTAATGCAAGCTGCTATGTTTGCAACCCTGGGGCAACCCTAGCCATGACTGTGTACAAACACCAGAGGTTTTTTTTAGCCTAATTACTGAACAGGCTGTGGGCGGGGGACAGTGAGTAGCTAGTCACTATAACACAGACTGCACCTTAAAGTACTTAGTTCTCAGGAACACTTAGCATGATGAAAGGGCTTGTTCGTGCCTTCTTGTTTTAGAGAGGTTGGGGAGAAGTTTGTCATGTCAATTGTTCCTTTTTCCAACACAGTCTTCAAAAGTCCTGCAGACCCCTTTCATCCAATGCCGTGCTCGTCATCCTTCTCCTGAATGTGGTGTCTGACGTCCTCTCCTCTCAGTTTCAGACACACTCAACGCAAAGTTGTGCTGGCCACCACCGCTGATTCGGCTCACTCATCTGTCTGTATAGAGCACTTGGGGATGATGCATGACTGTGAGAGGATTGTTTGTCCTTAACTCTCCCTCCCCCCTTCCGATCCCTTTCTTTCCCTCTCACAAAAGGAAACAAAAGCTCAATCCGTTTAAAAACACTGAAAGAATTTGATGTCTAAATTCAGAGCCTTTTCATTCACAGTATTGGGTCCTCCAGCGCCTCTTTGAAAATTAGTGAAGAAATACAGACACAATTCATTGCATTCTGCTGTTGGTGTGGGACTGCTAGGCAACTAAAGATCATTTAGAGACTTCTAAATAAATCTCCCCACTAAAATATACCGTCATCTATTGAACACATTACAGTAGCGTTTGACATAAGCCACGAACCCTTCCTATTGCTATAAAGCACCATTGTCAACCCATTTGTCAGACACTCACCAAATTAGGTTCTTTCTTTACAGTTTGAAATTATTGTCATTTCAGATCTATTTTCTTGGCCAGTTGCTTGGATGAGTGAGTATTGTATCTATCTAAGCCAGACACAGCCCAGGAATGTCAAAGAGATGCCATGGCAATTCCTGCAGCCTGGGAGGATTGGGGAAAGTGTAATGGGTGACACTCAGGGTGATAATCAGTCAACAATAACTGCATGGCCAGTGACATAACAGCACCCTGATGTTATGCTTTCAGCTGTTGGGCTGTTAAGTTCCATTCTATTCTATTCTTTTCTATTCTATTCTATTCTATTCTATTCTATTCTATTCTAGTCTAGTCTATTCTATTCTATTCTATTTTGACTGGTCGTGGAGTCAGTAGACTTGTGTTGTTACACACCAGTTCTGGAGTGTACAGACCAGACAAAAAAAACAAAGCACCACTGAGCCCACTGTTATCCCCCTTAATTAAATCAAGAGACTAAAATAAGAGGCAAGGCAGCATCCTCTTGAGTATTAGGAGGGGGTAAAAAAAAGCTTTCAAAGGGGTAGGGTAAGCTACTAATGAAACGTGAGGCTTTCGGTGATGTGATTAGTTGGTGTGCCACCCGTTTTAATTGAATTGCTGGCCTGACCCAGTCTTTGTGTGCAGGTATAAAGTGATTGAGCAGTGTGCCCTATAGTTCACAAGGGGGCAGGAGCTGGCGGAAAAAAAAAAGGGAAAGTGCTGTCCCTCTGGGGCCAAGAAAATGGGGGCCATGCTGTTTTGCCTTTTGTGTGTGTGGCCATCTGTACAGACCTCCAAAGCTATTACAGCTTCAGTGCAATCCATCCATATTAGAGTGGAGGGGGTCAACAAAATGCTTTGCCCATGCTCTAAACGAGTGATGTTATGGCTGTCCCAAAGCATATGAGAGGTCAGATGAAAATGGCGTGTTGATTTTTTTAAAATATTTAAAATAAGGCATTTATAGTAGTAGAGTAGTAGTAGTAGTAGTAGTAGAGATACTTTATTTATCCCAAATAAAATTAAGCATTTATGCATCTATGCTGGTACATGGAAACTCCCTATGCATTTAGATTAATATCAAAGTACTTTAGAGCTGTGATAACGTAGAAATAGTAATCTTAGGGCACAGCTGCGATGGGGTCTTGCTTGGGGACATTTGCAGCATATCCAGTAAAGATTGCTCGGTGTGCGTGGGTGTTTACTGTAATCACAGAGGAAGCATTTAATAAATCTTATTTTGCAGTGATTATGCTAATTATGATGCAGCACAAACACATGCCTGAGTTTATACTGCATTTCAATTTACATATGACACACAACTAGCCTATGCAATATGCAAACAAAACATTTACAGTTTTGTATCAGTCTACTCACTCTTACTCAGTCCTGAAACGGTAAGAGCATTCCATACTGTCTGGACCAGAAGCCGTATTTTTTTTGTGAGATCATGAAAACTATCCCTCTCCTGTGCAGTTTCGTTGTATTTTGCTTCTGCTGTTGCTCTTACCACACACACGTCTATGCAAAAGATCATGGAATTTATACTTTTCTACGGCCACCACATTTTTTTTTCTTCGCCCACTTTATTTTTAAATGTGACCGACTGTAGCCCACCAGCTAAACCTCTATCCCAGTTTTGGATGCTCCACCTCGAAATTCTTGAGTCGTCTCAAAGGACCGCAGTCAGAAATAGCTTCACTGCTTAAAAAAAGGTAATTGCTATGTAATTTTTCAGTACTCCCATATAAGGCGAGGCCATTAAAACCACATTGAGTAACAATTGTTGCCCTGTCTGAGTTGACTAATAATGCTGCACACAAAGAGGGGCATTTAAAGCCTCACGATGGCACAGATGCAATAGCTGTTCTACTTAGATAACCCCATGGTAATACACACGATATTCAAAAGGATGCAAATTTAACAGTCTTTATGGGAAGCGTTTAATAGTTTCACTGAGCAATTATTGACAGCATACAAACAAGAGTGACAAAACAATGTAAATTTTTTTGTGCTGACCCATCTTATTTCTGTCAGATGAATGTATATGCCATTTGCCTGAATGATAATTCAGATCTGAAGGTAAATTTAAATGGATACCAACATTTGTATGGACATCTGTCACTGTCATCTTTTAGTTTTATGTGGGCCTGTAAATGGTCTCTGAAAGCGAGTTGGGATCCTTCACACCCTCCCATCTCTTAGGCTGCATTTCCTGTCCACTGAACCTGAAACCACTTAAAGACAAGTAGGAAATCTATAGAGGGCAATACATCAATCTAGGGTGGATGCTTAGAACAGTTGGATGGATTATGAAGAGTATTTCATAACTAAATATCCAAGCTGTACAAGTGTAATGTTATCGTTTATATGTAGGGAAAAATATTTTTGTCCTTTTTGTAAGAGATATCTCAGTTTAAAAATATACTACAGAATCCACATATTTTCAATTATAACGAAGTGTCTAGGTACATGCTTACAGAGGTTAAAATCACACCACAAATGTAACATCACAAGTAAGATCTTGTGAACTTCACCCTGAGGAATGTCTGTATGCAGACACATCATCCTAGTGCTAATGGGTAAAGTACACTTAGCGTCTGAAGGAGAGTTGGGTTATTGGGTTAACCATCTTAATTGCAGCGGTCCTGACATTAGACCATGTGCATCACTAAAGCTCTGTCACACTTTAAGAAGCAGAGAAACGTTTGTGTGTGTGTGTGTGTGTGTGTGTGTGTGTGTGTGTGTGTGTGTGTGTATGTGTGTATGTGTGTATGTGTGTGTGTGTGTATGTGTGTGTGTGTGTATGTGTGTGTGTGTGTGTGTGTGTGTGTGTGTGTGTGTGTGTGTGTGTGGGTATGTGTGTGTGTGTGTGTGCATGCACACTGGGGGGTGGATCAGAGTGAGGGCTGTGACATAACCTTCATGCATAAACTTCTGATGTCTGAGTTCATGTTTCAACAGCTAGCAGAGTAAACACTCTGTAACCAAAACATATTTTTAGTCAAGGCAGAAAAGAAAACAGACTGACAAGCAAGCCCTCTTAGCCCATTTGTCTCAATGCACTTATTTTAAATATGATTAGCTTAGGCATTTTTTCCACACTTGATTGGATAAGCTAATCTGGTCTTGAGGACATGCAAAACTTGTTACTCAGTAAGTGTTACTAAAGACAGGTCAATGTGTAGATGACGGGAATCTAAAAAGCTCTAAGATATATGTTGTGACTCTTTACTTGTTTGTGTAGCTATGTTGTCCTCTATTTACCCATTTATTCTATATATCTATTAAGACATGTTAACTGTTCGGTGGGCTACCCTTGTCCTTTCTGAAACAGGTGCAATATCTAACTTGTTTTTGGTTTTCCCCATTACGTGTTAAAAAAAAACCTCTAACATCATATTTTACCTATGAGACAGTAATTCAAGTCATAACACCCCACCCCCTCCCCAACACACAAACACCACACATAGCCTACATTTCTCCAACCGTTGTCATCTAAGACAATGAGTCATGACTTTATTCTGACATGGCTTCAGGGGAAGATCTAACCTGTCCCCACTGTCCCAGTGAGGCATGCTCAGTTGATCCTGCTGTAAACACACAGAAATAGAAAGCCATAAACAACACAGATTTACGTGGTCCCTGATATTATGATCTGCTACATGATATGAACCGCAACATATCACAACTAAATCCCACATATGTTGAGCTAAACAGGCTATGACTATCACAGTTGTGAAGTGTTTATTACTTTTTGATTAAGATACATCTCCCATTTTCATGTGCAGAGGATTCAAAAGAATGAATCATTCCCCTTTATGTATTCCATTACCTGCATTGCATTTGACTTTACATGTTATGTTATTAATTCAGGAAGACTATGTTGGTTTACATGCGAATTGATATGTCAAAATGTTTTAAAATTCCATTTTATCGTTTATTCTATATTCATAGTAATTTGTTTTTGTTTAGAATTGAAGATAATTCACATTTGAATCATGTTTTCTAAGGATCAATTAAAGTAGGCCTTACATGACTCACAGTGGTATTATGTTGCTGTTTTGAAACAGATATTTGGATATCATTGCTTTGTGTTGACAATGAGAATCAAATTATTCTCAGAAATTCCGTAAATAACCGATGTGCTACGAGAGAGCCCGAGAATGTCAGCGAACAACCTGTGAGCCAAGGGGAGCGAGCGAGAGCGAGACCGTGACTGACTGGGAGCGCGCGAGAGAAAAGAACCTGTCACAGCGCGGGGGACAGAGGGCGAAAGACTGAATGAGGAAAACTCGGAAACACGCCGTTTCAACTCGGGGAGAATATACGTTTTAAAAAGACTACTACGAACGATACAAACCACGGTTTGGACTGCTTTGCTTCAAAGCATTATAAGGAATATATACGAATTTCGGCGGGTGGAAAAAGGCTTTAAAGGACGCCGATTTTAAACCCTCGGAATCTCACAAGGTTTCTTGAACTAAGGGGAAGGGATATTATTTCTCTTTCAAGACGATCGGGGACGAAGTGGTTACAGTTTACCCAAGAATATGAAAACGACCGAGGAAACCAAAGACAGTGAGTTCTTTATGTTTTTAACATTGTTACTCGCCTTTTTGTGACCAACATTTTGGTCAAGCGTAAGTTGAAATGGTTGTGGACTGTTGTTAGTAGCCAATGCATGCAATTGCTTTCTTTGTAGAGTTCAGATATCAGTGATGCGAAGACGTATTGTTTTATCCTACTATAAGCTTTCTACAAACCAGTGTGCATCGATTCAGAGCTTGTCCGAGATCGATACGGCTATGTACACGCCTCATGGGCAAATACCAGGACCAGGACCAGGGCATCTCCTGTCTGTCCCTGCACTGGAACCTGTTACGTTAAACTGTGCATAAGACATGATCATTATTTCAATATGAAAAATAAGTTTGACGGGTACACCTCCATATAGCCTACGGTGTCACATCATTGGTCAATTTCTTTTAATCCACATAGAGAAATGAATTATTTTACCCCATGGAACATCTCAGCGTTGTCTCAGGGCTCTGGCTCATTCAAACAACTTACTGAAAAAGGCTACACCAACACATCAGTCATATGATAACTTATATGAGCATGTTTTCCACACAGGAAATGGCATATGAAAAGCCAGTTTTCTGATAGTTAATTGCATGAAGATGGTTCAAATTAACGTGACGGTGGCATAACCCACACCACGAATGACCCAGCACTGCATGCTGTTTTGTTTAGACGACTTTGAATTCTGTGTTAAACTTTTATACAATATTCCACAATTTTCTCAGCGTTACCTTGCGATAAGTGGTTGAATAATTGGTCATTGGCGAGTGTACCAGCCTACGAGGCCAGAGTTTAAATCCCTGAGATAACGATCAATTATTACGGACTAGAATAAACATGAACTGTATGTTCAGCGTCCACAGCATGGTTGTTTAACGCCACTCACATGTAAACATGTTCCGTTATTCGCTGCCGAAATTAGATGCCTCACGTATTTTGTTTATACTGAGTCTTCAAAAAGCCTTTCGGCTTTAATGCGATCCGCTATGTACCGCGCATTAAGCTACTGGGGAAAATAATGGGCTACTTTTCACGGACTTTCCGCCATTTGCTTTCCAAGCTAAATGGCACCTTTGGAAAAAAGGGCAGAATAATGTTGTAGTTTAGAGGGAGCAAATTAGGTTTGTGATGTTCAATTTTTGGCGCATTCGTTTACTCTTATTCCGTGTGTATTTTGTATGCAGTAGGCTGCCAGTTTGGAATCACAGAAGAAGCGCAATAGCATGAGAGTCGCTGCCCGACATTGAAATACACGGCATTGCGTGGTCACTTCGAAATTATATACTTATTTGGGGTGCATTTCGTTTTGCGTTTGAAAGGTCGAGTGGAAGCTGGTCTGTACTGCGTCGTCGAATACCAGTCAGCAATGAGTTTTATACTCTCCCAAGAGGCAGCCGTATCAATAAATTCGATGCATTCTAACATGACATTCGGCAATGTCGAACTGATTTGTTGTCACCTATGTCGCGCCTCGGTTGTCTTCCCCATACTATGCCATTGCGCTGGTCAGTTGTAAAAAAAAAAAAAGCCCACTCGCTTACCATGATGTGTGACAGAGCTGCAAGTGCGGAATGGGTGGCAGCCTTCGCACATCCGCCAACTTTAGCTCCGCTTTTGAAAGCTCACAAAATCCTGTGCCAAATTACTGCCTTTTGCGTCATTTAGCAATAATGATGATAGTTTTGCCTCTTACTAATCGTTACAGTAGTACAAAGTCGGATGGCGTATCGGTCTCGTAATATAATTGGACCGGTAATGGATAGGGTGTGCAGGCTTGCACTGAAATATCTTGTTGTGCTTAACTTCAGTGTTTTTCTTCAGTGTTGTTTGACCTTGCCAACGAAGGAAACATGGCAAACTTGCCTTAAAAATAATTATATATTTCTTATTTTTGAAAGCAAACGTGAGCTTCTTTGATTTATTTTTACTGTCGTGTCTGATGTGTTCAACAGAAGCATAAATTGCTCCCCGTCATTGCTAGGTTTTTGATATGCAGCCAGAGGGCAGCCAGACTGTATTGCAAGCAGTGTTGTGGTGCAATGTGTATGCCTACGGAGGTGTTGGTGAGAGCTTGCGCTGTGCAAGTGTGTGTGTGTGTGTGTGTGTGTGTGTGTGTGTGTGTGTGTGTGTGTGTGTGTGTGTGTGTGTTTCTTTGTATGCATGTGTGTTTGTTGCCCTGAAGTAATACCAGGGGTCAGGCCTGGCTGCCGACAGTGCTGCTGTTCTCCCTGCCTCTGCCCCCCGTTAATGAATTTATGGGCCCCACTGGCAATGAGGAGCCCCTCAGTAGTAAACAGAGAGCAAAATGCAGCCGCTGGTAATTAGTGCTGTTGCATCCATCCACTTCCCGTCTCCTATCTGTGGCACCATCCTGCCGTTGCTTTTCTATTGAGTGAACCCCCCACTCTCGACCCCCCCACCCCGCTTCCCTGCATCTCTATCGCTCCCTTTCTCTGCCTGTGCTCGCTCATGCTCTCCACATTGGTAAATTAGGTGTAATTTCAGGGATGAGTGGGAGCGTAAACATATTAAAGGGGAGGGCTTGTGTGTTTGTGTGTGTGCTCATGTTTTTTTTAAAGTCTCCTTTTTGGAGTGCGTTTATTTATTTATTTCTTTATTTGTGTTTTGCACGACCCGGGATGGTTGACGCAGCAGGTAGCCTCGCTGTGCTAATGAGCCTTAGCACTCAGCACAAGAGCGGTGAAGCCTCTCCGTGATGGGGGAGTTTGGGTTCAGATGCGGATGGCATTGAGGTGCGTCTCTTGAGAATATGGAGAGACACAAAGTGTGGTCCTTGCTAGTTTTGTTGTATTTTTTTCCTTAAAAGCGTACTATTACTATTTACGGGTGTTGGGGTTGTTTGTGTGTGTGTGTGTGTGTGTGTGTTTTGGGGGGAGGGAGGACTTTTTTGTTTGGCAAAGGGGAGGAGGCAGCAAATGCATTGAATTCACACTCTGAGGTGGAAATGTGTGTTTGTGTGTGTGTGTGTGGTAGGGGGTAGGATGCAGCAAATGCACTGAATACACAGTTTGTGTAAATAGCTGTTGCACAGTGAGAACAGAGGGACGAGGCATCTGCTGTGTGTGTGTGTATGTGTGTGTGTGTGTGTGGTTTGGGAGGTGGAGCGGTTGGGGTGGAGTGGGGTGGAGGGGGCTTATTTTCTTTGGCTCCTGCCATCTTGCTCACACATAGCCGGTAGGCTCCTAGCTGATGGCAGCTGACACAGGGACGATCTGGTGGGGCAGGGCTGCTCCACCTCAGTCAGCTGTCTGCCGCAAAGTCCTGTCCTTCCGCTTCACCGTGACCGTACTCGTTAAGTGTGCCCCAGTTTTACAGAAAGTGAGCTTGGGAAGGAGGAATGTGACCAGCAAGGGTGACCAATGAAAGTGTTTCCCTGGCAAGGCTCCCATGCATAGACCTCGGCCCTGATGTCTTCATAATGTGCACTGACTTTACCCACAATCCCCTGCTGACGTGATATAATGCTACTTTGCACAGGGTTTGCCATTTGCATGATTTAGCTAAGGTTTTACCAAAATGAAAAGTCAAGGTACTTTTTGGCTTTAAGAACTGTAGATGGTATTTTTGTTGCCATGAGAAGAAAGGCAATGGTCAAGATGTGGTGTTAGTAAAAAGCTTTTTTAGACCTTACAACACTACACTTACTTTCTTTTTACATCTTCTCTTGAGTTTTTTCCCTCTGGCTCTTGTGTATATGTTTGTTTGATGTTCCCGCCTCCATCTTCTAGCATTCTTCCTCTGCATTTAGCCTTCAAGTTCTTACAGCCTACATTGGGCTTGAACTTGGTTATCTAGATCCTGAAAGCTCAACAAGGCCATTGTCCACATCTCTCATCTGTGCTTGGTAGCACAACATTGTACATTTACATTTCCTGTTTATCAAAAAAACTCACAAATATCATGTGCACAAAAAAATTGACAATAGGTAAGCCATTTAAAATGAAAAGAGATAAATTACATGTATGCCAAGCCATGGTACCCTGTAAGGCAATGGTTAGAATATAACTTGGCAGACAGTAAACACATCAAATTGTTTACAACAGCAATTTTATGTTCTTGTTGTGTATAATAATACATGTACCTCAGTGCTGCCCCAGGCTTTATTGCTGTGGTACCAGTCACATTGCTCATGGAGAGATTTATGAATGCATCTGCATAGTGGTCAATAGGGAAAGAAATCACTCCTGGTGCTGTGCCAGCCACTTATCCCTCATATTTGCAATGACTTACCCTAATGTTTAAAACTTATGTTACATTGCTACTTCAGCAAAAACATGGAATTTCCATCACTATATAGCTGTTATTCAAACCATTTTCTATGCTCTTATGTGTGTTTTTGATCATTCACTAGTGAGTAGTGTTTTTGAATTGTAGTTGTAGCAATTTGTCTCTGGTCTATGTTGTGTAAGTCAGTAAAATGTGTTGTGCTAGGGGTCAGTGGGTGTGTGTGTGTGGCCTTACCTTGATGTTTTTTCTCCTAAGTTCTACTCTCTCTGTGTGTTCCTCCTCTAGTGTCATGTACCCTGCTGGTTTGTGAACATATTGTGGAAGTAGCACCTGTTGGTCTCTGTTTTGGCAGTGGCAGATGCAGCCATGTTGACCGAAACTCCTGAGGTTTCCTGTTATCTCGGACTGCTGGCTCCGCTGTGTGTTTACATTACAGACCTCGGGCGCTGGTCGTCATGGCCTCACTCATGCTCATTGTTGAGCCACTCATTCGTGTTGGTTTCATATATTGGCAGTATTACATTTTCTGTGGTGTTTGAAGCCTTGGGGGAAGAAATCCGATTGACAATGGTGGACAGAGCTCTGTAGGCTCCCTATTATGGTTTTGTTGTCCCTAAGAACCCTTGGTGATTGCAAGTTTCTCTTCAACATTGAGATGTGTAATGGGAAACCAATGGTACTTTTGGAAGATTGTAATTCAGTAGTGCGCTGTGTGTGCATGAGCCGACCCTTTATGACATCCATTTTCTATTTTTGCCAAGTGCAAGCAGACATGCAGTGGCCTAGTGAGACCTGGGTTTTTAAATGTCCTCTCTTATGCTGTGTCATTACAGTAGCACTGTTGTCGTTATACTTCTATTATCCTTTATGATGGTGGAGAGGCATCACTTCAGGGCAAGTACTGCAGGAGGTAGATGTCCGCATTTGATAAGACAAAGAATCACAGTGTAAGTCAATATTAATATTTGGGCTTATTAATGCAAGTGCCAATGCAAAACTCAGCATTTGTTGAGATGAATTACCAAAGCAATGGGTGACTTGTTTTGTTATTGCTGCAGTGGTTGTTGTTACTGTTTTTTTTGGCAAGGTTTATCTCTTAGTCATTTAAAAAGCCCATACTGTTGGCCTATAGAGTGCTTGCCCTGTGCTGCCCAGGAAGAGACCGGAATCCACATTATATCGCTGGCCAGCCATTGTGTTGTACATCTGCTGATTGAACTATCGGCCGAACAGTCGAGGTGTTCTCATTTTGTTCCCACAAAAGAACAACAAATGCAGAGAACAGAGTGGCCGAGGTTTTCAATTACTGTTGCCATTGTTTGTTGTTCATCCAGCGTCTGGCTTGGCAATGTTGTTGTTTCATCCTGCCGTAGATCAAGAGCCAGACCCCATCGTTTGGGCTACAAGTGTGAAACACCCTCATTGGGTAAAAAAAAAATAAAACAGAAGTGGAATGTCACAGTCTGTGTGCAGACGGCAAGCCAGCTGAGGCATCTACAAATACTTGTACCTTGGAGATTCGGCTAAAAATAAAGTATGCCTCCAGCGTATGAGGCATTATTTGATATGAGAATTACCGGGAGTAATTGGGTTTTTATCTGACCCTAGCAGCAGCCACCATGTTGTTAGTCATCTCTGCTGTCGTTAGTCCCTGATGATAAAGCCCTGGTCATATCGTGAAGTGCAGAGCCCACCTGTAGACGGGCATGAAAGAGCTCAGTTTCCTGTCAGTCACTGCTGCCTCACCACAAGGGGAAAAAAAAGATTTCTCACAGCATCTGGGATTTGTTTTTCTATTTTTTCTCCATATTTTTATTTTTTAATAAAGTCTTCATGGAGCATTGACACGTTTGCACTCCCACTGAAGCGTTTTAGGCATGGCCTGTCGACACATGAAGATGTTTCCATCACACATGGCTGATTATCCTCCCGTAGGTCTGATGAGCATTTTTTTGTGTGTGTATAAGTGGATTTTTTGCCGCGCTATCCTACCTGCTAAGTTGATTTCGGAGCTTTTGAAGTGAATGCTGTCAGCTCAAGGAAGAGGGGCGGCACTTTGTAGTTTTTTAGCATGGCATTAAAATGTTAACACAAGCCCGCTGTTTGCGTCTTAAATCGGTGCGGGTTCTTTTGATCAGGCTTAGAGAGGCACCAAAGACTGCCATTGCTCAACCGGCGGGATTGTTCTAACAAATGTAGAAGTGTGGGTTGGAGGGGGTGTCATGTCGTTGATGCAATTTGAATTCCCTCTACCTTCCTCCTCTGCATCAATTTTTATATATAAAAACTTGCACAGAGCTAGGCCCTGGCAGCCGCAGCAGCAGCAGCAGCAGCAGCAGAAGGCGGGTGTGTCAGTGTGTGCGTATGTGGCTTTTAAAAAACATGTTATTGCATTCACTTCATTGCGACAGCCTTCCCTGTCACCGCATATCATCAATTAATGAGACGTCAGTGAGGATGACTGGCTCACTGAAGAGCTCTGCGCTTGTCAGGCCCTGCAGAGCAGTTACTGCTGCATGTTCACTGAAAAGGCTAATTTCTGCTTCTCTTGTGTCTCTCCCTTCATAAAGAGTACATTTGAACCTCTTAATGTTTTTTCCCCCTTTCTGTTGCTGCTTTCTTGCCTTTATTCAAAATCCCTGAGTAAGTGGGGCCATATGAAGAATGCAGTTAGAGAAGCTCAGAAAAGGTGTTTTTTTTTCAGACAGCTTCTGCAATGCAGCTCAGAGTTCCTTTTTGAACTGTGTCACCATTTTGCCACTGCTACAGAAACCTCAGTGACATCAGACACTTCACAGGATTTCATTGCATTCCATCTCTGCGATATCATGTGTCTACGAGTTGCTAAGGAAGAGTAATGGAGGTTGTATTAGATTTGGCCTAACGCAAAGGGCTCTTTAGCCTCTGCGTTGTGATAAGGCTTTTATATTTTAAGTGGATTAAAAGAGGTTTTCCGTCATGTCTCTGAAAATCTCAGTGGCACGTTTTAAGTTTTTTGTTTTGAATTGTTAACAAATCTCTACAATCAGAAAATTGGTTTTCCTTCCTGGGCTAAGGACAATGAAAAAACTACACACAATAACATCACACTGGTGGAGCACTTGTTTATGAGAAGCAGACAGAGGAGTAATTTATGTACTTCCTTGGAAGCCGTGGTCAATTAGCACTCCTGAGCAAACTGTACAAAAAAAACCGCACCACTGATTCAGATTGCCATTTTCTGCTTCATTTCACATTGATGTCCATTCAGATAACAGCTCTCTTGAAGTCTGTCACAAACAAGCTGGCCTTGTCAGATTAATCTTATACTGCCAGAAAAAAAGAGACTCTTGGCTCTGATTCCTCCTGTTAAACGTGCAGTCAGTGATTTTACAAGTCTTTGTTATGCAAGGAACACTTTTTTATAACATCTAGCTAATATCTCCACATCATCGACTATTTCTCCACTCCTTTAGGACGCTGTGAACAAAGTACTTGCAGCCAGACTTACTGAATGGAAAAAAAAATCGATGGGGGAGCATGTGCCTCTTACAGTTTTGTGGACTTTCTTGGACGGCCCTGAAGGTAGTTGTTGAGCTACCTCTGTTGCATGTTTTATTTGGTCCTCGGTTCAAGTATTAACACAGTTGTGCTGGACAAAAGCACTCGGTGTAGAATTTTAAACAGAAATACAAACCCACGTACGCAATATCTGCCAGTAGCTGGATGCACCTTCAATGTTTTGTCCATATGCTGTGTTCTGGTAATCATTGTCCAGGCGTGGAGATGTCTGAGGTAACAAACTAGAAGCACTGGTCGAGACTTGAATGTACAAGGAAGCAAGGCTACATCATTTGTTAGGCGATGGACATACAGTGTTTGCTCTGACCCGGCACGGATGGGATATCCCTCTCCATTCCCTCAAAATTCCAAAGGAGATTGAGTATATTCGGGCAGTATAAAGAACAGTTTGTTTTACACAGAGGGTCCTTTTATCTGATAGGGAAAAAACACACACACACACACGCACGCACACACACACACACACACACACACACACACACACACACACACACACACACACACACAATCTCTGTGTCATGGTGTTGAGGGATGGCCTATCTGATAATGCACCAGATTGGAGATATCAAAGATAAAAAGCCATTGAGGTTGTTGATTCTTCTAAACCTTTGTGTACTTCCTTTTATCTGTATGTCCGTGTCTATATGTGTGATCGTTTATGACAGTTTTTTTTTTCTCTTTTTTTTATTTGGCTGTTATCGCTGCTGGGCTTTTGATGATTGGTGAGAGATTTCACTCAGATGCCTGCATTCCAGAGATGAGGATAGAACAGCGGGAGAATGCGTCGCCACGACAACACCGACACTCGCAGGACTGCTAATGACTTTCCACTGCCATCAGTGTCTGTTAACCAGCAGCCCCCCCTCTCTCGGCCCCACCCTCGCCCATGGCCCCCTTGAGAAATGTTGTTTTGATTTTGCAGTCGCTTTCCTGCCAGCACCCATTCAGAAGCATCCTGTCCTGCACACTGATGGCCTGCATTGCCATTACCATGATTAGATTGTCTGAAGGCAAATGAGAATCAGATGACTCACACTGGCCATTAATCCATTTGTTAAAATGCTCCAACCGTCAGTCCAACCCCCACCACTACCCTCACAACCACCACCACCACCACCTACCCCTATCCATCCCATTGCCCTGCTCCACCCTTCCCCCCAGGTCTTCCAGAAGGTCAGGCCTGGTTGCTTCTAAGCCCTGTAATCTAATGGAGGCATCTCAGTGTGAACTAACTGATGACTAGTGTGTGTGTGCTAGACTCTTTATGTGTATTAGCATTGCTAACAGTGAAAGGGAAACCAGCAGGTAACCAGATATGCCCCTGCTTCTTCTTCTTCTTCTTCTTCTGTTCTTTCTTTTTTTATTTTATGGAAGCTTTATGGTGCCGCATTGTGACAGGACAGAGATAGGTGCTGGGCTGTGACCAGTGTAATAGAGGATACAGGACTGAGTGGTCTATCACAGGCCTTGACATGCTCAGGAGATTGAAACTCAAGTGTATATATCACAGCATTGCGGCTTAATAAAATATTCCATCATGCCTTTGTCAGTGCGCAGCCTCACCTCGCCTTGCCAGACGAGCCCTGATGCAGTGGGGCCGCAGCACTGGAGATGTGTGGTGAAGGACACCAATAAATCCAGACCCAAAGTGGCAGAAGTGTTTTTGAAGAAAGCATTACTTTTGATTTTTTTGGTGTTGTTGTTGTTGTTGTTGCTGCTGCTGTTCTTGTAGCTGTAGTGTTTTGTGTTGTCTGTGGCCTTAAGAGTAATATAGAATCATGGCATTCAATATTTGGAGAGGGCGCTCTTTAAGAGTAATCAGCTTGTTTTATAGGGGGAAAAAAGAGAAAAGATTATGCTTTCCACTATGCAGATAATATTTTCCAAAGCATCCCTGAAATGAATATCCCTGTGGGATCGATCTCGTCAGACTGCAGTGGCTCTGAAACTCTAAAGGAATCAAACCGCTCATTATGCCTGAGGGAGATGTTCGCCAGCATGACTGCCATGGGACGTCTACTTTCAGCTTATTTCAGTCAATTTAACCATTTTAGGCATCGCAATTCTACATGGATTTGGTATGTGTGCAAACGTGAGTAAGCAGTCATGTTAAGAAGCCCTAATCTGGTTTTCTAAATGTATTTTAGTCAAATATGAAATTCCAAAAAATGGTAAAAGGAAGGCTTACCATATTTTTCTTTTAAAAAAGCTACCCTTGAATGTATGCTTGTGTTTGTCCAGATTGACTCACATGGCATGGCTTAAAGTGTGGACCTGGATGTGTTCCCATCCCACAGGCTGACCTGCCCTCTGCCATTTTGGGCAAAGGTCCAGTGGCCCTGGACGAATAACACTCATTGATGCACCAAAGGATGAAGTCATATCGCTCCACTGTGTGTTCGTTTGGTTAGTACAACTCAGAGCTGCTCCACCCCAAAAAAAATACTGTAGCTACCTTTACGGTCAATAGAACAATAAGCACACCTTTAATTATAATTAAATGAGGCTTCTTTCGCCAACATAGACAGAGCAGAAGAGTGTTGAGTCCCTTGCCGTCATTAACACCGCCCAACACTTATCCCTGCCAATGTGATAATTGTGAGCATAGCAGTGTTTACAGCAAAAGTTAGCAGCGGAGGTGAAATTACTACTGTGGTGTGTGCACACAGGACAGAAGTCGCATGGCTATTCTGTGGGCGATTCTTCACAGAGAGAGAGCGAAATAGAGAGAGAGAAACAGGGAGAGAGAGAAGCAGAGAGAGGCAGAGAGAGAGAGAGGGGGCACAAAAGTGGGATATTTGCCAGATGTAGGGAGGTGGGGCGCGGGTGTATGGGGGTATTAATTGATGTTGGTGTTGATGTGAACGAGGTGCGAAGGTTGCGCTCTTGATCACACTGTGCCTTACTTAATCAGTATGCCACGCTCGCCCGGCTGCTGCTCCTAATGGATGGCAGGGCTGTTATAGATGGCCATGGAGGTAAAGGCCCAGTGAGTGGGGAGGGCTTAGATAAAAGGATGCCCTTCCGCCATTTTCCTAAACCCAATAGCTAACAACCCCCACCCACCCACCCTGCCGCCACACCGGCCCTCCACCAACCTCTCTTCACTGTCCTGCTCCTCCCTCCCTCTCCCTCCCTCTCTCTCTCCCTCTCTCTCTCACTTTCTCTCTCTCTCTCGCCACCTCCCTCCCTCTGTCCCTCTCTCCCTTGAGCTGTGCGTGCCCCTGTGCCAGGCATGCAGGTGAGGTGATTTGGCAGCGTCCCCATTGTGGCGTCGTGCTGTGGAGCTGGGGCTGAGGTTGGGGCTGAGGCCCGCCAGTGATGAGAAGGAGGTGTGATTCATGAGCCCACCGTGCTTCATGTGCTGTGCTCCCCCCCCCACCCCTCCAACCCCCCACCCCAGGAGGCCTAAGGGAGCAGCAGGCATTATCAGTGGTAAATGGGTCTGAAAACGCTCCGGCCAGGACAGGCCCGACAACGCGTGATTTATCGCCGGGGCCAACGCTGCGAATAGTTAGCCCCACGTTACCGCGGGGGATATAAGCATTTTCATGGCCACAGTTCAAGTTTATTTCTGATATAAAATCCAAAAAGACGTGGGACAAAAAGCACAAGGGAATTTATAACATTGGGTGATGTTGTTTTCGAGCTGCCAGCAGGAAGTAGTGTTTTTAATGTACCCAAGACATGGATGAGCGGTTGTTTTGTTCTCTTATCTTCTAAAGTTTTTTTTTTTTTAAGTTGAGTAGTACTGTACATTAAAGAGCTGGAACTATGACTTTTCCCAAACGCAGGGAGTACAAAAAGAACTTGAAACGGAGCAAAAAGGAAATGAAACAGAGACATTTCTTTCATTAAAATATCAAGCAAAGTTTGATCTCTCTGACAAATTATTCCAAACTTTGAACCTTGTAATTGGATTTGTGCAATGAAACGCAGGACACAAAAACACAGCAAAAACTTTTGCAAATAAAAAGATTGGGGTGGTGGGGGAGTCGGGGTGGAGGGGTTGGAGAAGGAACAGTCGGATGTTTGGCCTTTTCGTTTTGACACCTTTCGCTGGTCTTGTCCTGCAATCGATCAGCAAAAATAATTAACCTTTGAAATGTACCACTGCCACCAACAAAAGGACAATGGCAAGCCTCAGGGGCTGTGTCCAGGTGGCCTGTGCCTTCAATGGAATTGTCAGCTCGGGTTGGTTGTGGTCTGTGTTCACACCTGGCGTCTGCTGGTATTCCTCCCCATTTCTGTTCATTAATGCCCTCAGACTGTAATCAATGGCCAGGATCAATGGCCCACCGCACAGTTGGCTGGACAAGATCACATTTCCCCGCAGTTCCCAGCAAAGTCCTCCGGGGAGGAGGAGCAGCATTTACCCAGCATTAGGCATGGAAATGATGTTTAGCGTTTGACCGAACGCTCTGTTAATAACTTGTCACACCGTTTGGTTCTAATCAGCATTCCGTGAGGACAAATCAGGGCTGCCTGGTCTGTCTCACTCTTTCTCTCTCTCCCTCTCTCTCACACACTCTCTCTCTCTCTCTCTCTCTCTCTCTCTCTCTCTCTCTCTCTCTCTCTCTCTCTCTCTCTCTCTCTCTCTCTCTCTCTCTCTCTCTCTCACACACACACACACACACACACCACACACACACGGTGTTGCATGAGTGAATGGATCCATCAGCCTCCAGTGAATTACATTGGATATGCATGAGTAGGCTTTGGTCTTCCTTCATCCAATGACCTTGCTTCTCTTCCCATATGTGTCGCACTGTGTAGCAGAGAGGTGCTGACGCGGAAACGGATCTGGGCCAGATTCCCACCAGATCTGAGCTGGATTGGCCTCTGCCTGCTTGCTGGACTGTTAGCATAGAACTTTTAGAGGCCCCTTGCCACATCACTTTGCATTAAACAGGCACTGTGACACAGATCACAGCTTAAGCGTGGCGTCCATAGTAAGGACATCAGGATCCTGTATGGCATGAGAATTGCTGACAACATTATGCTGTGTTAAATTCCAAAGTGTGACTTATGAAGGTGGTATTCCTGCCTGCTCATGGCATCCAAAGGGAAGGCCTGTTTTAACATGCCCTGTCTAACAGAGGCAGCTGCTGGGGATGCCTTCATTTAATGCAGGATCTAGAGCATTTTAAAAAGGCATTTCAGATGCTGCCATTTCTTAACGCAGAGGTCTTTCGGTTAAATGAATAAAACCATTGGGTGTGGTGAATAAAACATGAGTTAATCAACAGGGACCTGCTCATCCAATTAGGGCCCACACCTCTGGCTAGCTATGAACACCTACAGTAACGTTTGGAGTGCAAGCCAATGAGAAAGTGAGGATGCCGCATTTCAATCGCCTAGCAACGAATGAATCTTGCATGATTCCAATATTACTTTTGATTCTGAAAAGATATGACCCAGCTGTTTGAAGGGGGCAATCATGACCTTATGAGACTATGGTTTAACAAATGTTATTCCTGCTAGCTCTGACAGCCATTGTGTGACAAACATCATTTAAAATCATTAGCCGGGTTTTGCTAATTTTTTTTTACTGGGGAATCGGTGTGATATATTTTATTACACACTTAATTAACCTAGTGAAAGACACTTGATGTAGTTGGGTAAGATATCAAATGATGAACATTTTTCAAAAACTTGTCAGCTGGAGATTTGTAATCAAATAATGAGGTTTGTATCTCTGTCTTTGCTTTGGTAACAGAGGAAAAGCCTTGGGCCTGTTTTTGGCCTCCTCCTCATCACAAATCATTCCCTGTTTTCAGAGGGAGTAGTTAACATTTTTACAATGCAGTGTTCACAAGCCGGTTTTTCAAAGAGTGCTCGTTTGACAGATCTTTATCGTGTAGTTTTGGCTGCATCACTTGGAAGTATCACGGCTCATGCTGTTGAATACCAATGAGTCTCTTTGGTTTTTTTGTCTTGCTCCTAAATAGACAGTTTGATTTCACCCTGGGTGTTCTTCAGTTGTCTTGCATGCATACACACAGGCTCACACAGGCATGCATGGCTGTTTCTTGAGATACGAGGATCAAGAAATAGGTCCTATAATGTGACCATTTCAAGCACAGAGTGTGTTGGCTACATAAGTGTGTGTGTGTTTGTGTAAAAGTGTTTGTTCCTCAAGGACACACAAAGGGCAGTGATGTCAGCAACGTTTATGTTAGGCTTCCTGTTTAACATACCTTTTTTGCACGGCAGTGTGATATGCCATATTGTGGCATGTTAACATTGTGACAGTGGAACACTAGCATCCCCACACGTGTGCACACACACACACACACACACACACACACACACATACATACACACATACAGTACACACACATTGAAAAGTGTCCTTGCAGGAAAATTCCCTGTCAGAGAATAGAATTCGTAATAAAGGTATATTGACGAATCATCACAGTGTAATCTTCTGGTTAATTAGCAGTGAAAAACACATGGATGCCAGATGGCGGAGTATTTCATCTTAGTCGAAATCGACCATGCTTCCTCTCAGATTATCACCCATCATTAGAAAGGATTGTAATCGTAATACAATCCTTTAGATGCCTTTCCAGTGTGGCAGCGCAATATTAAGAGCATTTCTACATTAAACATGTTCTGAAGACGCTGGGGCGGTGGTGCTGACAACATAATTGTGTGTGGTTCATTAAATTGTTACATTAGAAATATGACTCCCCATGCTAAGGTGCATTTCAGGAGTTATTACGAGATTGGCAAGGTGAAAGACACTGATATTGAACCGCATTTTAAAGCATAGCGAAAGCTAGTGATGTCTACTTTCTGACAATTTAACTGTTCAGCCAAGATTTTAATATGTCATGCTCCTCAGACGCCGGCCAAAAAAAGGGGGAGATATTTATAATGTCTCCAGGAGTTCAGTGCCAACTCCCCGCTTTTCTGACATGCCTGTAGGTGGGTTTAATACAGACCAAGAATTATCCTGTCAGAGATACCCCATTTGTCATGGAAATCATAAATCTTTTTTGGGGGAGCACTGACAAACGGTTCTCATCACTTGAATTTCTGAACGTGTAAAGTGAAAGGAGAGGGAAAGAAATCACCCCCCAGAAGAGACTGTATCATCTCGAGTGCTGAGTCGAGAGACGCCATTGAAATGTGCACGTCGGCATTAGCCAGTCAGGTGACGGCCGCTGATGAAGCCTGTCAGTTTGCGGTGTGTGTCGGCAATTCACAGCAATGAGACAAGCGACTGTTGCATCACAAACCCCTCACGAAGGGGCCAAAAATAGGCGACACGTCTTATTTCATGAGCCGTTGTGACACGGTGGCTACCAATGACAGTGAAGGCAGCACCAGCAGCACAAACGTACCCAAACAAGATCTCTGTTACAAGTGGCTCTTACAATAGAATAGAAATGCCCAGCTAGCGAAAAAATGCTGTGAGGTTAGTCATTCTCCTTTGTCGCTTGTGTGACTGCAAGGTTAGCAATTCCCTAAGCAGGCTCTGGGAGAGCCACGTCCTGCTCATGCAAAGTGTGCCTTCTGCATAGCATTAGGTCCACATGACAGCTGGTGGTGGTTCACTTGTTAACATTCAGTCTGATAGCGGCTCTCATTCAAAGCCTCTTCAGCGTTCAGTGTCCTGATGCTCTTACAATTAGGGTGGTACAATGAGGTGCCATTGCTTTCCTCCCTCCTTTCCTCTTTCTCTCTCTCTCTCTCTCTTTTTCTCCATCTCTCTGTCTCTCTTTCTCTCTTCCTCTCTATCTCTTGCTCTCTCTGGGTGTCTCTGTGTCTCTATCTCTATGTCTCTCTATCTCTCACTCTCTCTCTCTGTCTCTATCTCAGTCTCTCTCTCTTACATCGATGAATAAAATTCTCCCGTCACTTTGCTAACAGGGACAGGCCTTTTGGCTGGCTTTCTGCAGATTGTTTTTAGCTCTAAAGTGCTGCATTGGTCTGACAGGGCCACTCGTCGTAATTGCTCATCCAATTGCTGGCGTGGGGCTACAAGGAGATCTGTCAATAGACCGGGCGCCCTCTGACAAAGATATTCTGCGGCTTTTCTGCCCTGGAAGTGTATGCTGCGTGCTGTCTGGGCCCTGGCCTGTGATGAATATTAAAGTCTCCCCTCTGTGTGGAGCGCCTCCAGGGACTGTCTCGGTCGGCGGCATCTTTAGCTCAAATTAATCTGCAGTGTGGCACTGATGATTGCCTGTGTCATCGCCGCCACCATGACTGCCGCCACCGCCACCGCCACTGCCACCGCCTCCGCCTCTCCTCTCCCCGAGCTCTTGTGCCGGGGCCTAATTTGGACGAGCCGCTGCCATTTTGTGCCCCGTCATGCCGAACTGTTTCCTGCATTGATTCAGATCAAACGCAAGACTGCACATGGACAGAGATGCAAAATGCAATTTGTCACAGGCAAGGTAATAAGGGGGAGGGAGGGAAAGAAAAAAAGGCAATCAACGTGACACCGCCGACTTATTTGCGACGCATAAAAAGCTCAAAAGCGAAACTCGGCACGCACGCTCTGCCCTGGAGGCTCGAGGTAGCTAAAGGCTTCAGATTGTTTAATTAAGTTGTGCAAACTGTACAGTAGGGTTTTTAATGATGGATTCATGTAATTCTGATACCCCATTAAAGAGCAGTGATTTTGTTAAGGGCTCGGCAGCACACGCAGGAGCCAAACAAAACGTTTGTTTTGAGCTTAAGCTTGAGTTTTTTTTTGAATAATCGAACACTAGAGTGTGAAGGAGATTACTTAATTCAGGCTTTGATCACTTGTCAGTGTCTAATATCATTGACATGTAAAAAGGCTTACTGACTGATTTTCTTTTTTTAAACGGCCTTGCATCAGAAAATTCCAGGGCAAATGTGTATTAAATCAGTACAGACCTCAGGGGGTGTTATGTGTCGTATAATTCAGTCATCTTACCGCACGGTTTTCTGCCAAATGGTTTTACATGCATGTAAGTGTAACACACAGTACAAATTCAGCCACAAAGGTAGCTACTCCGAGGCGAGGACAGCACATCCAGTGCTGGATGCCATTTTGATCTCCTAGACAACCAGTGAGTCTTGTTGAAATGGCTGGGATCAGAGTTTCTCTGTCTCTCAGTCTCTCCTTCTTTCCATCTGTTTTTGTTTCTCTCTTTCTCGCTCTCTCGATATATATATTCTCTTTCTTTCTCTCTCTCTCTCTCCCTCCCTCCCTCCCTCCCTCTAGCTCTCTGTCTGGGCTCCACCAGCAGCTGATGCAAACCAAAGCAGGGCCAGGGGCTCTTTATCCTGGCAACAGTGCTCGCCGCATCGGTCAGGTCCTACTTGTTGCCGACAGCCAGCCAACATTACTTATCCCTCTAGGCCATCTTGTATTGTGTGTGTGTGTGAGTGTGTGTGTGTGTGTGTGCTGATTGAATCCAAAATTGGACCAGATGCCTCCACTCCCCCCCCCCCCCCAACCCCCCCAGTCCCCTTTTGTCCCTCATCATCCTGCTTTGTAGCTGTGTTCCATCACACTGGCTGGCTTCTCCTCCTCCTCCTCCTCCTCCTCCTCCTCCTCCTCCTTCTCCTCCTTTTTTCCTCCTCCTCCTCCTCCTCGTCTTGGCCCAAACATTTTTGTCAACTTTCGTGACTCCCTAGCTTGTGGAAGCTTTATTTCTGGCAGGTCCTTGCATTGCAGCGCTTAAAGCCGCCCACACGTGCAGATGAGCTAAGCAGAGAGAGGATGCGGCAGCAGGAACCGAGGCCGTTGCACACTCCCCACTGGCCACTCGCAGTTGGAGAGAGGTATTTAGATTCAGATTCATACTCTCAGACACGCTCGGCTCCTGCAATTTGTACCAACATACCCATATCTAGCGCCGACTCCACCACCCTCCCTCAGGGTGGGGTCGAGGGGTTAAGTGGTGTCTGTGGTATTTCTTCAGGATCATCCTCCATCTCCCAAAAGAGTTGGGGGGTTTCGGATTAAACTCATGGGCACATTTGCAGTGGCATTTTGGAGAGCGTGAAATATTTGTGACAGTGGTTGATGACGGCTGTGTGGCAGAGCCTTGACAACGTGTTGATCTCATTTCAATTTCGACCCTTTTAGCTGCTGGCATAGAAAAATGGAGAATGAAGGGAGGTCCAACTGAAGAGACTTCAATTTCACAACAAACCCGGCGCCTTGGACATTTCATATGGCTAAGGCATTTAATTCTGTGCTAGACAAAGATAGCCTCACCCTGAAGAATATTTTTTAAAGGCCATTATTCTTTTTTTTCCTTTATTAAATTTGCATAGTTATTAATGCATTACCATTATGACTATAGATAGACTCCATTTTCTTTCTGCCAATTTGCTTTATGTTGATTTCATGGCTGTTGGCACAGTGACGGATGTTCACAGATGTGCAAGTTTGGCTCAGAACAGGAGCCACAGAGGTGGCAGCGGGTTGTCATGGTAGCAATCGTGTCTTCCGCCCGTAACCTGTGCACAATTAAAGGCATGCCTCGCTAATAGGGAAATGACATTAGCTGCCGTTTGGTTCTTTCTGCCTCGGTTCCTTCTGAGCATTTCTGTCACACATAATTGTTGCCCGACGTTAAGTGGCCGCCTACCCTCTGCCCTCCGCCAGCGACAAGCAAGTCCCCCCCCCCACCCCACCCCCCCACCTGCCAGTGTCAAACGCCTCATTTCCTCTGCAGGGAGCCACAATACTTTTTTTTTCTCTTTCTCATCAAAGTGACTAGTTTATATCATCACTTTCAGATGTGCGTTGTCGCTGAGGCTAAACTGCCGTTGTTGTGGCTGAATCGCCACGCTCTATCCTGGGCTGTTAAGGGGGCAGGGGGGTGGGGGTGGGCGGTGGGGAGCAGGTGGGTGTGTACGCACACTGGACGTGTTAAGGTCATGACGTACAATGTCCGAAAATCAGTAAACGCTGTTTTTAACGAAGGTTCACACACAGTGCAGCCTTTTCCGCTCTGACAGATGGCACCGCGCGACGACCTCCAGCGCCACACAAACACTCGTCAGCAGCACAGTGTCAGAGGGGGCCATTCATCTCCTCCTCCATAACCGTTGGTGTTAAACACACGACCAAAACGAGCCCCCAGAAATCACCAGCAGTTGACATTCTCAACAGCCAGTGCTTTAAGGACTAATGCCTTGAGCCTTACACGCTGTGTGCTTAAGCTCTGCGCTGTTGTCCTGTGTATTACACAAGGCTGTGTGTGTGAGAGTGTGTGTGCGTGTGTGTGTATTTGTGTGTTGCTTGCTGGTAATGTGGCAGCCTTTCGCCTCTCTCCCAGAGGAGGCGAGCAAGTTGGAGCTGGAGGCCATATTGAAAGGCACGCGGGCCTGCGGCAGGGGCCCGTTCTCGGAGACGTGATGTCCCCTCGGCCAATCTGTTTGACTCGTGGCCTGATGGAGTGCTCTGTGTGGTCCCTGGCCAGCCTCGGCGCTGTGCTCCGCGCACAGGCAAGGGAAGTGGGCCTGCTGTGCCTGGCTCCGCCACGGGTCTGGGCAATCTGCTCTCCTCGCTTGGGCAGCGTGCCTGGATGGATGTTGCTGGACCTTACGGGCCCCTTATCTAAAATAGTGATACAAGAGTCAGGGGTTTCAGACCCCTCCCTTTTTCTACTACTGTACACCGCCCATTTAGCCTGCGAGGATATGGTCAGATCGGGCAGAATAAACTCCCACACACAGTCCATTTCACAAGCAACTATGTTATTTTACACGAATGTTAAAATAGAGTAGTTTAGTTAAACACAATAAATGTTGGGTTAAAATGAATTAGTGATTTGTGAAACATACTGCCTATTTCACAAGCAACTATTTTATTGAAACATAAACGTTGCATTAAAATAGAATAGTTTATTGCGGAATGTACAGTGTGTTTAATACGGAATATGCAGTGTACGGAATATACAGTATTGTGTTCAAATAAAATAGTTCTTTGCAAAGTAGACAGTGTGTGGGAGTTTATGCTGTGCTCTCACTTGCAGACCTTTGCTCATCTCCATAGCACCTGTCCCTAAGAGGGATGCAAAAGTTCTTTCTCTGTATCTCTGTATTCGTGTGATATGGTCAACCATTGCTATTTTGTTTTGGCGTATCATGTGTTGTGTAAGCTCCCCTGTAAGTTCACAGTGCCAGCGCACACACTGTTTGGCCACCAGCTATGGCCCACCCGAGTGCTGGCTCCTATAAACAGACCATTAGCCTAGGTGTTATAGTGTGGGCACTCCACTCCACAGTTTTATTTTCTCTCTCTCTCTCTCCTGCCCTCTCTCTCTCTCTCTCACTCTTTTTTTTCGTTGTCTTCTTTTCCAGCCTGTGCCATTCACTCTTCCACAGAGATAAGATGATAAAGCGGTTCTAGCACCTGTCTAAACACCAGGTTCATGCATCCATGCTTTGTGGCTCCATTCAGGCAGTGGACACAGGCCCATTGTCTGACTACAGCTCCGAGCTGACAAAGGTTCAAAGATGTTCCGCACAATTGCCTCACACACACAGACACACACACACACACACACACTCACACACATCTCTGGAGTTTTATGTGGGGTGAAAACAACTTGCTTAATTACTCTTCCCGACCAGGGTGGCTGCCCGCTCCAGTGTGGTTTGTGTTCAGGTCCGTGAACGCCGGGTTTGGGTCACCGTGTTCCAGTGCAGACCTTGTGTTGGTTGACAGGCACAGAATGTTCATCTGCTTACTGCTGGACTCCCAGTGAAGGCAGCAGTGCAGTGAATGTCATTCGTTTGTCTATGTGTGTGTGTGTGTGTGTGTGTTTGTGTATACCCGAGTGTGTGTGTGTGTAAGGATTTGTGTGTAAGCTCTTCTTGAATTTGTGTGTGAGTCCAGGCTACAGAGAGGTTTACAAAGACAGGAGGAGTTTGGAGACTCATAGAAGCAGACATGCATGTGTTTGAGGCAGGGTCAGTGTGTAGCACTATGTTTTCAGTGCACCACACATTGCCACTCAGTAAACGCCATTCCCTTTGGGTGTTTTAACATGGCGCACACTGGACTCCTCTCTTGGCTCAATGACCCGAGATGCCCACAGTGCTTCATCTCTCTCTCTCTCCCTCCCTCCGTCCATCTGCTCTTTGCAGTTTAAGCCCTGTACCCTCGCTGCCTCGTTGCCTCCTCGCAGACCTCCTCTGTTAAATGACTAACTGGGAAGGGCTCCTTGGAGAAATGGCCTTTTAAATTGTTTAAAAGCTTTCTGCACCGAAAATTGGTTGCCGGGTTCTCTGTTCCGAGCAGAGGGAGTTAAGAACAACTAATGCGAAAGGCTCTTGGTTTTTTTTGTGTCCAAACACCTGGGCTTCTAGTTTAAAAGATAAAGGCACGACCTTCCTCAGAGTCACCAGTCAGAGGTCGTGCCACTCTCATTAGCGTCCTCAAATTGGCAGCAGAAGGATAAAGCTCTTTGAGTTTAGCCTTTTAATGATTTAGTGGCCAATCTGTGACCCAGCGTGCCCCAGCTCCCTCTAGGCTAATTTGAAGCAATTAGCGCATTTGTTTTCTTATTACGATGACGATAAGGAGTAATAAATAAAGTTTGTTCTCTTGCCTCTAATCTCTCTAATTTTAAAATCCCATAATAAGATTGAATTTGTTAGTCCAGATTACAGAATACTGTTTTGTGTATTCAGTTTAATTGTGTTTACTATTATAATGTATTTTGTCTTGTATATTCTTTAAGGGGTATATCCACCTGCTCGGGGCCCCACAGAAAGGAATTAGCTAGTTGCTCAATCTCTAGCGCAGAACATCTCATTTCAAATGATTGATGGCTTTGGTATATTGTCCCCCATAAATTAAAGCTGACTACGCTAAACTCACCCTCTCTCAGCACAGATGTGGACGCCATCTCGGCCAGGACAGGACAGGACAGGATGGGACGGGGCTGCGTGCTCTTGCTCTCTCCCTGGCTCTAGATTAGCCGTGCTCTCAGGAAGCGCTAGGAATGCATAGCAGCAGATGCCTCGGCTCACTCTCCCACACTATCATGGAATGTGGGGACTAATTGATTCGCCGTGCTCCCTGGTAAAGGGCACAGCTATCTCTCCTCGTTCGCTTGCCAAATACGTAATTGCACATTTTTAAAATTTTCTTCCAGTGCGCCCCAGCGACTGAGTCATTTTTTTTCTCTTCTCCTAAATGGCTTGCAAGTGGGTGCCTTAGCCACTCTTTATCTCACAACTCAGTCAAACATCTGTTGAGTACTGTACATGAGAGACCGGTAGGAGCCGGTGACATCTGGCAGGGTTCTGGTCCAGTCTTGTCTGCTTTGTTTGTGTGAGCATGTTTCAGAACTCTCCTTCTGATGGAGAAATAAGCTTGGTATGAAAAGATGGGGGCGTTTGAGGATGCATCTGGCCCAGTGGCCTTGGCTCACAAATCATGGCGTTTTCTGTTGGTGGCCTGACCCACTTCACTAATGAGGAAAGCAATGCATAAAAGGTCTCAAACAGTGCTGTGTTTGTATGTGTGTGTGTGTGTGTGTGCTTGTATGTGTATGTGCTTGTGTGTGTGCTTGTACATGTTTGTGCTTGTGTGTGTGCATTTATGTTTGTATCTGTGTCTGTGGTGCGATGTGTTGAAGTGCAGTATTCGTGAACGACAGTATCTAATTGCCTTCTGAATGTTGTTTCCATTAATACATCTTTAGCTGTCTTATTCTAAAGGAATGTGTGTAAATGACTTTATGACTTCCTACCAGGGTAGCTTCTCCCACCGCCTATGGCTTAGTCATCCTTATTGTGTGGTCCGGAGTTGAGCTGCTTCTTTTTTGTCTCTGTGGTGGTCGACGGGGGCATTCACTCACTCAGGAAGAAAGATCTTCATACGCCAACGTGATTCATGAAACATATACTTATTTAGGGCCAGCTCGTTTGTCTATGTCCTCCAGCTTGAAGACTGGGCGCCTGCCTGCCTGCCAGCCATCTTCTTTGCAAGAAGGCAGGCAGAGAGAATCATGTTGTAAATGTCCTCCTAGGCCTCTTCTGTCCTCATCTCTCAACATTTACAGCTGCTGCCCCCCACCCCTTCCCCCCACCCTTCACACACACAGACACACACACACACACACCCCTCAATGTAGAGAGAGGATGTGATATGGCAGCATCTGTGGTCTGTGTTAGTCTGACAAGGAAAGAGAAGATGAGTGGGTGGTGTGTGTGAGCGGGGGGTGTTGTGTGCCCCACTCCCCCCCCTGAAGACCGCCCTCCCCGGTGGTCTGCTTAAGTGGGATGTGTCATCTGCGCAGGTGTACCATCTCATCCCCCTACCTGGGCCCCGCCGAGCGGAGAAACCTCTTAAGAGGGCGACGCAGAATCCGCCTCCACGGTGACGCCAATCAGCGCTCCTCAGCCCAGAACACCCAGGCGCAGGTCACCGCCGGTTCAGCGTGTTCCCCGAAAAAAAATAGTTCCTGTGGGATTGCATTTTGGACCCATGCCGTTTGGCGGGCAATAGTCTTTTTTACGGAGTCTGTGTCCTCCATCCTGATTCCATGGTAGTGAGGAGGGACAAAGAAAAAGGAAAAAGGAGAAATATGCCACCGTCACCTTGCTCTTAGAAGTTCTGAACATGTTGTGAAAAGCTGTGAACTCTATCAGTTTGAAGCAGTTGGAGCCTGGTGGTTATGGCATTATAATAACCACATACAGGCAAGCCGAAGGGCCTGCTGAAAAATGCGGCGCACAAAGAGAAGCGCAGGCAGGCGAGCCATTCAACTCCCCCACGTATGTTTGCTCCGCGGGCAAAATGTTTAGGCACGAAGCACCCCGTGGCTCCCATTGGCTCGCCCTGCTTCTGACTTAATGAGCTTTGCGTGGAACCCGCTATAGCACAGATCTGCAGAAGGGGGGGGGGGCACAGACCCACCACTCAGGTCTAAAAAAAAAGAAAAAAACAAGTGTGACGTCTTCGAGAAAATGGAGGAAGGGAGAGAGAAAAGGCGTTTGGGAGGTGTGGTGGGTGGTGTTTGGGGGGGGGGGGGGGGGTGGATGAATGGCGGCCACCCCTTGCGAGGGATTTGAGCTCCTTTCTGCTAAATATATTCAGTGGAGGGGAGAATTGATTTTTATTTCTCCACCACCACCCCCCCCCCCCATCTCGGCCTCCCGTCAGCTGGAAAGCCACTCCTGTGGGAATCCATCGCCTGAGAGAGGCATGCAGCTCTGGGCTTATGGAGGCCGAGCCGGTGAGCTGATTCTCTGGAGGTGTTTTTTTTGGTTTGCTGACAAAAAGGGGATATTTTTGGACCTACTTGGCTATTGATCTGCTCTCATTGTTAAGTCTTCGCCCTCCTTCATGTATAAATATATGTAACGTTACAGGTTCTCAGGTCCTGCAGCCTTACATGGTAATGTCACTGAATGTTTGGCTGCTTTTAATGTTGGAGTTGGTTTTTAATGGCTTACCTTTTAAAATTAATAAAGAAATAAACAAATAAATAAATAAAACAAGTACGCTTCTGTTTATGTTCAGGATTTAATTAAGGCAGCATTAGATAAGTGAAGCAGTAGTGAATGGTGACTGCTTCACACACAGACACACAAACAGCACACCCTGGTTACGCAAACTCTGTATTCAACGTAAACACCAGTGTTATCTGGAAGAATTGCTTTGCCATTATTTTTCTTTACCCTTGAGAAGGCTGTTTACTTGGACGGAGATGAGGGTTGGATAATAGGGCCAGTTCTGCCTGACATTGGGATGATGTGTTCTCCATGGTCGGGTCCATGGTTTCACCCAGCAGGCTGGTGCTCTTGACCATAGCCTGTTAGCAGCTGCCTAACAGACATATGGGATTGAGCATAAAAATAAATGCCTGCATTCAAACCAGAGACACAAAAACAGACTGGAGATTGGTTTGTGTGGTTCCTGTGTGTGTGTGTGTGTGTGTGTCTGTGTGTGTGTGTGTGTGTGTGTGTGTGTGTGTGTGTGTGATAAAGGCTCAGCTCTGACTGGGTTAGGTATATAGGATTATAGATCTGCATCTGTGTGTGTGTGTGTGTGTGTGTATATGTGTGTATCTGTCTGTCTATATTTGGGAAGATGTAGTGTCTTGAGACCTCACACACAAAATGTAAATCAAATCAAGAAGACAGGCATCCCAGGAAGAATGGCCTCAGTCAATAGGAGCCAATCCCTCTTACTGGGACACATACAATACATGAAAACCATGGCGTGCATTCTTATTCTCGTCACAGCACATTACGTGCTCAGACTCAGCAGGAAGTCCCGCCCACATCCTAACGGAGTGCAGCTCATTTGAAATTAACGGCAGAGTAGAGCTCTCTTTGTCTCTGCGTCACAAACAGCCCCCAAAGTTCATGACAGCGAATGACATTGAAAATGTGAAGCTGGGTATGTAATTATAGGCACATTTATCCTCCAAGCAAGACCCGAATAAACCTTTCTTTTTTGTCTTTCACCCGAAGATTGAGTCCTAACCATAGGGGATGGAACATAACTACTCCTTATTATGGATTGTTGAACCAGTGATCTTTATCGCATGGTGCTGGCTCCACACCGCTTGAATAACCGCTAGATAAGGATGTGTGGACAACAGAAGAGGGAATAGGCGGGGGGGTAGGCGGGAAAGGGTCTTAGTGTGTGTGTGTGTGTGTGTGTGTGTGTGTGTGTGTGCGTGTGTGTGTGTGTGTGGTGTGTGTATAAGGGACAGAGTGATGTAGAGTCTGACTTAAGAGTGAAGAATAGTGGTAGTCAGACATGGTGAGGGAGAGAAAGAAAATCAGAGAGAGAGAGAGAGAAATAGTAATAGAAAGAGGGAGAAGTGGCATTAAAAAAAGAAAGAGAGAGACCAAGATTGAACAGGAAAAGGCGGAGTCACAATAAAAAGTTTATCCAAAACATGGTATTTATGGGGGAGAGGGAGAACACGTTACCAAATGAGAAAAACAAGGTAATGGGAAAAAAAGGAGAAGAGAGAGAGAGAAAAAGAAGAGAATGATAGAGTGCGCCAGCATGAAGTAAAGAGAGACAGAAAGGGCGGGAGGGGACATGTGTTTGCTAGTGCTGTGTGGCTCCGGTCGGACTGGTGGAACAGGTGGAGCAAGGTGATTCAAGGATAGACTGTCTGCAGATAAAAGGTGAGCATATTGGCCATGTTGTTTGCTGGTGAGAGAAATTGTGTGATCTGATCCTGTGCAGGTCTTGCTCTCTCTCTCTCTGTGTCTCTCTCTCTCTCACACACACACACACACACTCTCTCTCTCTTTCTCTCTGTCTATCTCTCTCTCTTACACACACAAACACATACTCTCTCTCTCTGTCTCTGTCTCTGTCTCTCTCTCTGTCTCTCTCTCTCTCTCTCTCTCTCTCTCTCTCTCTCTCACTCACACTCTCACACTCAAAATTCTGCTGTTTTTCTCACCTGCTTCTTCTTTCCACACCTTACTGGCTCATTACAGGCTAACACCCAGTGCATTATTACCCTGGTGTTATTGAATATGTGATGAATGAGTGTGGGTGAAAGAATGTGTGAACCGTATCCATTCTTTGTACAGCGTTGTTTGTTTTGGGGGGACCTGTATTTGTGTATTTGTTAGTCCAGGGGGCTTGTATTTATTTATACAGGGTGATCACTAAAAGATGTTATATGTCTTGTGGATATGTACTGTCTTCAATGAGCCACCCAGGGATGCAAACAAAAAGAGAAAGTCTGACTGAAAATAAAGAGTATTATCACCATCATCATTCTCATTCTTCGGCGTTTTCACACTATTCCATCTTTTGTCTCTCACTGGCTTCACCATCCTGAGGCCCCTTCTAGCAAACAACAACAGTCTGGTCTCCGGTGTCTGCTGCCTGCCTTCTCCTCTGTGGTTAAGTGCGACCCTTCTCCTCCCCGCTGCATCCTTAGATATTTGTTCTAATGATAGTGCGCTGCTATTGTGTGAGAGGCCTGTGATTTGATGTTCTCCGGCCCCTGTGTGCTCGCGGCGGAGGGTGTTGACAGGCCATTAGTCACGCAGGCCCGGGGTGCAAAGTTCACCTCCCGCCTCATAGGAGCCACAGGTGAAGAGGAGGAGGAGGAGGGATAAGAGGAGGAGGAGGAAAAGGTGGTGGTGGTGGTGGTGATGGTAGAGGTAGAGAGGAGGAGGAGGAGGAGAGGTAGAGGAGGCCTCCAGCCCTGCTGGTGTGTGGTTTCACCACCCAAACAGGCCCATCACTCAGTGCAGAGAGAGAGGGAAGATAGAGTCTGGTTCGCTTGACTCATCAGCATAGTATCTTCATCTGTCTCTCTTACACTCGTTTATCTTTCCTGTCCCTTACTCTTTGTCTCTCTCCCACTCCCTTTTTCTTTCCTCTCTCTTCTCTCTCTTTCTCCCTCTCTCTCTTAATCTCTCTTTTTGTTATCTTGCCTCTCCGGCTCTGTTTTCATTGCTCTCTTTCTCTCTAATACTTTGTGTGTCTATTGTTACATTTTCTTCCCTCTTTCTCAATTGCACTCTCTCACTCAGCTCCCCCCCCCCCCTCTCTCTCTCTCTGTTTCACTCTCTCTCTCTTTCACTCACACAGACATACATGCACACACACACACACACACACACAAATACACACACACAGAACGTACTCACAGCTTCAGCTCCGCTCCCAGGGTTTATCTGTGGCCACACCCTGGTGTTTGGCCCAGAGTGTCTGTTGCTCATGAAAGGGACTGGAGCGATCGCAGCACCTGGGAAGGTGTCACGCCTTCCTGAGTCACGCCTGGCGCAAACACTCCGTGACCGCCACAGCCTCGTCGCCATCACACAACAACAGCTCAAGGTCAAACGCCACTTGGCGGGCTACGAGGGGGAGCAGAGAGAGAGATAGAGAGAGAGAAAGAGGGGGGGGGGAGAGGGGGATGAAAAACGACAAACCAGAAAACAAACACGTGTCATGGCAGACCAGTCTTGCCACGCATGATAAAGTCTCAATATCTATTTGTCAGCAAGATTGGATATTGTAATCCATTCCTATTAAGATGCGAAAGGATAAAATTTGAAATTGCCTGGAGTGCATTTGTTCATAGGGTTGGCGGGGGAGCATATGTGCATATTAGAGTGCGTAAAGTCTGCAGGCTATCTGACGAGATTGTGTTAGTTGGTAGATCATGACGGCGAATGTTTCCTGTTCTCCAAACGGGAGGGGGATCGTTATGCAGGCCCTATCTGGTCAAATCCTCTCAGCCCTCCCAGTTGTAATCAAGCCTCAACAAATGTCTTGAGAGGGAAACTTTATCTCCCCACCTTGCTCTGGATAGAGAAAATAATCACAGTTTTCTCTCTTTCTCTCCCTGTATAATTGGGGGCAAGCTCTTGAAAGACAATAGTAAAGATTGAAATGGCCTGGTTAATTGTCAGTGGGTGTCTGTTCCGTGTCTTGACTCCTAAGCAGAGATTCTTCATTGTCCTAAGGGACGGGGGGTTTGAGATTGGTGTGTGTGTATGTGCGTGTGCTCACGTGTGTGTGTGTGTGTGTGTGTGTGTGTGTGTGTTGGGAGGGTTGTCAGTCATCCATGCCCCCAGGACCATGCCACGGATCTGTTAACCAATGACACAGTGTGTTAGTGAGTGAGAGTGTGAGTGGACGAGCAAGAGGGAGACAGTGAGAAAGACATTCTTTCATATTTATTTCCCTATAGATCTCATCACTATATCTGTACACGGACACACAAACACACACACAAACACACACACACACACACACACACACACACACACACACACACACACACACACACACAGACGTACACACACACACACACACAATATGTATTAGTGGCTGTTGTTGTGTTTCACAGTGTTTCTCAGATAACTGATATTGTTGACTGACAATCCTCTGAAATTAATTGTTAGGGATTATTGGTCTCAATAATGAAGTCACCCGAACTGCAAGCGATTATTTAAAAATATAAATATGCACAAAATCAATAATTACTCGTCGTAAATAGAGCTGCCATGCTTGGATAAACAGACTAATCCACTCATTGTCCAGCTTATAGTAATAAGAATTACTCTAAAAATATTACCACCATGGCATGCTTAACACCCTTCACAGAGGGGAATGTCTCATGCAAATGTATGTGTTGATGAGTTGCTGCTATCTCTTGCAGCTTTGGGGGTTGAAAGGATCAAAGCCATAGAAAGGACAGTGAGAGTATGTACTTCTTGGATTTTTATTGTGTGTTAATAAAATTTGACAGTGTTGGCTTATTTTCTCTGTTGTTCCTTTCCTGATAATTGTAGTCATCTGTGAGTTCAGACACCGGACACAGTGAAGGATCTCATGACAGGATTTTAAAATATCATGTAATTGACAAACGAATGGAATATTTTTGGATATATTTTTAATGATTTCTTCCCATTCTGGCAGTATCTCATTACTACTTGTCATTATGTCCTCCCATCCTGACGATATTTGAGTTCTTTTGACATTCACAGGATGCCATCAGAAGATGTTTAATTGCAGCCTGTCACGTTGATGGATGATAAACTCTCTATCAAGTCATTTGTCCACATTCGTTAATGCTGAAGAGGCCTTGTGTGTCTTAATCAACCAGTGAGAGAGAGAGGGGGGGGGGCTGATAAAAAAAAGCAAGCAAGCCGTGTGTGTGTGTGTGTTGAGTGTCTTGGGTGGCATTTCTTAAGCCTCTGCTTTGTGTCTGCTGTCACCTCGGCTGCATGGAGTCTCATTAAAGCACGGAGATAAGCCACGGGAGCACGGCCCGGTAGTGCTGCTGGACGGTCCAGGGGACGGTCGAGCTGCTGTAAGCAGAAACAAGGCCGCTTCCTTAGCCCGGCGTCGGACACACACCCCTGACCCACACAGGGGTCTGCGCACATTAACAAAGCAGCCATCGCCGTGTGTCCACAAGCCAGACAGACAACGGTGTGAGAGAAGAAAGAGAGAGGATGTTGTTGGTGTGTGTGTAAAGAAATGTGTGAGAAGACTTGGGTGTGTGTGTACGTCTAAATGTGTGTGTGTGTGTGTGTGTGAGTATAAGAAAAAACAAGACAGAGCTGACTTTGTGCATGTGTGTTAGAGTAAGAAAGCTTAGTTTGTCTGTGTGTGTGTGTGTGTGTGTGTGTGTGTGTGTGTGTGTGTGTGTGTGTGTGTGTGTGTGTGTGTGTGTGTGTGGCGTTCTGAGGGCGATAAAGAGCAGGAAAGAGCTAGTGAGGGATACTCTGTAGGGCCTTTTATCCCAGGGGGTGGCATGGCTGTGAGAGAGCCAGCGCCGGTGCTGCAGCGCTTACGCTGCACTTCACACACGACACACACACACGCGCACACACACACACACACACACACACCACACATACATGCTTGCTCCAGCAGGCCACTGCCATGCCACAGGGTTGCAGGGTGTGAGAAGAGTGTGTACGGAACATGCATATGTGCGAACCAACCCTCCTCCCACACATAAGCATACACATGCACATACACACTGACATGCCTTCACAAACATACACGTGTACACTTGAATGCCCACGTGCACGTGCACATACAGAAACGCATGCAATATACAAATCCAGGACATGCTTACTCAGAAACGGAGGAACACTAGGGCACAGAAGAAAACGTGCATGTGTGCATACAAACAACCTTACACGCGCACACACACACACACACACACACACACACACACACACAATATCCTCTACACAGCAAGTTACACGAATACATAGACATGCACACATGCACACACACTTTCTCTCTCTGTATCCCTCTCTTCCTCTCTCTTTCTTATTCTTTCTCTTTCTTTCACTACCACCACACACAGACATGAATATTCTTACACAGACACACATGATGTCATACACACACACACACACATACACACACACACACACACACACACACACACACACACATACAGACAGATTGATCGGGTATGCTGTAGGAGCAGCATGAATACAAAGACGATAAAGGATTGTTAATGTTTTATGCAAGTACCAATCAGCTCTAACGAATATCAGCAGACTTTCACATTTATGAATTGGCATCATGCTGCAACACAAGGGAGCACAGGCCCACAAATATCAGCAAGAACACACACACACACACACACACACACACACACACACACACACACAGTGTACAAACAAGTATTATCCACTGATTAGAAGAAACCGCAGCACAGAGGTATAAAGGTGTGTTTGTGTGTGTGTGTGTGTGTGTGTGTGTGTGTGTGTTGACACGGATAGGCCATGACAGCATATTAATTTGCACATGTGTGCTGGAAATCAATGACCACAACATAAATACACCTTTCATGCGCAGTGGCACTCATTGGCCTGATCGACTGCCGGCTGCCGTACGTTAATTTGACAGGTCTTGACCACGCAGGTTCGTCTGTCCGGCTCTCGGCCCCCGGCCCTCGCCCCCCCACCCCCCCTCACCTTAATTTCCTCTCACGACTGTCTTGTTAGCCGCCTCAGCCAGTGACAGCCCCCCAGCTAGTCTTGACACACCGTCCCAGGGAACCTGATCCCATCTTCCAATTTTAACGATTCCTCTCTGTTCTCCTCCTCCTCCATCTTCTTCCTCTCCTTCTGCCCCTACTGTTATTTTTTTCTTACTTTTTTTTCTTATTGTTTTTTATTCTTCTATTTCTAATTCCACATACTTCTACTCCTTCTGTTCTTCTTATCTTTTCAGCTCATCCTCATTCTTTATCTTTTTTCCCCTCTCTTCTTGTTTTCTTCTTCTTGTTATTCTTCTTGTGCTCCACTTATTTTTGCTGTTCATCTTCTCCTCTTTTTCTTCTCACCCTCTCCTTCCTTAACACCTTCTGTTTCTTCTTCTCCTACTATACATTCTTCCTCTTCTGGAGAGACGGTGATGAGCGAGGCCCTACTAATGGTGTCCTTGGTGACAGGGAAGCTTGCATTGAGGGCAGCTCCTCAGCGCTGGCTTCCGAGGGTGGGCGAGGCTTTGTCTTAAGTATGTCAAGAGGAAACAATGCGCGTGACCTTAACAGAGTGATGAAGGAACGCCAGGAGAAATTCCGACCTCCCCTCCCCTTCCCCTTCCCCTTCCCCAACCTTAACGCTCCACATTTGCCTTTTTTAAAAGTCAGAACTGATGGATATAGAAGTGGAAGTTCAGGGGAGAAATTTGGCAGCAGCTGTGAGGAAAAAGGAGAGTTAGACTCTGGAGCACAGGGCATAGGCATCCACAGACAGAATTTATTGTAATTCCTGTTAAGGAAAGCTTAATGCTTTTATTTGGAGACTTCAGTTTATCTTCTCTCAAAGTAATAACATTTCTCATCTCTCCCCGGAGTGGGCGACTGTATTTTTCTTTCATGGGAAGTAGAAAGTTGAGTGAGTTAAAAACAAATTATGTGGAAGTGTTTAGAAAGATGTCGATTCTTATGAAATTACGTACACTGTGCAGGGGAAAGGACAATACATGACCGCGCTAATGCAGGACCCAGTTTGTTTCTCCGGGCGCACAATCAAATTAATATGAGGCCAAGTCGGTAAATAAATAAAATGTTGCTCTGAGCATTACGACAGTTTTCCCATCCTCCTTTGTGGACTAGCCCAGATCCGCGCGGATGGATTAGATGTCGCTTTACATTGAAGCACTCTGTATGCGTCGAGCGGCTTAAATTACTAAGCCATGGCACTCAGACAGCGGCTGTACATATGTTCAATAACAAGCATGGTCTTGATTCATTCCAGTCAATAAGCAATTTGTTTTGTTTGCTGGACCACATTATGGGAGAGCAATTTATGTCCATTTCCAGTCTCCGTGGACCTCAACAGAATCTAGAAGTCAACACGCCGTTACTGTTCACTTTTTCATCCACGCCTGTTTTTGCGAAAACAGTCATAAAACACTGAAAACAGTGCCAGTGACAGGCTGTGCTTCTGCAGTATTGTCGTCACCGAAGCCTTGTCATCTTGCCAGCATACATAAAAATCAGGCAAGTAAGACGCAGCGTTCAAGTTATCACATTGAATTGCGGCTGCCACGTTCAGGCGCTCGCATCTCGCTGTCAGGATGGGAAGTGTCTTTTATGCACCAGTGGCCATCGCTAATCTCGGGCACTGTAACGGTGCGGTAGCCCGTTACTATTTTACACCACATTTCACTGTTTAAAATACCACACGACACACGTTTTAAAACACAGCCTTTTATTTTTTTAACCCCGAACGTGAGCATGCAGCTGGCAGTCACGGAAGAACAGCATCTGCAACACAACAAATACACACAGTCAATAAAATTGTTCTTACCATCAGGAGTTGCCAACTGAGCTAAGAACTATGGACATGGCAAACATTTTCACTTGGCAAACAATAGCTAACAAACCGGACAAGTGAGCTAAACAGCATGGCTTACCTTGGAGGTGCGTGAACTTCCTGACTGTGACTGAAAGACCCGACGGTAGCTCCCGAGGGACAATTATACTTTGCGTGTTGCACCAGTGTGTGGGGAAAGAGGGGTGTTTGTGTGTCGGTGTATTTTATAACTGTTTGTGATGTATGTGGTGTATGTATTTTTAAACCGGACTATTTATTATCTTTATATATAGTATTTATATATATTTTTGTACTGGTTTTTAGCGTTTTAACCTTGATTGATTTTGCACATGTGATGGTTTTACCCGTGGGCTAGAAAACCCAGGGGAAAGCCCCATGTAGTCAGAGTTGGTTAAGGTGAGCTACTAAGCACTTGACAATAACCAGAGAGTAAGAGCACGAAGTTTTGCTAATTGCGTCCATTATTGAATTTCATTTGTTATCTTTTGAAAAGTCTTTATTTAGTTTGAATAGTTTAATTTTGATTGATTATTTCGTTTGGAGTTTTTTTTCTTTCTTTTTTTCTCTGGACGACAATTTTTCTGTCTGTACGGAAAATAAAAACACCATTACTGGCTTGGAACATCGACTCCCTGTCCTGCCTTCCAGGCCGTGAGGTTAGCCCGGCAACATTTGGTGTCAGAAGTATCCGGCACATTTGGTGTCAGAAGTACTCGTGACATTTGCTGTCAGAAGTACTCGCGACATTTGGTGTCCGAAGTACTTGGAAACGCTTCCAGAGAGGGCAGTGGAGAAGATGCCACCCAAGACCAGGACTGGTAGGGAGGCTGAGGCCCAACCCCATGAGCAGGGGGATGAGACTACAACACCAGCAGAGTCTCCAGCTCCAGCAGAGGGAGCTGTGTCGGAGTTGACCAACCTGGTGAAGACCTTGTTGCAAGCTCAAGCATCCCGTGATGAGAAATGGGAGAGAATGGCGCAGTCACAGGACCAGCGATGGAAGAACGTGGTGCACCAGTTCAACCTGCTTCAAGGCCACGTGGAGGAGCTTCGAGAGGGCAGTGAGGGTTCCAGATCCACAACACCCCAACCTCCAGCAGCAGTGGAGGCACAACCCCAGCTGACCTTCAAGGAGCCTAAGCTCCATCCACTCACCAAAGAGGACGACATCGAACACTTTCTGGCCACCTTTGAGCGTGTTGCAACTACCTGCAGATGGTCAGACTCTACATGGGCCATCAGGCTGGTGCCATTGCTGACTGGGAAGGCACGGAGTGCTTTTGTAGCAATGGACAGGCGGGAGACGGAGGACTACGGCAAGGTAAAGGAGGCCATCCTGAAAAAGTATAACATCAACGCTGATACCTACCGTGTGAGATTCCGTTCAGCTGTCATCATGCCGGATGAGACCCCCAAAGAGTTGTATGTGCGGCTGAAAGAGCTGTTCATGAAATGGGTGAGGCCTGAAGAGCACTCACTGGAAGACATCTGTGAGCTCATGGTTCTTGAGCAGTTCATGGACATGCTGAACCCAGACATGGCAGTGTGGATACGGGAACATGACCCTAAGTCTGCTGAGGAAGCAGCCAGGCTGGCAGACGTTTTCCAGGCAGCTCGGCAGGGAACCAGGGGGCCAAGCGCCAACAGATGGACTGCACGTAAGTCTGATGGGGGTGGTGAGAGTCGTGGTCAGTACCATCAAAGACCTAGCTTTAACCGCTACCCAGATAGACACAGGCAGGAGGTCAGGTGCACATATTGTGGGAAACTGGGTCACACAAAGCCTAACTGTCAGGCTAGGAGCACGCACAACACCACAGTCTGCTACACACCTAGACCACACACACCAGGCATCCAACACTCACCGAAAGCAGAACAGCTGGTCCAGGTGCTGGTGAATGGTGAGTCAGCAATGGCCCTAGTGGACACAGGTAGTACACAGACCTTAGTACTGGAAAGCCTTGTCCCTGGAGAGCAGGCTAGTGGACAGCCAGCAGTAAAGGTGTGTTGTGTGCATGGAGATGTTAAGAGTTACCGCACAGCTGAGGTGTTCCTGACAGTGAGTGGCCAGACATTTTTCATGCCCGTAGCCATAGCTGCTAAGCTACCATACAAAGTAGTTTTGGGTCATGATCTCCCCATCCTATGGGACCTCATTCCCAAAGTAGAGCACTGCAATGTGGTTACGAGAGCACAGAGTGCTAAAGAGATGCCTTTTGCTGATTCAGAGCTGGACGTGGCAAGCCGTAAGCCGGAGAGACCGCATCTGTCACGACAGCAGAAGCGTAGGCAAAAGGTGACTAATATGATTGAACAGGCGGAGCCAGAGGTATGGCCATATCCTGAGTTGACTACGGATGTAGACATACCAGCGAACATTGCTGAGATACAGAGACAGGATGAGACCTTAGAGCCATGGTTTAACCGAGTAGCTCAGTGTGGTAAACCAGGTAGTCTGTTGAAAGAGGACCAGTATGTTTTGAAAAATGGTATATTGTACCAGTTAAAAGGACAGCAGGAGACATTGGTTGTGCCAAAGCTATTGAGGCATAGAGTCATGACTTTAGCCCACTCCATCCCCTGGTCAGGCCATCTGGGAAAGTATAAGACTCTGGCTAGAGTAGGTAGCCGTTTCAGTTGGCCCAATATGTACACGGACATCACTGATTTTGTGCGCACATGCCCAGAGTGTCAGCTCACCGCATGCAAGGCAGTCCCACGTGCACCATTACATCCACTCCCAATCATTGACGTACCATTCACGCGCATTGGCATGGACATTGTGGGCCTCTAGAGAGGAGCAAGAGGGGTAACAGGTACATCCTAGTTATTTGTGATTATGCCACCAGATATCCTGAGGCATTTCCCCTGAAGAGCATTAAGGCTAGGCAGGTGGCCAACTGCTTAGTACAGCTGTTTACTCGGGTGGGGGTGCCAAGGGAGATAGTCACAGACCAGGGTACCAACTTCCTGTCAGTACTCCTCAAACAGGTATATAGTCTGTTAGGGGTTAAAGCCATCAAGACCACGCCTTATCACCCCCAGACAGATGGTTTGGTGGAGCGTTTTAACCGCACCCTGAAGACCATGCTACGCCGCTTTGTGTCCCAGACAGGGACTGACTGGGATGAATGGCTGCCATATCTGTTATTTGCGTACAGAGAAGTTCCACAGGCCTCCACTGGCTTTTCGCCATTTGAACTTTTGTATGGTCGGCAAGTGAGGGGGCCATTGGACCTTCTGAAGGAGATGTGGGAGGAGCCAAAAGTGGAGCAGCAGAGCGTGGCAGCATATGTGTTGCAAATGAGGCAAAGACTGGAGGAGATGTCTGAGCTTGCGCATCAGAACATGGAGCTGGCGCAGAAGAGACAAAAAACCTGGTACGACCAGAAAGCCAGAGGGAGAACATTTGAGCCGGGACAGAAGGTGCTGTTGCTACTGCCCACTGACGAGAGCAAGCTGTTGGCTAAGTGGCATGGGCCATACCACATCATCAGGAAGGTGGGAGATGTCACGTATGAGGTCTCTATGCCTGAGCGTGGCAAAAAGAAGCAGACCTTCCACGTCAACCTCCTGAAGGAGTACCACGAGAGAGACCAGGTGGAGACACAGCTGTTTGTCCGGGCTGTGGTTGAAGAGGAGGAGCCTGATGAGCAGTTCTTTCCTGTGGAGCCAAATACTGCAACAGTGGATCTGTCACATCTGGAGGACCATCAGCAGGACCAGATGAGGGCGCTGCTGGATCCAGACTTATTTCAGGAGAGGCCAGGACGAACAACACTTGTGGCGCATGACATAATCTTGAAGCCTGATTCAGTTCCCCAGAGGAGGAGCTATCGGGTGCCAGAACGTCTGCTCCCAGCACTGAAGGAGGAGCTGGATGTGATGCTGTCACTTGGCATCGTTGAGCCGTCGTGCAGTGACTGGTGCAGCCCGGTGGTACTTGTCCCAAAGAAGGATGGCAGCATCAGGTTCTGCATTGACTTTCGGCAGGTCAACGCGTTGAGCAAGGTGGACCCTTACCCAATGCCCCGGATAGATGACCTGGTAGAACGCCTGGGGAAGGCAAGGTACATCACCACCATCGATCTGTCCAGGGGGTATTGGCAGGTGCCATTGAGTGCACGAGCAAAGGACATCACAGCGTTTCGTACCCCGTTTGGAATGTACCACTTCAACATGATGCCGTTTGGACTGCAGGGGGCCCCAGCCACATTTCAAAGGCTCATGGACAGAGTTTTAAGGGGAGCCAATGAGTTTGCAGCTGCCTACTTAGATGACGTGTGCATATGGAGTAACACCTGGGAGGAACATTGCAGTCACCTCACAGAGGTATTGGACCGCATCCGGGAAGCAGGCCTCACCATCAACCCCAGCAAGTGTGCCCTAGCGAAGAAGGAGGTCCACTACCTGGGCTACGTCATCGGAGGCGGGGTCATACGCCCGCAGGTGGAGAAGGTCGATGCCATCCAGAGCTGTACGCCGCCAACTACAAAAAGAAAGGTGAGAGCTTTTTTGGGTTTGGTTGGATGGTACCGACGATTTATTCCTAACCTCTCTGAACGTTCCTCTCCCCTTACTGAGCTCACCCGAGCTACAGCGCCGAACCGAGTGGTCTGGACGGAGCAGTGTGAGGCGGCTTTCCAGGACCTGAAGGGGGCAGTCTGCAGTGACTCTGTTTTGCTGAGCCCAGACTTCAATAAGCCGTTCATAGTCCAGACGGATGCATCTGGAGTGGGCCTGGGTGCAGTCCTGCTGCAGGAGGTGGACGGACAGCGCAGACCGGTGGCGTTCATCAGCCGGAAGCTGTTCGACCGAGAGAGGCGGTATGCTGCGGTAGAGTTGGAGGCCTTAGCCATCAAATGGGCCCTTGACTCCCTCCGCTACTATCTCCTGGGCAGGCCTTTCAAGCTGGAGACGGACCACCGAGCACTCCAGTGGCTGGAGAAGATGCGGGACACCAACTCCCGTGTTACCAGGTGGTACCTCTCTCTCCAGCCCTACAACTTTAAAGTGGAGTATCGCCCTGGTGCCTCAAACAGGGTGGCTGACTTCCTGTCCCGCATCCCGGAGGATGAGGGGTAGAGAGTACCCTTGTCAACCCTGCATGAAGGGTTATCCCTTTTCCTGGGACGACAGGTGTCGTCTGCAGAGGAGGGGGGAAGTGTAACGGTGCGGTAGCCCGTTACTATTTTACACCACATTTCACTGTTTAAAATACCACACGACACACGTTTTAAAACACAGCCTTTTATTTTTTTAACCCCGAACGTGAGCATGCAGCTGGCAGTCACGGAAGAACAGCATCTGCAACACAACAAATACACACAGTCAATAAAATTGTTCTTACCATCAGGAGTTGCCAACTGAGCTAAGAACTATGGACATGGCAAACATTTTCACTTGGCAAACAATAGCTAACAAACCGGACAAGTGAGCTAAACAGCATGGCTTACCTTGGAGGTGCGTGAACTTCCTGACTGTGACTGAAAGACCCGACGGTAGCTCCCGAGGGACAATTATACTTTGCGTGTTGCACCAGTGTGTGGGGAAAGAGGGGTGTTTGTGTGTCGGTGTATTTTATAACTGTTTGTGATGTATGTGGTGTATGTATTTTTAAACCGGACTATTTATTATCTTTATATATAGTATTTATATATATTTTTGTACTGGTTTTTAGCGTTTTAACCTTGATTGATTTTGCACATGTGATGGTTTTACCCGTGGGCTAGAAAACCCAGGGGAAAGCCCCATGTAGTCAGAGTTGGTTAAGGTGAGCTACTAAGCACTTGACAATAACCAGAGAGTAAGAGCACGAAGTTTTGCTAATTGCGTCCATTATTGAATTTCATTTGTTATCTTTTGAAAAGTCTTTATTTAGTTTGAATAGTTTAATTTTGATTGATTATTTCGTTTGGAGTTTTTTTTCTTTCTTTTTTTCTCTGGACGACAATTTTTCTGTCTGTACGGAAAATAAAAACACCATTACTGGCTTGGAACATCGACTCCCTGTCCTGCCTTCCAGGCCGTGAGGTTAGCCCGGCAACAGGCACGATCAGCAGGAACACCTCTGTCAGCCAAGTCCCCCCCCCCAAACACACACACACACACACACACACAGACACACACACACGCACACATGCACGCACATCCCTTCTCTCCCACATGCACCATACACACACACACACACACACACATGCACCGCACAAACCCCTTCTCCCCCACATGCACCATACACACACACACACACACACTTACACTGCACATACGCATAATGCTGTCACTCTCTCACACACAAACACACACACACACCGTCTCTTCCACACGCACGCACAACTCACACGTGCATGGACAGCTCACACAAAAACACACATTACTAATGCATGCATACACTATACATACACCCATGCATGCACAACTTGCACACACACGTCGTAGTTATCTACACAAAACTTGTGCATACACACAATACATGCACATGTACACATGCAACATGCATACACATATGTTCACACACAACACACACACAGCCCAAACACACATGAGTGTACAGTCCATACATATGCCATTGTGTGCAAAAACACTGCACATAAACCTACCCATGTACATTCAACACACACCCACACACACACACACACACACACACACACACGTGCCAAAAAGGCACGCAGACAAACTCATCACCCTCCCCCAAGTCTAAATCTCCTGGCCTGGAATGCAGCTACCTCTCACTACTGTGCTATGCTCCACGGACAAGGCATCTCACTTCTCCCAGTCCCAGCCCACACATGGAAAAATACATGGAGAGGTGCGACAGCAGCCTCCCAGGGCCTCCATAATTCATGCGTTTGTCTCTGAAGATCTGTGTGGCCCCGCTGGTGTGATCTCACCCGTTACAGGGCCCGGACTTGCCCTCTTCCTCCTCCTCCACTACCTCCTTCTTCCTCCTCCACATCTACCTTCTTCTTCCTCCCTTTTCTTCTCTTGCACCAGCTCCCTCCATCTGTAATGCAGAGGAGGTTGTTGCACATGATGAAAAAGGTGAACTCCTTGGGCGGAAAAAGAAAGAAAAAAAGAATATCCTCCCAAGCGTCTATGGCCCCCGAGGCACCTCCCCTTCTTATATATCCCCTAACCCCCCCAACACACACACACACACACACACATACACACACACACACACACACACACACACACACACACACACACATACACACATACACACACACACACACACACACACACACACACACACACACACTGCAAACACAAAGCTGGCTGTCCAGAAGAGAGGAGGAGAAGAGAAGGGTAGAAGCAGCCCTGATGTGTAGGTCGGTGTATATTTATTTAAGCCTACCTTGGCTGTCATTGCACCCCTATCCTCTGCTCTTCCATTCTCTCCTCTCCTCTCCTCTCCTCTCCTCTCCTCTCCTCTCCTCTGCTGTCTTGTGTTGTCCCTCCTGCTGCGTATGATATGGGGGAGGCAGGCCCTCACATGAAAACCTTGTACTTGTGGCGTCGGGGAAGTGGGGGATTGGGGTGGGGGTGGGCGATGGCTCAGGGAAGGGGGTGGTGTGTGATGGCGTCAGGGGAGGGTGTGGAGGGGGATGGCTCAGGGGAGAGAGGGAGGAAGGGAGGGGGTGAACCAGAGTTGGCTGGCTAGGCTGAGGCCACCTATGGCGCTTTGGACTGCAAGCATGCGGGTCGCTGGCAGCTCTTGCATGTCAGCCCCCACGATACCTCACCACCACCCCCATCTCCACCACCACCACCACCAGTACCACCACCTGATAGTTGCAGTGTGGGCGTTCTCTGACTCATGCACCAGAGTCTTCGAGTATGCCAGAATGTGTTCGCCTCACAAATCTTCCACTGTGAATGGGGAGTCTTTGATCACTGACACTCAGCTCATGTTTATTTCATGTTTTTTTTATGTTTTCCATCTTTGTTTTTTTTTACATCATAATAATAATATTTTATTCATATTTTGTGTTTTTTTTTGTGTGTGTTCGATTTTTTTTGTATGTGTTTAATTCTTAATTCTTGATAGTGTTGAAACAGTTAAAACACACAGTATGAGTGTACACATGCTCAGGAAGATGCATATTAATACTCATGACACTGATGATAACGATGTCAGGATAGGTCATGCAAATTATGACAGTTTTAGCCACTGTGGAGGTCCACTCCCACATATCCCTGTCTGCCAGTGGCATTGAAAGCACAGTGAGGTCAATGTTTTTGAATGCCCAGTCATTTTTTACCACATTGAGTTTATGATGATCAAGCACAGCACTGTGTATTTTTTCAAAACCTATTAGTGATGATGAGTACTACAATAAAAGACTACTGTACAAACTGTGAAGTAGTCTCTTGTATTCTCTTGCCACAGCTTTAATCCAGTTGGGGTTCACTTTGGAGTGCACATTATCCCCCATTTTTCTGTTTGATATAAAAAAATTACAGAGTATTTATTCAGAGTAATTGAAGTAAATATTCTGCCTCCATGAGGTCCTAGAAAACACCACCCAAAACTCACTGCTGTCCAAAGCCCCATGGTAAACAAGTGTGAGCTGGTTGGCTCTTCTTCTTTACCAAGCTCCCGTGACAGTGCAGTGGAAGGTAGGTGAGGGGGTTGGGGGGGGGGGGGTGGTGTTGGGTGTGTGTGTGTGTGTGTGTGTGTGTGTGTGTGTGTGTGGGGAGGGGGGGGGGGGGGCGTGTATCAGTCTCGGATGGCCTGCAGGCTCCGTCTTAAGAGACCTGTGGTGGCGGCGGTGACTGCAAGCAAACACAGAGGCCAGCTACAGGCCCCTAATTATCCCCCCGTGTGCAGGAGAGAGCACATTTGTAATTAGACTGAGGAAATGTTAATGCATTCGGGGCAAGATAATGGTTCTCGCCAGCATCCACTAGTCCAGGCATAAATCTCACAGATCGTATTTTTTCTTTTTTCTTTTTTTTTTCCAGAAACCCTCCCTGTGGTCTTTAAACCAACTGTAACGGGCAGGGTAGGCATCTCTAAGGCTGTGTCCATGTTCACAGCAGTGTGCCTTCCTACATCTACCATGGGATGTGTTTGTGTGTAGGGTTTGTGTGTAAGATTTTCTTTTTGTAATGCTTAGCATGACCTCCCTCACGCTCTGTAGTTGCCTGCAGTTTTCCAAGGCAGAGATGGGCCCTTTCTATTTCTTTTAATGTTTTTCCTCTCTCTCTCTCTTTCTCTCTCTCTCTCTATCTCTCTCTCTCTCTCTCTTTGGCTCTTTCGCTCTCCCGCTTTCTGTTTTTTTTTCTCTCCTTTTTTTCTTTGGAGGCGTTCCTTTTTGATGACTGTTCCCTCTGAAGCTGGTGTTGCAGAGAGGCACATATCAGTAATTGTCCTCTGAAGAAAGTCTGTGCGAATGAATGTTTAAAGGCTTTGTTTACTCGCAGAACCTCCCTGCGCCTCTCGTCGACTTCAAGAGCAACGCCGGGAATTAACGCCACGGTTGAAGTCAGGAATAATGTGACGGCGTTGCTCACGTGAACAAGACTGTGTGTGTGTGTGTGTGTGTGTGTGTGTGTGTGTGTGTGTGTGTGTATGGGGGGTGGGGGGTTGTAGAGGGAAGAAAGGGAGATGAGGGAGGAACCAGGGGGATAACAAAACGATCTGACTCACCAGGCGGCTAGATGAAGTGGCAGGTTACTGGAGCGTTGGTAGACATTTACAGTCACAAAGGAAAGGGGACCACCCTCAACGTGCTGTCTCCCCCATCTCACTCCCCATCCTCCTCCCTTGTTCCCTCTGTCACTCTATCTCTCTCCCTCTCTTTTCTCCCTCTCCTTCTCCTTCCCACTCTCTCTCTCTCCCTACCTCTCTCTTTCTCTGTCTCCTCTCTTTTTATTTCTGTCTGTCTCTCTCTCTACCCTCCCTCCTCTCTTTTTCCATCTGTCACACTCTCTCTTCGTCTCTTTTCTTCTTCTCTCTTTTCTCCACCCCCTCTCTCCCTCCCTCATTCTCTCCCTCTCTCTCTCTCTCTTTCTGTCACTCTCCTCTTTTTTTCCCTCTGTCTCTCTCTACCCCCCTCCTCTGTTATTCCTTGTGACTGTCACTCTCTCCCTTCCTTTCTTACTTTCTCTTTTCTCCTCTCCACCTTTCTCTTATTCCATGCATCGCTTCTCCACCCCCCCCCCCCGTTTCCCCCCAGTTCTTCTCCATCTGCTTCATCCTCCCTCTCCTCCCTCCAACTCCCCTACTCCTGTCTTCTTCTCTTTCCACCTTTCTCTTCCTCCTATCTTTGCCTTGCTTAGTTCTTTTTTCCCCCCATGTTCTCCCTCACTCTTTTGACATTCCTCCCCAGTCTTGGGTTTCACCCTTTTCAGCTGGTACGGGTGTGTCTGAGTGTGTGTATGGAAATTGATAGTGTGTGCTGGAAAATGGAGCGAGAGTGGAGAGTGCAGACAAGTGATGGATTGCCGCTGCTCTGTATAATTGTAATTTGTCTATTTTGGGGTGATAAATAGAGGAACGCGTGCGAAAGTGGGAGCAGGAGCGAGCAAGCGAAAGGGGGGGGGTTGGTGGGAGGGGGGTCGGTGGGTGGGTGGGTGGGTGGGGGAGTGAGCATGAGAAAATAGCTTGTTGTGACAGAGCAAAATTCCAAATCAAGACTGACAGGCGAATGCAACCCCTGCTGTTTAAGGAACTTCGGCACGCTAAAAAACTACCAAGTGGAGCAGTGCACTCGATTAAATCATCCACTTGTCACTGTATAAAATAAATATGATGTAGGGGAGTGTGTGTCTGTCGCCTCAACACAGTAACACAAACACATTATCATATGTTTTGGCTTGTTACCACTGCATAAAATATTAATCCTCCCAGCCAGTATGATCTAAAGTCAGACTGAGTCAGTAATGTGTAGTTAAACGCTAAGTAACCTTTTCTGCATTTTCCCTTCCATCTCAATCACAGAGAGTCTGACGCAACCGTGACTTGATCATAGCACATGAGTCAAACAGTGAATCACAATGCATTCATCAACATTTCCACACTGTTTTACGTAGAGATGAGGAATGCTTTCCAATCTAGAATAAGATTACCTATTATTGCTACATGCTACTATTACTAAGTATTACTCATTCATGTTTTTGAAGCATACGGTCTGACCTTCTAGCAGTTTATTTTTGTTTTCAGGGATGACAATTAATGTGTTTATCCCCAGAACAGATTTGACCATATTTTATCATCTGTATGGCATGGTAAAAAAAAACTGTAGCTAGACCAGAGGCATTGGTAGGGATGAGGAAATATCTCCAGCAGTTGTTGATATCCCAGAATGCACCAGGCATACTTAGTCACACACTGAGTAGTATACCCTCACCTTGCACACACATGCATAGGGGAAAAGGTGCTAGATCATGTCTCAAAATGCCACTGCATTGAACATTCAGTTATGTGTGTGGGAGCAAGTGTGGCCGAATTTTTTCTCAGTGTTGGTGTGTATTTGGGTTGGTTATTTGTGTGTATCTCTCTCTGTGTGGGATATGTGTTTCTCAGTGTGTGTATTTTGGATGGTTGCCTGTGTGTTCGTGCATATTTGTGTAGTCATGTTTGTATGTTTGTGCTTGTGTGTGTGTGTGTGTGTGAGAGTGTGTGTCTGCATGTCTGCGTGTGTGCGTACGCGCGTGTGTGTGTGTGTGTGTGTGTGTGTGTGTGTGTGTGTGTGTGTGTGTGTGTGTGCGCGTGCGTGCGTGCGTGTGTGTGGGTTTGTTTGTTTGTTTGTTTGTTTGTGTGTGTGTGCACTGGTGCTCCTTGAGGAGCGAGAGGATGCTGTGCCCCAAGTATGTCTACACAGGCTCATTTCCTGCTCTAATTTGCCCATTTAAATGCATCTCTGGTCTTGTCAATACCTCCTGGGATCATTGATGGAAAAAAGATGATTTGGTGTGTGCATTCCTCACCATGCCCTTCTTAACTAGGGGAAATAACAAGGCCAGGAACGAGTATGCTGTTTTGTTTTTCTCTTTTTCTTTCTTCCTCCCTTCCCACCCATCTTCTCTCATTTCCCCTTTCTTCTGCATTAGCCGTCATTTATTTAGCAGATGCTGCTAATGGGGACAGGGACGCGCGATGCACAGCACAGGTGTACATTCTGTCCTCATGTTTGCTTTCTGAGTATAACTAAATCATGGTGTTGGTGTTGCTGCACCAGCTCAGCTATGAGTACACATTGAGTTTTTCAGTGGAACACAACATGCATGTTTCTTTAACTCTCTCAGTTTCTCTCTCTCTTTCTCTCTCTCTCTCTCGCTCTCTCTCTCTCTCTCTCTCTCTCTCTCTCTCTCTCTCTCTCTCTCTCTCTCTCTCTCTCACTCACACACACACACACACACACACACACACACACACACAAATATTTATATAGGCTGATGAGGTCCTTTTTGTCAAATGTGACCGTGTACTTGGTAGGGGTGTGTCTGGATAGCTAAATATTCTGACTGTCTAACCTTTTATTGCAGTCTTTTCTGCTGATATTAGTACTGGGTTATTGTGTTACTACATGAAATAATGGGATTTTATCAGAGAATATGTCAGCTGTCAATCAAAGCACAGAAGTCAGGTTTGGGATTATGATTCACAATGTGAAAATAACATTTTATCTAGGGTATGTCAGACACGACTCTTTTTAAAAAATCAACTTACTCAGTGCATTGTTACCAAGGCTGTGTGTTAAAATGAGCAGTTATTTTTCTGATATAAAAAATACTGCATGATCAGAATAGTTTGTAAACATGCAGTCACCATAAGGGGTTGCTCCTATACAATTTACATTTTCTTTGTTTTGTTTTTAGAGTATGTAAGGGAGTTCAGTGCATGCAAGACAAGGAGAAATGAGCTAAAGAACCTTCCGGCAATATTGCTGGTCGTTTGGGTATCTAAACTGGTCTGTGTGCACATTCCTACTACTCACCCCTGGCTGAGCCCAAGCCGTCGGAGGAAGACCAGCTAAGACTCAGCCATGTGCTTTCTCCCCCCAATCATTGGGAAGCTCGGTGGAATTGGGTTAATGCTTGATCTTTAAATAGCATCATCTCCTCCTCTGATGCCTCCCCGTTTTTCCCTGTTGTCCCTTTCGGTGATGGAAAATCTTTCCAAGCGATCGCACCACTGCGAAAAAAAGAAAAAAAAAAGCTCAGTGTCCTGCCACACAGTAACAGAGTGAGTGAAGAGACTTTGTGAATTGATGTTGTGCAGGGAGTGATGTTGTGCCTCCCAGCTCATAGTGATAGCCGGCTAAAAGGTACTGCCTTCACCAGCACTACCTTTTAATAGTAGTAGTAGTAGTAGTAGTAGTAGTAGTAGTAGTAGTAGTAGCTGACTTGCCATATGCTGTAAGCCCTGTCTGCATCCCCTGTGATGTGACCTTGAAAAAGATGTAGGCAATGACGTGTGTGGGCAGAGGCAGAATGCCTTCTGGCCTGCTAATGTTCTCTCTCATATATGCAAAACTCTGTAAATTCCACATTGAAATGGAGGTCATACTTAACAAATCTTGATTATCATTTGTATAGGTCACAAGGACGTGAAAAGAGAAAAAAAATGTTTCTCTCCTCCACTTGAAATTGCCCACACATCTTTTCATTTTTTTCATGTTTTACAGAAATATATTTTTATACTCAATCATCTTAAGCTACATTTAGCTAAGCAGGCGCATGGTGTATTGGTCTTTCTAATTGGCAATTCATTGTCACGGCCTCAGGGTCACTGAGCTAATTCTAGAAAACTAATTTATAAACATTATAGTCGTGTTCTTGGCAGAATTGTAAACTCCGTGAAATCTAAGAAAGTAAGTGAGTATTTTATTTACTTGTATAGCACATTGACAACTAACATGCAGGGGAGAATAAGCATTTTTCAAGGACCATTTTTCCTTTGAACAAGGAACAACACACAGTACTTTTAGTCACAACCCCACTCAGTACATTCAGTCAGAAATGATATAATTCAGGAAAGGCCTCTGTCCACAGTTCCACAGCAGTTCAGTGTCTGCCAAAATGCAAGCAAGCAGAAAGAGTTGAGTTTTGAGCATGGATTTAAAAACAGAATCAGAGAAGATGCAAATTTGAGTTGGCCTGGCAAACCACAGCATGGTTTTTGGTGCGTTAGACACTAAAGACACAGTCGTCATGCCAGGTGCTCCATGCAAGTGAGACTGCGGCAGTAAGTTGTAGAATTTCTGTCGTAAATTGTTTTTCTGAAACTTGAATACAGGTCGGACATGTTCAAGGCTTTTATGTCCAGCATCCAATGGAGAAGTGGAGAGTGCCGGGCGTTTTAATGGGCTGTGTTGGGTACCTACGGTGCGAGCGGTGTTTGTTTCACACGCTGCCATAAATCTCTGACGGTAACTCGAGTGGGAGACTTTTGAAATGGAATGCCGAGATATTTAGTTGAAACGGATCCCTGCATGCAGCCGCAGAGGCTTTTCTCAGGGGAGGGAGGGAGGCGAGGGACACATGAGGGTGTTGCCCCCGGTGTGGCACGGAGTGAGGGGTACCACTTGGGTTGACCTGGGCTCTGGCTTGGCTCGGATCTGCTGGGCTGGGTTGGGTTGGTCCTGTGGCTAGGCAGCCACTGAGAGACCACTAGACCTGTACACACACACACACATATACACACACACACACACACACACACACACACTTGTTCCCACACCCTCCTCTCTGCCGTGATTCTCATCACGTCTGAGACAACCTCTCTCCGCCGCTCTCCGTGTTGTGGGAGAGCTTGCGTTGGGTGTCAGCAAAACAGCGCAGCCGACTGTAATGTGAGACTTGCATGCAAACATCATGGAAATTTTCTGACCCACAGTCCGTTGTTCTGATATCTGACAGGCCAGAGAACACTGTATCTTTCTGTATCACATCATGGATTTTCCAATACGGTCTGCACAGGTAAGAATAGACATGTCTCATTTCACAGTCTTGAACTGTAAGTGCCTAAATGAAAAAATCCCTAGTGTGACTGTGGCCTAAAAACATCTTTGCGAAAAGAAAATATGGCTGTTGTTTAACCCTTGTTCAACACAACTGTCTCAGTCTTACAACTCCTCGGAGACACCCTCCAGAATTGATGTAATTATTCTAAAAATATGGACCAGTAAGAAGGAGTCAACAGCATTTATTCAGTGGGATTTTCCTCATAACTAAAATTAAATCTGAATTGGGTGAAATGAATCGTCTGTTAATGGCTAGAACTGGGTGGGTATTTTTGTGGTAAAATGCTGTAAAACAAAAAAACCTG
>CM059276.1:10115831-10155831 GCA_030347295.1 Setipinna tenuifilis | reverse complement strand
CTCTCTCATTCTCTTCCCTCCCTCTCTCTCTCTCTCTCTCTCTCTCTCTCTCTCTCTCTTTCTCTTTCTCCTTTTCTTTCTGCGGCCTCCTCGGGCGATGTGACTGTACGGCTGAAAGTCACTTTGAAGCCCTAACTGAAAATGACAACCTGTAGGGTCCAAGGCTGGTGGGATGTGCACTCCAGGAGGTACAGATGGGCTGATGAGTGTTGACACACCCTGGAAAGGCACGGGTGGGAGTCTGCCCCATTTGTGTGTGTGTGTGTGTGTGTGTGTGTTGTGACAGGAATTATACCCTTAGACAGCTATTGTGAGGGCCTGGCTCTAGCAAAGCCTGTTTGTGAGGTGGTTGGGTGTGTATTTGTTTGTGTATGCCTGTGTTTCTGTGGCTGTGTGTGTGTGTGTGTGTGTGTGCATGAATGTGTGTGTGTGTGTGTGTGAGTGGGGGAAGGGATAAGCACACATGGGTGTGTGTTGGAAATATGTTCGTTTTCTCAACATAACCAACAAAAGGGCACTGCTCATATGACCGTTTTTTTTTTCTGAAGCATGTTTCATTGGACTGTGAACTCCTATGAAAGAGAGAGAGAAAGAAGGAGAGTCCAGCGCTGTTTACCCATGGTTACCATGGAACACACGGCCGTGTGTGTTTTGTATGCGGAGCGATGGAAATGCTGCGTGACAGCCGCGTCAGACGCACTGATGGAGGCCTGTCAGCCTGATGCTTGGCCTGCCACTTGATGGCACATGGTGTTGGGAGGGGGAAGGGGGAGAAGGGGGGGCAGGGGATCGTGTCAATCAGCCTTTTAGCACAACCCTCAGATAGCGCTTTGGATGCTTGGTGGAGTCTTTAAGGCGTGTGGAATTAGCAACCTCCGCATTAAAATGCTGTTTATGAGGAGTGGCTCCAGCGCTCAGCTGTCGGCTCCGGGAAATGTCACCTGCAAAAGGGCACGATCGTGGCAGAGAAGGCAGAGGCACCCTGACCCACACAAATCCTGGGAACGCAAGAGGAAATGACCTGGTTGACTGTCTGCCTGGATTGAATGTCACACGTTTGTCCTGCGGATGTGTTTGTGTGTGTGTGTGTGTGTGTGTGTGTGTGTTTGTCTGTGTGCCTTTATGTGTGTGTGTGTGTGTGGATGGAAGATGAGAGAAATTGAATGTGTGTCACACTTTGCTGTAACACAGGAACCTGTCAGGTTTTTTACTGGAAGATCTTGTTTGGCATGCTGCAACATGTTTGCTGCAACAGGTGAAGAGATGAAACACAGGCACGTATTAGACCTGTTCACACATACTGAAGTCCTCACACAAACGCCATGAGCCATTGTCACATGCTAATGCTCGACCCCTGATAAGCCATTTCCTTTTTTTATTCACCATCCCCTCAACCTGTTACCCCCTGGCAACGACCAAAAGCATAAGCTCTCTCTTCTTCTATGGGTGGTCTCTCTTTTTTCATTTTTTTCTCTGCTTCTCGCTCACTCACTCTTCAGCCCTGCTGGTTGTTGTGGTGGAGGCAGATTAAAAGCACAGTCTGTCTTTGGTGTAGCTGTGTTGCTGTGACTCTAGCCACGGTCTCTGGGTAATTGCCCCCCGCCTTGTTTATCATATAAAAATATCTCTGGCCCTGTTTGTGTTTAATGAATAACCAGACCAGAAGAGAGAGAGAGAGAGAGAGAAAAAAGCGAGGACAAGGAACAAAACGAGCGAGCGAGAGAAAAGAAAGGAGAAAGAAATTTGTGACAGGATGACTCATTTCTAATCTTTCGTTGGCCTTCATTTTTTGCGCTATTGTGTTGCTGCAGCGGGTGCTGTCTGTAGATTGAGCTTCCGACAACGGTTCGGCCTGAGGGAAGGGAGAAAAGTTCACTCTCCATTTTGCCCTAACTGCTGAGAGAGTCTCAAAACTCTTTAAGATATCACACACAGCTCCACCAAAGGCAAACACACAGGCTGGAAAATAAAATAAATGTACAGTTACTTGTGGCACACTTGAGCGCTATTATTGAGGGGGTTGCCCTGATTCGTTTAATGAAAGAAGATTCTTTCAAATCGTTTCATCATTCTGTCTCCTTCCCTGCGTTTAGATGTCAGAATAGTTAGCCGGGATCCCTGGGTTCATGAAAAGTTGTGTTTCGCAACCGCAGCAGTCACTGTTTTTTCCCCGGGTGAGAATTAATTAGGCTGAAAGCGAGCCATTTTTCAGTGTAATTGATTAAAATGTTGGTGTCAGACCTATGTCAGCAAATGGGATGATTGATATGATTGGCAAGCGAAGATGTCAAGCCTGCGTCGTGTCCTGTTAATGTGTCACGCATCCTGAAGGGCACTTCCTGTTTCCACATGAACAGCCTGCTGACAGACGCAGTCAATTTTTTTTTTTCTTCATACACTTCTTTTTTTTCCTTTCCTCTCCTCTCCTATCATCTCCCCTCGTCTCTCCCCCTCTTCTTATTGCACCTGGCCCTGCGGCGATCGGGAGTATTAGCAAGCGTAGACCTGTCTAGCAGCTTGTGTCTGTCTTTACACCGCTGATAAGCTGGGCACCTGCCAGTCACACGTCTGTGTACATATGTTCCAATCCATCTGCCCCACGCATACTTTTTAATTGAAGTCTGTTCACACAACTTACCCTTGCGTTAGGGTTCCAGGCGAGAGGAAGGAAGGGAGGGAGGGAGTGGGGCCGCTAGGAGAAGACGAGAAGGAGAAGAAGAAGAAGAAGAAGGCAGGGGGGAGGGTGAGGAATGTGTTGTGAGAAGTAAAGAGAAGAGATGGGAGGAGTAGAGAAGAATGGAGAAGAGAAGTAAGGAGACAAAGGGTCTCGGAGGAGGACGAGGAGGGGTGTAGGCCAATAGCTATAGAATCTGCAGCAGAACATTGCTTTGTGCGCTCCTGGTAACTGATAGTCTGGGAGTCTTTCCCACTGATAAAGCGTGTCTGTGAACATTTGGAAGAGGCTTGTCAGTGAGACTCACAAAATGGTGCATGAGAAGTGCTGGGAAGAAGAAATGGTTCACTCCTCTAGTGTGGATTTTCTTTCCCATGCCAACACAATTTGCCCAAAGCCGTTTAGCGGTCACAGATAGCAAAATTCACACTAGTGGCTCAGCAAGTTTTCTTTTCGTCTTTGTTAAGAAGTCAAGGCTAACCAATGTACTATCATGACGCTATGAGCTGTATGAACCAAATCAGCTAGACATTAGTGTAAACAACGCCATAAACGGTAGCCTTTTCCACTCAGTCAGTTAGTAGTCGTGTCGGACGTGTGAGACGCTATGCAGTTTCTCCTGTGGGCATGACTTCACCGCGCTTATCTGCCTGGACTTTAGACCCCTGCAAGGTGCCTGGGGGGTTGCTGAGCAGTGGAGCGTAGTTTGAACGTGTGATTGCTGTAATGTGCTGTGGTGTATGTGTGTGTGCAGTGTGGAATGTGGAGTGATTACGACATGGTGGCGCGGTGTGGGGTGGTGTGCAAAGGGTGGCTGTGGCATAGTGCAGTGTGGTGTGCAGTGGTGTGGCCGTGTGGTTTAATGAGCAGTTGTGAGGTGTTGTGAGAGTGCGATGCTTTGGTGTTTAGTGCACTGTGGAGTGATTATGATGTGGCCCAGCATGGTGTGGTGTATTGGAGGGTGGCCTTGGTACAATGCTAGCATGTTCTGGTTCGATGCGGAGTGATTGTGGTGTGGTGCAGGGCTAATGAAGCCTCCCTCGGTCTTATGATTCTGAGGAGGGTGGGGGTAGGGGTGGGGGGTGGAAAGGTGAGGTGGAGGGCAGTGGCAGATTGCGGCCGGCCACAGCACTCACAGCAGCTCTCTCCCACAAGGCTGTGGGGCCCTGGCCTGGGAGCTCATCAGTGTAGCGTGGCGGCACCTTTTCAGCGGCGTATCGATTAATTCCCTCTCCCCTCTCGGCTCCCTCTTAATCCTGACACTGTGGAGCTGATGCTGAGAGTGGAAGAGAGAGAGAGAGAGAGAGAAAAAGAGAGAGGGTGGGAGGGAGGTAGATAAGGAGAAAGAATGACAGAATGAGCAAGGCAGAGTGTGAGTGAGAAAGAGAGAAAAGAGAGTGGGCGGATAGAGAGAAAAAAAAAGAGGCAAGGCAATGTGTGAGGCTGGGAAAGAAGGAACTTGAGTGACGGAAAGAGGAAAGGAGAGAGAGACAAATAGGGGAAAAGGCAGAGAGAGAGTCAGCAACATGGAAAGAAAAGAGAGAGAGAGGTCATCGCGCTGGTTTGCCGTGGTGAGATTTGTGTTGCCCTCCTGACTCCCTGTGTGTAGCTGAGCAAATTGGAGTCTACTCTGGCCTCTCCTTGAGGTCATGGCTTGTCTCTCAAGCCGCCGCTAAGGATTATGCATGTCCACGAGCCCCAGGCCTCCAGAGAGCTCCGCAGTGTGGAGTTCATTATGGCCATTCAGGAAGATGTGCAGGGCTAGGGATGGACATGAAGGCTGGGTGCTGCTCTGTGCTGGCTCTTTTTATGGTAATACACCCATTTACCAATAATGATCATTAAAACACCTTCCCACACTTTGCAAATCTGTGTGTGTGTGTGAGCAAGGAAGTAGTAACAACATGACTTTATATTATATTATTATGTCAATGGTACAGCACAGTCATGTTTGCAGTGTAAATGCTTGTGTTGTAGTGTGTGTGTGTGTGTCTGTGTGTGTGTATGTCTGTGCGAGTGTGTATGTGTGTGTGTGTATGTTTAGGGGAGGTGTATTGTGTAAGCCTAAATGTACTTTTCTTCTCTTTAAGACCATCGATGTCATAATATTCAAGCAGGGTGGCCTTTTAACGCAGTAGGCCACTGCCACCAAACAAGCTCCAGGAGCTTATGAATATGTGGAGATCCACTTAAGCCGTGACTGTGTCAGAGGTTCTTGCAGTTTGGAATTGCACCAGTTTAATAAGAGAAGCCGATCCCGCCTTCTTAGTTTCTTCTCCGCGATGCCGTACTGTGGCTTTGCGTATTAAATTTGACCTCTTATGCACTCTCACAGTTATCATAACAAGTCCTCAACTAATTTTGTACAGTGATAACTCTTCCAGGCAGATTTACTGCATCCTAAAGCGGTCTCTTAATTGACTACTTTTTTTTTCCTTCCTCTATCGCCCCCCCAACCCCCCCCCCCCCCCGCCCCCACCCTTCGCCGGCTTTCCGGCATCCGTTCTCAGTGTTCTGTGGTTATTCTGTACTCACATCACAGGCTATGCCAGAGATGGCCCTAAGCTTTCGCAGTATCGCAGCCAGTCAGGCTCTCGCTATCAAACCCAGCGCTGCGCGCAGCAACTTCATTGTGTCCTCAGCGCTGCCGTGGACTCCTCGTAAAATAGAGAGTGCTTTTCCCCGGGAACACTGTGTCTGCTTTAACGGCGCTTCCACACTCTCCACACTCGTAATTTCAGCGGTTTGTTTGATTGGCTTCAGCGAGGAGGACCTCTATGTTATTGTTCAAAGACCATCCACTCCTTTTTGTTTTGGTCTGGTGTGTGTGTATGTGTGTGTGTGTGTGTGTGTGTGGGGGGGGGTGTTTAGTGTGATGGTATGGCTTTTCATTATTATGGCGCTCTCTTTAAAGCACCGGGCTCATAATTGCTCTTGTTGTCAATAGAGAGATTTTAATGCGAGCCATCTTCGAAAACCCTGCCCGTAATTAATTCCTATTCAGGGGCAGAGTGTTCCACCGAGTGAGAAATGCCTTGTAGGCATCATTGACTCTGTAAGTATATCTGCGGCAGTGTCAGTGTGTGTGTGTGTGTGTGTGTGGTGGTGTGTGTGTGTGTGTGTGTGGGTGGTGGGGGTGATGTCTCCCTTGCTCTCCCAGGGATGCGTCTGTGTTTAAATAGCTGCTACCCCGTCTGCTGCCTTTTGCAGTCGCCCTGCTGTGCGTTTACTTCTTCACAACACACACATCATCACACATCGCAAAAGCGCATGTGCAAGAGTGAGAGGAGAGGGAGGGAGAGAGAGGGGGAGAGGGGGAGAGGTGGAGAGAGATGGAGAGAGATGGAGAGGAGGGGAGGAAAAACTAGAAAAGAAAAATGTCTTTCCTGCCCAATTATTACATTGGTGAGCGACATAAGGGGCCCTCCCTCTTCGACGGGCCCGTGACTTAAGCGCAGGGCTCCCGCAGGGCCGATCTGCTGCGGCCACTGACCTCATTGTTACGGGGTGATTTATGAGCTCCTCTGACTCATAAAGTCAACCCCCACGTCTCTCCTTTCGCTGTTGTTCTCCTCCTCCTCCTCATCCCTCCTTCTCTTCCCTCCTCCTCCTCCTCTTCTCTCCTCCCTCCTCCTGTCCTCCCTCCTCATGTGGCTCCTCTATATGGGAGCCCATAACTGCTTATGGTAAAGCTCCACAGAGACACACGTGCACAAACAGACACACACACACACATACACATTGCAAACATGGCTGCTCTGTGCCAAGCTGTGATATAATGCGCTGTGATGCAGTTACTACTTCCAGGGCTGTGTGTGTGCGTATGTGTGTGGGTGGGTGTAGCAGAGCGAACAGGACTGCTAGCTTGCGGAGCGGTAGCAGGCCAGGGAGAGATAGTGTCTGGTTTCTGAAGGCTACTGTGCAGACGCAGGTTCTCCTGTAGGGCTTTTGGCTAGCTGTCATTTGGCTGCATGGTGATTGGAGAAGGGGGTGGGTTGGAAGGGTTGAGGTCTGAGGCATGAGGCTAGCGGTGCTGCAGGAGAGGGAAGCGGGGGGGGGGGGATGTGAACCCCCTCACACCCCCTCCAGCCACTTGCTTGACAGCTCTTTGCATGATGGATGCCACCCCTTCACCTTGATCAAAGGGGGCAGCGGACGGAACAGATCGAGACGTCCGGGGGAGAAGGGCGGTGGCAGTAACCCCGCTGTCGGCATCGACCCTGATGGAGGGCGATGGGGGGTTGTGGAGGTGGGGGGGGGGGTTCTGGCTGATCTTCTCTGTCCAGGAGAGATGGGTCGACAGCTCACCTCTTGAAATGAAATCAGTGATAGCTTGGCATCGTTTTTCTGTCGAAGCGGTCCAGGCTGTGAATCTTTGTTGTCCTGTTAGTGAGTGGCAGATTCCCACTACTGGCAGTCTGTTCTGTTTTTGTTGTTTTAATGCCATCTGTCAGATACATAGATTTCCTTTGAGCAATTTAATAAAATCCTATAATAAAATAAAAGCCGCATACAGACATTTTAAATTTGTTTTCTTGTAGTCTTAATCATTTTGCAGCTTCTGCTCTCCCCTGACTCTGGGGCAATACATGGGTATATATTTAAACCCATATTTGATTATAAAACATAGGCATGGTTTTAATTTTGTTTTGAGACTCCAGACACACTCGCAAAAATAGACTGTCATTATTTTGAATTAGTTATTTTAGTGGACAGGGAATGAGCTTAGAGGCTTCTCAGGGTCATTGCAGATTGCAGGATAGCACTAAATAGCACGTTTGAGATGGCTGAGATCTGTACTGGCATTACACTATCTATGCAGCACGACAGAGCCACAGTGTTAAATGACCAATACACCATATCATAAGAACAGACGCAAGCAGGGCTATTTTTGTAATGCCAAACCAAATATTGGTTGAAAAGATTTTGTCAAGATATCCCCAATTATCTTTTCATGCTGCGGTGGCTTATCTGTCAATAAAGGGAGATAGAAACATTCCTTGCAATAAATTATTCTGCATTTTTGTATTATATTATTGCAATAGGAGAGCTTGTTGGAATTATATTAGCAATGAGGACTGTGAATCATTGTTTGTCTAGCATGATAGAATTTATAATGCGCACTCACTTGCAAGGTGGGAATCATTTTGTCCATTGCCAGGTCTCATCAGCGAATATAAAACCACAAGGACAGCGTAAGAGGGGGACGAGAGATTCTTCAGGTGTGATTTACTGCTCTGGCTTTTAGGGAGAAACGCGAGGAGACAAGCACTTGAGAATCAGCATAAGCAGACGACAACAGCCATTAAGGATGTCTCCGTCCCTCCACCTGACAATAATTTCTCGCCGACCGCTGTTTAAGTGAGAGCTGTGGTGGCCAGCGAAGCATGCTAGGCCACAGGATTTATAGCCGCTATACAAATTGATTACGTTGTTATGTTGATGGCAGTGTAAACAGCTGGACTCCTCTCTTGTTGTTTAGCCGGTAGGCGAACCCATTCCGAGCCTTCCTTCTCAGCCAATGAAAGAAGCCCATCTCGGTGACTATGCCAACAGATGAGGACGTTTTAAAAGAAAAGGACTCTCAGTGATAAATGCTGCACACAAACATCATTGAGGAGCAGAGAGAGCCTATAACACTTAAGATCAAAATGGGCCATCTTGATCGTCCAATCTCCCTGGGACATTGATCTGAGCCATTTAATTAATGGGGGCTGTCAGAATCATCTGATGAACGCATAGCATATGAAATTAAGCCTCAAAGGACCTCCGTAAGTATGGTCAATGAAATTAAATATTACGGCTCTCCGATAATCAATACCGTGACCCCTGCCTCTAGGAGTAAACACATTAACGATCAGGAAGGGCCCTGCTGTTTCTCTTCCTCCATATTTTCCTGTTGTCTCCTCTGTGTGGCCCATGTCGAGTACTCTGTGCTGTGGGGGAAATGTTTGACTCGGTTTGTGCTGGAGCCCATAGCACAGCAGTATTTGATGTGTGCCGCTCGTTCTCCGTAAGCGCTGTGTGTCTCAGGCTCAAAAGGAATTTATTATCGTGCTAATGCAAACATTGAGCACAAGCTGGTGGAAAGCTTAAAAACAACAGTGCTCTGTGTGGGATTTGTCTTCGGCTAAACTTTTTGCATTCAGCTCTCGGTGACTCTCCTATCCCACATTCAGGAAATGGGAGAAGGTCAGCGAGGGGGGTCACTGGCAGCACGGCTACACACACTCCAGCAGTGTAATTGAGGTTTGGTGTCGTTCCCATGGGGACAAGAGATTGTCCCATTTGGAACCAGAAACTCCCCCGTGCCCGTGTGCCGTAATTTCCCTAACCACTGGACCATAGGAGCTGCGATGGTTGGAGGAAATGGGATGGTTTTAGGCATCAACAGAAATCCGTATTTGCCCACTCTGGTGCACTGCCAGTTATCCATCAAGAGTGTTCTCAGTAATGTGGCTAGTGTGTGTGTGTGTGTGTCCCTGTGTGTGTGTGTTTGTGTGTTTTTTTTGTTTGTGCGTAGACAGCCCATTATACACAGTCTGGCTCAGCACATCTGCCAGTATGTACAATGACTCTGCGATGAAATGAAAGATGCGCGGCACTTGAGAGAGTCCTCCGCAAACATTTAACATTCCGGCAAATACTGTCACGCTCGCTCAGTGCTCAGTGTGTGATTTGTGTTTGTCTGAATGGAAGGAAACGCTAGACTTTGAGTAATCCTCGTGAGATGATTATAAATCGGGTTGTTGCATGTTATTTATGTAGCTCCAGGAGTTTGAGACTCAATTTGCTGTGGTATAACTGCATGGCAAAGACTCAGTATATATCAACCACGGCCTGGCAACGCACCTTGGCTAGCCTAAGTGAAATGATGGGTCACCCCTGCCTAATCATTAACTCGTTATTTTGTATGGCAGTGTATATCATGCCTTAACTCTCACTGTGCTTTGAGAGCCAAGACAGGCTCATAAGAGGGCTGTTGATGTGTGTACTGGCGCAATAAAGCCCGGTGCCAGTCTTCTGTCGGGCAGGCAGAACCAGAAGGCCCGTGTCTTTTGTCTCTCTCTCTCTCTCTCTCGTTCTCATTGCTGCGACCCGCTCAGTGTGCCAAAATAGTGTCAGGTCATGTGAAGCAATCCCATGCTGCTGGATCGGGGCTTCGTGGATAATTTCTCCTTGTTTAATTTTGCTCATTACCTGCTTGACAGCTCCTTTACACTCTCCATTACCTATTTTTTTTCCAGTCCTTGCATCTGATTCCTGATAAATTATTCCCCCACCTTCAATTTCTAGTGAGTTATTTAAATATTTATAGCCTTGCCTTGACTGGGAGTTTATTAGAGTATCTTTTTTTCCTCTTGGAAAAAAAGATATCATCTTTAGGAAAAAAAAACAACCATCAAATTGGACTGACAAGGTACATGACAAGAAAACAAGGCGGCGAGACCACAGAAAGTAAGGCAGTGATTAATTTACTGCTAATTAGTTTCTTAAGCAAATGTTTGCCACTAAATAAATGCCTGTAAAACATGTTTTTTTTTTAGAATTTCTGCATATAATAGGAAATAACAAGCCAAAGCTCTGTGAAAAAATCACCAGAACTTGTTGATTTAATGACCGCTTTTAAACATTATCAAACAGAAGGTCCCCAAGTCCCTCAGCTCATATGAGGACCTGTTGTGATGAGATTTAAAATGACAGTGGTCGAAGCTGCTGAAATGTCAGGGTTTCAGGGTTTGGATGCTAACATAGAAATACTGCTGTAAAAAGGGTGGTGAGCAAACACAAAATGGAGGTGCTGGTTATATTGGTCATATTGGCTATGTGTATACGAAAGATTTGTCAATAAATGAAAGACCTGTGTTTGAGGTCAACATTACTATACTATGTCATTTTCAAGGTCACATTGACTAAACATCATTTTTGACATGTAATGTCACATTTTCTCATTTCTAAAGGGTTCATAAAAAATCATTTTTACTGTTTCGAATGCCTCAACATGACAGTATGTTTTGGACTTGCAGGTGAACAGGTACTTGTCATAGCTTGCATCTCCCGTGTGTATCCCTGCACATTAGGAGAGGGGGGTAGGGCCGGGTGTGCATAGGGATGGTTAAGAGAGATATTGATCCAGTGTGGCGCTGCCCAGCTGGACTCCATGAAAAGGAAGAGATCAAACCCCTCGTGCAACCAGCTGTGACAGCTCAGACAATAGAGGAACTGGATGGCCGGATCAGTGGCAGTGGCATAGAGCAGATCACCTGTGGGGTCCTAATGATGTCCTGCTGCGCCAAGCGCCCCCCCCACCCCAACACCCCCTGCTCTTCCTCTGCGGCTTCCTTACCCCTCCCTCCCTGCCTCCTTACCCTCATCTCCCACACCCCCCATGTTTCTTTCGTTTTTTTCCCCCCTGACTACCCCTTTCCTTCTTTTCTTACTGCTGCCCTGTCTGCTCGGTCATCGTGTATTGTTGCCCCCCCCCCCGGCCACCCACCACCCCCACCTCCACCTCCACCCCCACCTCGCCTTCCTCTCTCGTTTTTTTTTTTCTCCTCTTTTTGCCCTTATTAGTATAATCGCACCATTAACTCCAGTGCTGATACTTTGCACTCGGGGGCAAAGTTATTTCATAAATCTTTTATGACCGTTCAGCAGCGTGTGTTGCGATAGCACGTCCTGTGGGGCCGCCCACTTTGCGCCTATAATATTTTAGCTAACTCTGGGGGCCGCTATCAATCTGCTAACCTCCTAAACACCCACCACCACCCCTGTCCTCTCACACTTGTGTACACACACACCCACGCCCACACACACACACATACACACACACGTACACACATACACAAAACACACTTTCATCACCACCACTTGGGTAATTAGCCACTGCGGTATTGGAAGTGCTTAACTGAGCCTTGCTCTCACTCTTCCCCATGGACACACAAAATAATCCAGCCAGTGCTATCACACCACAGTGGCCTCTTGTTAAAAAAAGAGAGAGGCAGAGAGTGGGAGAGAAAAGACAAGAGAGAGAGAGAGAGAGGGAGAGAAAGAGAGAGGGAGAGATGCAGAGGAGCTAAAGGCAGGCAGAGGGGAGTCAAATATTCGGTTTATCGTCTGGCTTGAGATTCCTTGTTCAAAAGGGCGAGTTAAAAGCCCCTTTTAAAGCTTTGAAGATGAATGTGGTTCGCACTCGCGTCCACGGACCTTAAATCACGTCAAGGTCAACATCTGATTCTCACCTCCGTGTCTTCCGCCACAGGCGTATAATCGTAACTATTTTTTTTCTCTTCCCCCCCCCCTCCCCCACCCTCATGTTTTATAATGACCTGTGTTGTCCTTGGGGCTTTGTTATGCTCTTCAGCCCCATTGACCAGACCTTACCACAGGCCGAATCTCTAAAGCAATCCCACATCAATGGTGTTCTCACATAGATATGGCTTCATTTGATGCCACCCCCCCTCACCCCACCTCATGCCCCATCTTTGCCTGTGGAAATTTCCTATTTGGTGTGCTGTGGGATTATCGGACTCGATGCCTCAGCTTGTCAGCTTGTCCCTGTAGTCCCCTGGCTGGCCAGCGGAAGCGCTGAGGTGGCTGACATTAGTGTGTGTTAGCATGTCAATGTCACAACACGTGCGGAGCGCGCTGGCGGCTGGATGGGCTCATGAAAGCTGACAGGGATCTCGTCGAACTGTCACACGGGGAGGGAGGGAGGGAGGGAGGGAGGGAGGGAGCCCCCCACTGTCATCTGGTGGGGTCGGATCTGCGGCACACCTCCTAATGGAATTTAGTGGTCGGGTGTCGCAGAGCACGGAGCAGAGTGAGGACGTCACGACAGTGCCGCTCTCCTTCCCTCACCGCTTACAATGTAACAAACAGGCCCACACACTCACACACACACACACGCACACACACACAATGTTCGTCCCCAGATACAGATACACACACACATGTATAGACATACATATCCTTGTCCCCCAGCTGTTGAACTTACACAAATCTATTTGTGTATACACACATATCCCCCCCGACCCTTAACACAGACTCACACAAACACAGTGTCACACACATGAATACACCCATGCACACAAACACACACACACACACACACACACACACACACACACACACACACACACACACACACACACACACACACACACATCCGTAAACACACGCACACACAGACACACACACAAACACACGTACACACACACACACGTCTCCCCTCCTCCCTGTGAGCGGGTTTGTCCTGCATCTCCTTCCTCCAGGGACGCTGGGGATGAGGGAGACGATAAGTACATGAGCCAAGCCCCAGGAGGTTACCTCCTCCAGGATGAAACCATCTGCCTTTGCTCGCCGCGTCTGCTGGGAGAAGATAGCACTCTGGCTGCAGAGGCGACAGGCTTCGTCCATGAACAACAACACGTGTGACTTTGACTCCGGCGCTCTGCGTCAGTCGCCCCATCCGTGGCCGGCCCACCGCATCGCCCTGGTGTGGAGAATGCACGCCCTAATGGGCCCACAGCGAAGCCTGCCTGCCGCTTCCAATGCGGGCGTGGCTGATGTGCTTAGATGCACTGTAACTTCACACGGAGTGGAAGGCGAGGCAGAAGTCAAGGGTTAGGAGCTCTGTTAGACAGGCATGTGCTGTGGATATATGATTTATGTACGTCTCTATAGGGTAATAAATGGACTGTGCCACTATAAAAGTGAGATCGAACATACATTATTCAGTGTGGCCTTATGATTGGGAACTGTTGATCTGATATATGTGGGGTTTTTTTGGCTGTCAGCTTCTCTGAGTCAACCATTCTTGTTCCCTTCTGCTTCTGCTGAATGTCACAGTGTGGTCAACCTTCTAGGTCACCTTTTATTTCGCCCATAGTGTCTGAGTAAGAAAAGAAAAGAAAGGAAAAGAGAGAAAGCTTTGAGTGGACCTTTTTTTAATATCTGAGATTTTCTCCCCCTATTTCAGATAAATGTTTCATTCAATTTGCCTTAAGCTACGTAAGATAATAATTCCTGATATCCGCATTAACCCCATTTTCAGGGATTTGAATAGAGCCGAATGAATAATAATGATAGTCTTTTAAATAATATTGACAGGATGAAGTAGCCACTCTGGCAAAAAGGTGCTCTTGGGGCTCTCCTCTCCCCCTCTCTTATCTGATGTATTATTTCATTTATTTAATAGAATGTGTCTCAGCCTGTCCACGGTCATGTATTGTAATGACAAAAGACAATAGTGGGCAAGTGTGTGTGAAATTAAAAAAAAAATTAACCACATTATTAATTACAATTCTGGGGGGATCACCTGGTGCCGTGCTGTTGGAGTATTAACAGAATTGGCTGCGTTGTACAGACACAGCACAGTTTATCTATGTGGACACACTGTTGACATCTGTGATCTAAACTCACCCCTCTGCAACCCCCCCACCCCCCTCTATTTTACTGCAAAAATAAAGCTTGGCGCTAGACATGCAGCAATCACTCAGTTGTGGGATTATGTAAGATTATACTTCAAATCTAGAAAGTGGTGAAAAAGTGTTTTTTTTTTTTTTTCAGTGTGCTTTTGTGTGAGTTCAAACGGTGTGAGTGAGATGGGGTTGCGGGGGTGTGTGTGGGGGGGGTGGGTGTGTATCATCTCCTTGAAAGCCTCTAATTCTCCAACATCCGTTGATGGCCTGCTGTCTGGGATTATTGTCCAGAGCCTTGTATGGACAAAGTGCTTTTATCATGCTCTACTAGTATGAAAAGGCTGTACAGATCATGCGACCTTGTGTTGATTCCTTTAACAGTTGCATGGTTGGATCTGTGATGGCAAACATCTGTTGTACAGGCTTTGCAGCACTGTGCACGGCTTATATACGAATGAGTCTTGATTGTGATAAAAAGCTCATTTCCTGTGCAGTTATTGAGAAGAAAGCATGGTACTGTAAATAGGCATTTAACCTGTACATTTTGTTAATGTTGTGTAATATATATATAGCTGACAGCAAACATGAGAGGTAGGATGAGTCACCCTGTGCTAAGCGAGAGAGCATGTATGTGAGTTGTTGTTGAGCTGATGGAGCAAATTAAAGTTCTTACTGAGTATTGTCTTCCTTTTTTCACGTGCTGTCACTGCTGTGTTTCCCGTCTGTGAGAAACTGTTGTCAACAGACACTAGCGAGGACAATGCTAGTGCAATGCTGTAGTTGCTTAGAGACACTTGCTGTTTGAATCTGTGTTTTTCGTTCCGTCTGTGCTCTCCACTTCATCTTCTTACAGCATATACATGAGCACTCGAGCACTTCCTTCTGTGCTCATCATCATGTTCAAAGTTCCATTTATTCATCAGGCTCTGAAGAGGCTACCCAGGGAGTTTACAGTGCACTGCTGCTTCAGAAGTGCATGTGTTTCACACTGATGCAAGATGTTTTGTTATTTTTGTGTTGTTTTTAAAAAAAAAATCTGTACTAGAGACACAGCCCCCATGCAGTCTGTAAGTAGCATCTGATCTTCAGAACCCCAAACATATTTTTGAAAAGTATTGACTTGTGTACCTTATCTACAGGGGGAATAAAACCTTTTTTCTCCATTTGAGTTGACTTGCTTCCTTAAAGATCTCCATTAGTGTACAAAAAAATAATACAAAAACCCACATGTATGCTTCTGGGAATGGGTTGCAGAAACACTAACGGCAAGAAAATGATAAAAAAACAAAATAATATAAATAAAATCTTGTGGCTGCCCCCACCGCAGTGCCTGGCTCTGTAATTTGTGAGTGTAGTGAGGCAGAAGGGAGTTCCTGGGTCTCTTTGCTCGGATCAGGCCTGCCCAGCCTTTGAGCCGGCAGGCCTGATGAGGAATCTGTGAAGACGGCGGGAGTGGCCCTCTGTTCCAGGTGCATGATTTTCCATAATAACCTGGGACAAATTGAGAGCGCTGAAGCAAGAGTCATTTCCCTGTACCAGCCGAGTCAAGCGAGCCTAGTCTCTGGAGAGCGGCCATTTGAGGAGCCAAAAAATGCCCTGACATTTCCACATGGGCTGCGCCTGCCTGCCCGCCTGCCACCGAGGCCCTCATGCTGTGGGAAGGTCCTACATTAGCGCAAGGTCTTCTGGGACTTGTAGTCTCTCCCCCGAGTTGTGACTCCATTGCAGGCTTGAAAGGTGGTGTCTGGGTGGGAGCGGTGCTGTGTGGTGAATACGAGAGCTGGCAGCGACTCGTGAGGGATCCATGTGTGTTTGTCTCCAGGCTCCCTCTCAGCCCAAACTGAGGCTGTGTCTCAGGAAACAGATGTCTTTCTCTGTGGCACGCGGCATGATTAATTACACAGAGACTTTGGTAAGGCTCTCAGGCGATGAGCAATCCTGGTTGAAAAGAACGGGCATCATCTTAATCATCAACATTGTGCTTCTGTGGCTGTCTTAATGATAATACAATTTGGGGATTGAATGTCTCTGGGGATGCCTTTTACCTAACTGGCTATTAGCGTATAGCAGGTCCCTGGAGAACAGGTTTGTCTCACTGGCTGTCTGGATACACTGGGGGTTATGGGTAATAGTGTGAGTGATTCTATTGACGTCACCAGTTGGGGGAACCTCAGGGGATCCATTTCTGCTTCTGTTATTGTTTTGTTTTTGTATGAAACCAGCACTTAACATAATGAATTGAATTACATCATACAATAAAGGTGATTTTTTTTAGGGGGAGGTGGCTACATGTCAGTGATGTCATGCACCTGTCAGTGATGTCATGCACCAATTTTCTTAATCTGTATACTGTAATTTCCTTATCTTGCAAGGTGATTCAAGTTCATCTGTGCATTCATGGGTTACATCTCTGATGCTGGAAAAATATTGAAATGTAGCCTAAAAAAATGGTTTGATTCTGTGTCAAAAAAGTGCTCTTAAGTCTGCTCCTGGTCACACATGGAAAACATGCGGTCGTATCCTCTGCAGTAAAATTTGTACTTTATCAAGTGTGACTTTAAAGCATTTTTCCAGAAAGAAATCAATATAGTGGGTTTAGTTTTGTTGAACAGATTACTGGACTGATGTGAAAGTTCTAAGATTGACTGACGAAGTAGCTGTTGCAGATGGTGTGTGACACCTAACGTTCCATTCGATTTAATCTGTGATAAAAGTGCAGCTGTTTCACCCTTACATACAGTCTGTGGTTTCACAGAAAAGTGTCCTCCTGGGTCTGTGATTAACGTCACTGGTATTTAACTTACTGCATAGTTCTAGCCAGTTAGCCTCGGGTAAAATAATTAATCTTGTCTCATCTAGACCAGCTTTAGAGTGGTGTAAGCCTTTTGCCTCATCTGTAGAGAGTGTTGGTATTACATACCATTTTGAGACCGGTAAAGTCTTAATGTTTTTGACCACGTGTTGTTTATTTTGCTGAGTTAGCGTCATGCTAGTTGACGTTAGCTAAGTTAGTTAGTCAGCAGGCATGTTGTTTAGTAAATTTGGTTAGTCCTGTGGGCATGACGGGCCTGATGTTGCACTTTATAATAATGATAATATAACAATATTCATCATTTTGCTGTGAACTTAAACATTCGAAGATGCGTGATTTGTGTACAACTGAGATGTGTTAAGCTGTTCAGCTTTACATAAAGAGCTAATTCTCATGCTGTCAAATTGGCGAACATATCTAACGAACAAGTGCTTATGCATGTAAGCATCTGCTATGGTATGCCCATTGTTCCATCTAAGGTGATAAATGTATACCTCATAAAGCAGTTGTGTTTAATTTTTTATTTCTTCTTTCTCCTCAGGTATCACCCTATGATTGCGTGAGCCCACAGGAATCGAGCAGGAGCATTGGGATCCACGGAGAGAGTGCCAACGACAGACCATGGTTCCGTGCCACAGACAGCCTGCTCCTCTGGTCGGGAGGCCCACAGTGCTACTCCCGCTCTTGCTGCTGCTGCTGCTCAGCTGTGCAACAGGACCGGCCCACGCAGACAGTGAGTAGGCTACGGCGGCCTTGAATTGCTCTCGCAGCACTTTCCCGTGAACAGGAGCTGAGTATAGATCAGGGGAAAAATGTCAGCCTGAGAGTTTTGCTGTGGTTGAAATAGATCCTTATTATCAAGTGTCGGGGTGTTGTTTGCAGAGGGAGGTTGCCATTACAGATAGTCAGCCAGTGTGGACTCAGGTGTTGGTGTGTTTCCTGGTGAACAGAGAGGAAACCTAGGGGGAACACAAATATTTTTTTCAATTTTTGGAAGGGAGTAAGCACACACAAAATGACTCCAAGACATTTGATTCATTGGTCTCTCTCTCTCTCTCGCTCTCTCTCTCTCTCTCTCTCTCTCTCTCTCTCTCTCTCACTCCCTCCCTCTCTCTCCCCCCCCCCCCCTCTCTTTCTTTTTTTGCTTTCTACACACTCTTACTCTTAAAGCACAAAATGAGAATTTGGTCAGTTAGTGTGGGGATGGTGGCGTTGGTTTACATCTCCATATCAATCCAGTTGCGTTTACACATCATTAGAATTTATTGCTTTGTAGCATTTGCATTTTGGGGCCCGTTGCGGATGTTGTGGTTAGCACAGAGTGACAGTAAAAGGAGATTACATTGATTGTACTATGTTTAGATCTAGAGTCATAGAGTTCACTTGCATTATTGTAAAATGTATTCAAAATAGGTAAAGATATGGGTAAATAAAATAGAATAAAATACAGGAAGTTTTTTTTTAAGGTGACCATAAAAGTATACTAGCTCAATATACTATAGTGTCTATACTTAACCGAGTGTCTACGACAGACAGGTATCAGATGTCAGTCTGTAGTGGAAGCGCAGTTGAGCATGCCAGCATTGGTGCAGGTAGAGTTCAGGAGACGGTCTTTGTTTTCTCAGCTACATGTTTTTGAAGAATGTTCTAGCACTGAGGGAGTGTTCTGACTTGCCTCGGTGTCTGTCTGTTTGTTGTTATACCGCGAGGCCTCTTGTTGGAGAGCTGCACTTCTTCTGCATGCAAGTTTTATGGCCCTCCATTCTGAACAAGCCCCATTCAGCCGATACAATGGTCCAGCACTCTTAAGATTGTCTTTACAACCCTCATGCAAAAGGCCTCTGGCCAACCAGGGGACACGTCAACACCGCTCCACTGAATGCCCGCCTTGGTATTTTTAAGCACTGGCAGCTCCGGCATACGTTGTAAAAAAAAAAATAAGGGTGAAGGATTGGTCCTTTTATGTTTCTATTGCCAGTGTGTGATTGAAGGTGACAAAAGCATGCCTGCTCTTTTCAAATGGAGCAAAAAAAGACTGTGTGATGAAAGTCTCAGGGCAGTAGTGGTAGCCAAGAAGAGGAAACAGTGAAGCGAGCCAAAGGTGCTGTGTTTCGGACCTTGCCCCCTTGTAGCCGTGAGAGAGCCTTGAGGTAACTGTAGAGAGGGTCTGCGGGTTCTTCTGCTGTTGAGAAAACAAACAAAAAAGTTGTTTCTCAACATGGGTGTCATCCGCCAGCATAGACCTCTCTCACGTCAGTCCACCTCTACTCCCCGCTGTGTTTTTACCACTGACTATTGATGGCTAAACTTGTTTTCTTGTCTGTGAAGAAGAGGGATACAAGAAAGGGAGGGAAAGAAAGGTTTGGCATTTGTTAACACCCAAGCTATTGAGGGGGAAGTGACTTTTTTTTTAAAATAAATCGAGAAAAGCCAGCGTGAACCAGGCGCAAAGAAACTGTAATCAATTGCATGTTGTTTTCTGCATTACCATGCCGGCCACATTAAGCACTGTGAGCCGCGCACTCATTACTCAATGTCCTCCTAAGGGGACACGCGCCTCTCTCCCTAATGAACGTGACATGCTTCACGTCAAATTTAGCCGCATTTATAACGGCGGCGAATTAATAAGTCAGAAAATGGAAATCCTGCCAGTGACTGGGCCAGGCTTGTGCTTGCTGGGAAGGTTAGCACGGTATGTTGAGCAGAGTGAATTTTTTCCCCACTCCCTCAGAAAAAAAAAGAAAAGAAAACGGAAAAAAAACCAAAAATGTTCCTTATTGGACTGATGGATCTGTGCTAGATTGTATTCTACACGTCAGAAATGTGTAGTCAACACAATTGAAGCCTTGAAGTCTAGCCAAGGCTTAAGGAAATTGTTTTCTTGTACCTTTTAACAGAACTGTGCTCATTCTTGCCTGCATTCAGAGAGGGCAGCCGACAGAATTCTTCTGTCACATTTCTTGGAGCCCCTTTTTTTTCACTGAACCTGCGGTTCTTGAACCCCATAGAGGACAATGCTCCAGAATACCAAGTAACTTATTACCAAAACACTGCTTTATGGTAGCAATAAAGCATATCACTTTAATTGTTCACCGTATGTCCGCAGATAGGACACCTTGTGGGACTGACAGCAATTTTGCAGTGCAGCCCTCAGTGCAGCAGCTTACTAAAATGTCTTTGTCAAGTTAAATGCTAAGCCTATAAGGTTTTTGTGCTGCTGTGCAGGTTTTTTTTGTGTTTTTTTATTCTGCTGTGTTGAAAGATTTGCTCTGAATGTGTGCAATTCCCTTAATGTCTTTTATGACTGCATATGTATGTCTTTTGTTTGTTCTGGCACTCACAATGAACACCATGAAACACTATGTTCACACATCATAATTGGATATGCTGTTTTCGGTCCTATTGTTGATATAGCAGGAAATCTTTCGAATGTGTGTTTATGGTGACATAGTTGAAGGGCACAGTCACATCAGGGTTGCTTATATTCTGTTAATACTAGAAATAACATTAACAGTTTTTTTTTGTGCAGACAGTATTCGTTTTGTAAGTAGTCATGTATTATTTTCAGCTTAAGCCATAGTAGTACATGTTATTATTGCTAGTAGAAGTAGTAGTAGTAGTAGTACTAAGGGTAGTAGAGTTAGAGTTAGATATGGTGGTAGTATTACTGTTGTGGATAGGAAGCCGCACTCTCGGTTGTAGTTCTTGTTCTTGTTTAATGGGTTAGCATGAAGACAGACGTTTCGGCCCAGCGGCCTTCCTCAGTGTCCTCAGTAGTATTACTGTTACCATCACAGTTACTGCTACTATTACTAATATCACAGCTACTACTAGTAGTGATACTTATAGTGTTAAGTAGCTATTTGTAGTAGTAGTCAAATGGCGGCAGTAATGCTAGTAGTAGTAGAATGTCTTTAAATGTATTGAAGCTACTATAACAAGAAGTTGTAGTCATGGTTGCATTAGAAGTGTCCCTGCAGTAGTAGTGCAGATTTCTCTCCTCATTCTGTAACCGCACAGATTTTCAGTGCTGGAAGTTTGCTGCCGTGGGCCATCTGGCAAATGTTGGTTGCCTGCCACAGATCCTTGGTGCGGTCCAAAATCATTTTGAAGAAAAAAAAAAAAAAGATTATTCTTTGAGCTCTATTCAGAGTCAAAACACACCACCAGAACACACCAACAAACACCTTCTTTCTAGGCTGTTCACTGTCATCTAGTGATTTATTATTAACTTACCCTCAAATCCGCCTGCCAACCCCCTCATAGAGCTTAGCTATTAAACAGCATGTAGTCTACCAAGGATGCCACAGGTTGTTAAAGTCCATGAAGTCTATAAAGTTTAGAGAGCCAAGAAGGGTTGTGTGAGTGCGGCTGTCCTTCTCACCATGCCGGGGTCAGAAGGTGGGGGATTTTTTTTTTTTTTTGCTTTTCTTCCCCAGCCAACCATCGAAACAAGGGTGAGAAATATTTTCCAGAGGGTGACAGTACCCCCTGCAACACCCCGCAGACCACTCAGCCCCAGACCCCAGACATTACTGTCTGGCTCCTCCAAAAAGTGTGAATTCTTCTGAATATTTTTTTTTTGTCTGCGGCTTTTTCTGCTCTCTCAACCTCGCCACCCTCTAAGAAATCTTGCTTCACCAACTCCTGCCACCGCTGTCGCGCCCCCACACCCCCATTTTCTGTGCTCACCAGCTGCTTGAACTCTTCCGCGTCACAGCGCAGACAAATTGTGTGAAGCCTTTGTGCTCACAAGTCCCCTGGCTCGCGTTCTCATGATGATCTGCAAAATAGAATCTTTTTTTTTTTTCCCCTCCCTTCTCTCGCCTTTGTTTCCCTCGCTCCTTGCCTTTCAAGTCTGTGTGGTACTCCTCTCAGCCTTGTGTGGGAGGCAATTTCAGGGGCTGCGAAGAGAGAATGAGAAAGAACAATGTATTATTTATACGAGCAAATATGTCCGGTGGTGATGCTTAAGCATGCAGACCTTCCAGACTGCTCGGGTTTATGCTATACCACAGGTTGATTGATACTTTCTGCTGTTGTCGTCCCTTTCACCCATTCTCTCTCACTCCTCCAGCCAACCCCCCACCACCCACCCCACCCTTTCCCTTCCTTCTTTCGCGCAGTGTGTAGATATAGGGGAGAGGAATGGTACGGGCTAATGTAAGATTAAGCCCGCTGCTTGGCGGTGCTTCTTCAATCCTCGGAAAAAGAGCTTCGCAAGGAGATTTAGGCCTCTCTACGGCGGCCGCTCTTTTGCAGCCAGAGTCAAGAAGAGCCCATTGTTCCGTGGGCCAACAGCGAAATCCCAATATATGTAATTAAGGGGTGAGAGTGTGCACTTCCCCTTTTTGGCCCCCTTTCCTTCCCTCACTGCCACTCATTCACTCCACCCATGCCCCCCCCCCCCCCCCCCCCCCTTCCTTTTTCTCTCAGACATGCCTGCCTAAATCCACACTGCAGCACCACGAGCAGTGGAAGCCTGCGGAAGTTTTCCCAGGAGACAGGGAGAGTAGATTTAGGCTGTGCGGAATGGAGTGGTGGGGCGGCGGTAGGGGTGGAGTGGGGGGGGGGTTCAGGCAGCCGGCACCCACCCGTTCTGGTGCTGGTCCGCAGGGGAGGCAGGGGAGCAGAGCCCCACCAGGCTCCAGCACATCTGAGCCCAGCCGTGACCCAGTTAAGCACGGCGATACCCAGGAGGACTGGCCATCTGCGGGCAAGGTCATGCCAAAGCCCTGTCAGTGCGTTTGATTTAGGGGACGAGAGGGGGAGCGCACGTGTCGGGGCTCGGAGAGACTCCATGAGACAGTGCTTGGCCCTTGTCCTGTATAATTCCAACGGTCCCTTTTCACTTTAAATGGACATAGTAGCCTTTTTTTGCCTTAGTTCATTTGCAGTTGGACTCAATTAAAACAAGTTTGGTTTAATGTAATGGCAGTGTACTTCGAATGGCTATAAGGCTAAAAATCTGTAGAAAGAATGTAAGCACTACTAACTAGGCAGTAATCTAAATCGAACTTAAATTTTGTTCTCCTCTCTTCTGGTAGATGAGAATATGCGTGTCATTTGTGGTTATAGTGAAGGAACACCCGGCTATATCTGCAGGGGCTGGGTATTGGATTGTGTTTAAGTGTTTACAGAGTATTGATGCTGAGGCTAATTGACGCAGATGAAAATTGATTCCCTTAATGAAATGCAACTGTATCTACAGCTTCTGAGCCTCTTGCAGGTAACGCAGGGAATGGCTATTTTCATGTCGTGCCCGAGACGTTGCAGCCAGGTGCTGCTCAGTAGCACTCGCTATGGCACTGCAAAAAACTATTGTTTGCATTAGCTAGTGGCTAATTTGCTTTTTTAAAGTCCATTTGCATAGCAGCCCCATTAGGCAAAATAAATTATTTGTATTTTTAAAAACAGCATAACTGTTTTTTTTTTCTCTCCTCCTGATATTTTACACTGGGAAGATGAAAAAAAAAAAAAAAACCCAACGAATTTTCACATTATCCCACAGGGATAACGTTCCAACCTATCTGTTAGAGATTTTCTTACTCTCTCTCACACACACACACACACACGCACACACACACACACACACACACACACACACACACACACACACACACACACACACACACACACGTACACACATCTTAGCGTCAGATCAGTGATGCCTCATTCACCCTGAGCAGAGTTACTGGCTTAATTGGCACGTATAACGGGCAGATAATCCGCAAATCCATAGGAGGCAGCTATCACGCAGGGTAGGCATGAAGGGGGTAGGAAGCCTGCCGGAGGTGAGCCAAGAATTGTCTTGCCACCCCCCACCCCACACCCCCCATTCCCAACCCTGCTGGTAGCAGCAACTAAGGATTTGGATTACCCACCACCCCACACCAAAAGTTCTTCATTCACATCTCTCTCACCCTGGTCATGTGACTTGGCCTGACCCCCACCCCCTAGCCGTTACACCCTCTGAACACCCCCCTCCCACCCCACCCAGCCCGTAAACCCTGCTAGTCTGGAGCTGGGAGCCACAGGGTCTTGTCGAGAGGGCGGAACAGAGAAACATGCTTGACAATTTATGCCTTCTGCGTGCTGTCAGCCACTTCAGTGAGCAACACTCTGGGAGCTGGCAGGTTTTAAAGTATTAGAAGCCTGAGGTATGTGCTGGGAAACTAAATGAGCCATGTTTTTTTTTTCCCCCCCTCTTTTTTTTTCCCCTTGCCCTGCTCTCGATCGGCTGCTCCAAAGCTTCGAGGGAGACAGCTCTCTCTCTCTATCTATCTATCTATCTCTCCTCCTCTCTCCCTCTCTCTCTCTCTCTCTCCTCTTTTCATCATCTTTACCACTCCATTCGTTTTTCGCTCCCTCTATTTCCTTTTGTGAAACTTTCACATCTTTCAAGCATATCAAAATATCCTCATACAAACATATATGGAGGCTTTTATATAACCCCATAGGAGATTTCAGCTTTCTGCGCCCCCCCCCCCCCCCCCCCCTTCATCTTCGGCATGCAGGATTGGCTGTGGTAGAGAGACAGGAAGCAGAGGCCTTGTTTGCGTTTGAATGTTCATCCTGTAATTATTTTTGACAGGTTGAGTTTCGGAGACAGTCACGAGGAACAGAAACAGAAAGAGAGAGAGAGAGCGAGTAAGAGAGAGAGAGAGAGAGAGAGAAAAAAATCAGAACCACTTTGGAATGAGGAGTAAACATTGTACACCACTGAAGTGTCCAGAACAGCTCATATTTACAGAACCAAATGAGGTATTTGCCCTTTTAGTGTTCTGACAGGAGTCACACATCAACACACAGGTACAGCCAGGTAGAACTCAAGCCAAGGTAGCTTTTATTCCCACACAGTATTGTCTATCTGTGTTTTTAGATTTTAAGCTCCAGAGCACAGGAGCTTCCCCAGTCGGCCAGTTGGTTAGTGTCAGAATGGACATGTGGCTGTGTTGTGTCCACTGTCATATCCTGAGTTGGCTAATATTGACAAAGAGAATGACATGGCCCTCTGGTCGACCTATTAATGCCTAATGCGTTACTGCATTTGTGGATCTGCGGAGCTTAGCGAATAAGTGGTGTTAACGGATTAGCTTTATATTTCCCCCCTATCTATCTCTCCCTCCCTCTCTCTTTCTCTCCCCCCCCCCCCCCTCCAATGTTGTGTGTGTGTGGAGAAGCAGGAGGGTAAAAGCGCGTCTTTCATCTGCCTTTTAGCGAGCTGCTGAAGTGGGCTTCTCACCTGTGGTTCCTGCGCGGAGGCACTGAGCCCATTTGTTGTTTACGTGTCACTTTGACTGATCAGGCGCGGATTTGCATGACGGCAACGGAGAAGGCTCGCTCCTCCTAATGAGCGCTTTTCAATCCGCCGCACACTTTTTTTGTTTGAAACTTCCGTCATTTGTCATTGCGAATTGCCTTTGAAACGCAGCCACCCCCCACCATCGCCATCCCCACCCCCAACCCCACCAACCCGATTCACCCCTCCCAACCCATCACCCCCCCCCCCCCCCCCCCCCCCCCGAAATCGCACAACATTTGACTATCTGGCTGTCTGCCTGGGCGCCATTAAATCCTGGTTATTTGAGCCCCAGATGAGACGGAGGGAGGGTGGAGGCCTGTAGGACAAGTGTAGTGTGCGGAATGACAATGAGAAGACTGCCACGGCTGGTTGTAAAGTGAAGGGTATCGGAAAGGGTTTCAGGTGTTGTCCAGCACTTTCTGGATGAGCCCATTTCACCAAGCTCTCGGGGGACACGACTGCTGCTCAGAACATCTTGTAACGGTGGAAGTGTGTGTGTGTGTGTGTGTGTGTGTCTGTGTGTGTGTGTGTGTGTGTGTGTGTGTGTGTGTGTGTGTGTCTGTGTGTGTGTGCGCGTGTGAACGCTGGCAAGCCTACACAGACACAGAGAACAAACAGCGCCTGGGAATGCTGATTTCACTTTCATGTCTGGAGTGGCAAGCGGTGGGCTGTGTATGTAAATGCAGCCTTGTGCATGGAAAGGAGAGGAGAGGAGGGGAGGGGGGGGGGGGGGGGGGGGTGGAGGGTGAGCTGAAGAGGCTGCCCAGTGATGAATGTAGCCCGCACACTTCAGCTCCTCAAGGAAACGGGAGCACCTGGATAGTTCACGTTTCACTTGGCAAGGGGTCGCTGCAATCTGTATGGCTCACACGTACATCCACTAGACAAGAACTTGTTGCCGTGGAATATAATGTGAGTGAAAGAGTGAGAGTGAGTGAGTGAGTGTGTGTGAGAGTAAGAGTGAGTGAGTGACTGAGTAAGAGTGTGTGTGTGCGCGCATGCCTGTGTGTGTATGTGAGAGACAGTGTGTGTGTGGGTATGGGAAAGGCAGTATGTGTGTGTGCCTGTGTGTGTATGTGAGAGAGAGAGTGTGTATGTCTATGTGTGTGTGTGTGTGTGTGTGTGTGTGCTCATGTGCCTGTAGTATGATCCATTGGTACCGCAAGCCCACTTTGCCGGGCCAAACCGTTAATGGACTTCCTGGTCAAGTCAGAAGTCATTTGATGCCCCGCACGGTGGTAATGCTCCACTGTTAGGCCGCAGTGCTGCTTTCGTCCACACAGCACTTTCCTGCGAGGGCAGCAGGGGTTTAAAAGCCCCCTCTCCAGACGAGGAGGGTGGTGGGGGCGGTGGGGGTGGTGGTGGGTGTTTTCATGCTTGATGGGAGCAGAGAAGGGCTGATTTGCAGGAGGAGTAAGGAGGGATGGGATGGGAGGGGAAGGCGAACCGCTTTCTTCACCCCTCTGGAAGGTCAAAGACAGGGAAAGTGATAATGGAGACTATCGTTTTTCTGCCGACTTTGGCATTTGCATTCTGCGAAGGAGTCCTTGGGCAAATTTGTTTAGTGTGGGGCCCGGGAGGCGGTCGCCAAGGAAGGAATGGTCCATTCCAGAGGCTTCCAGAGTGTCCATGGAAACCCTCCTCCTCCTTCCCACTCCCTGGGGAAGTAGATCACTGGGGCTGTTGACAACCAACCCCCCCCATTCCATCCCAACAACACACACACACACACTCACACTCACACTCACACTCGCACACACAGACGCACACACACACACGTGCACACTGCACACACACACACACACACACACACACACACACATACACACACTCTCACACACTCACACACACACACACAGGCCTGTGCTTTCTTTGTCTAACACACACACACATACACACACACATACACACACACACTCCCCCCACCCTCCATCTGCAGAGGGCCCCAGTCCCCTGTGCTCAGGTGTAATGCGCTGAGGCAGGGGAGTTACAGGCCTGTCTAGCCCTGGTGGCTTGTCAATCAGGCTGGCCTGAGCGGCCTGGCAGCTCCTTTAGCTCCTGTACTACCCCGGGCAGCTTCACTCCAGACCCACTTACATAACGCACCACTAGCACCACTCTTTGTAGCCTCCACATGCTACACATTTAGCAATCTAGCTGCGGAGCAAAAGAGCACAAAAGCACCAAAAGATGTGTGTAGTGAGTGTTTGTAAGAGAGAGAGAGTGAGTGTGTTTGTGTGTGTGTTTGTGTGTGTGTTCTGTTTTCTGTTTTTTTTTGGTTGTCATGGCCACTCCTTTTATTCAGCTCAGTTGTATGTGTATCCTTTCACTCATGTTTATCCTGGCTGGAGGCGCAGGGAGGCACATATCACCATCCAGCTCTGTGGATGCGCACCTGTATAAAAATACACACACGCAGATGGGTGCCTCCCTTTCGCCTCCGGACATCCATGGGGCCACTCTTTATTTAGAAACAATGAACTCAGAATGAGCCTAGTTGTTATTGTTCCAATACCATTTACTCGTTCCGTGTGTGTGTTTGTGTGTGTGTGTGCGTGTGTGTGGCGTGCAATTAGAGCTGAAACTAAAAACCAACAGCGATGATTTATGTCCCGGGCGAAACAATGGCTGGATTTGTTCTATGTGACGCAGACGTCACCACCTGAGAGCTCTGTGGTCGCGTTCGCATTAAAAGCCACAAGAATTCTCCGTCATAATAACCCCCCTCTTTGCCTCCAGTCGCCAGCTTCGGAGTTTTTCTGCTCGCCCAAGCGGCACCAAGACCCGTTTACCGAACAATCTCGCCCAGTGATCCGCAGGCACCTCCGCAGTGAAAATAGATTGACCAGCCAGCCGCGCGGTTAAGGTTATGTAGTGTCTATTGGTCTGTGTATGATTGTGTGTGTGTCTGAACTTATGGCTGAAGGTGTGTGTGTGTGTGTGTACCTGTGTGTGTGTGTGTGTGTGTCTGTGTGTCGCGCCTGTGCATGTGTATTTCTGTATAGAGGTGTGTTTGAGTTTTAGCAGTGAATGGCTCCAGTAATAGGGAACCCTGGTGACAATGCGCGCCCAATCCTCCCTATTCTTTCTCCCGCTTGGAGAGCACCATTACTTTAATGCACTTCACAATGGGAAATAAAGGGGAGGCAATTTTACTGGAGATTTATCTCTGACTTTTTCCCTCTCGTGAATAATTCAGAGCTAGTCACTCAGTGAATGCCGGCTGCCAGCGAACGAGGGGAGGGGAGGGGAGCGGCTGGGCCATGTGATTGCAGACATACAGAGCAGAGTCCCGCCCGACCGACCGCCCACCCCCCTCACAGTACCAACCGCCGCCCCCACCACATACCCCCTTACACACACACACACACACGACTCACGACTCATACCCCCCATACCACCCCCCACCCCCCATCTGTTCCTTTGTGCTGTGTAACCTTGAGAGAACCTAGAACCTCCTCCGGGCGCTGTGACTCATCCCTGTGTTCTGCTCTCATTACGTACAGACTGGAATGCGTCTGTGTGACTGTCCACAGCCGCGCCTCTGAGCCCCCCCCTCACCCGCAGCTGTTTGTTTATACCTGCCTCTGTCTGTCTGTCACATGATAGCCGGCTAATTAGCCACGCCGCTCCTCAGGCCTGAGGTGTGAAATCATTAAGGCAGGTGTAGGGCTCTTCCGCAGTGCTAGCTTGCTAGTCTCTGTCTCTCTAGAGGAGGCCCAGAGGCACTTATAGTGCACCGTCGTCGCCGTCGCAGTCCGGTTTGTGTGTGCTCCGCATCACACACCCTGCCGCTAATTACGCACACGGTTCCTCTATTAGCGTTCTTCTCAGCCGCGATAATCAAGTGAGCACTTGAAGAAGGAGTCCTTAGGAAAATGTCATCTGTCATGGCGGCTGTGTTCTTCAGGCCACTGAAATGCCATGGTCTTACTATGTAAACGGCTGAGGAAAACTCCCCCCTATTCTGCTCAACACCAACAGAGTTACCACCATTTAGCCTAAAATTTAATACCCTGAGTGTTCCTTAGAATTGGGGTGATGGTTGGAGATGAATTAAACAGGCTCGTAGCTGCCATGGGCAGATATTACATGGGCCATATTTTTATGAGGCATGTTGAAGAGCTGCATAATCGGGAGCGCCGGAATTTATCTATTCAGTTTCCCATCCTGGCAGAGCACCTTTGGGGGAAAAAAAAGAAATTATGCACTCATGACCAACACGATTTAAAACGAGCAATTATTTACCGACTTTTGACAGACGTACGACAAGACACACGGTGGAGAGAGAAGTGCTTTGACCGCTGAGGATATGCCAGAAAAACCTTTAAACATGATGTATGGCTTCCGCTGAAGAAGGGCTTCATTCGCTTTAGCAAATTTGCACAACGATGGTAAACATCACACCGGCCCGTTCATATTTTCATATTACTTTTAAATATTCATGGTTTGGACTTCCTTTATATTCATAAGTATGTGGATTAATCACTGTGTTTCCTCAACGAAACATGCCTATATCCCATATAAGTGTGGCATTACCATAAGCTCACACCAGTGGATCGCTAGGAATACAGTGTGAGGACGTTGGTAGTTTTGCTGATCCATACGTGAAAATTAAGTGTGCCCGAGCACAGAATGCAAAGGGGCGGGTGGGGTGGGGTGGGGGGTGGGACATGGAGGAATACAGAAGCAGATGTTTTATTAACAGAGTCTCTGTGATGGAACATGCTTTATGTTCCTCCATATGCCGTGAAAATGACTAAAATGCAATTATTATGCGCGCCACCCACAGAGATGCATCCACAAATCTTACTCAAGACTAAAGGAGATGAAGTATTTTGATGTCGATTTGCTTCTTGCACAACATAAATGTTAGAACTCGAGTATGTAGCGAGTTTGCTGGCGTGGCACGTCACGTGTGTTTGATTAAGGGATCACTGTGCAGAAAAAAATCGCAGCGCCTAACACAGTCTCGGATGAATCGAAGCTTAGCTTTGTTCAAACAAAATACCTTCTTTACAATGCTGCCTAATTAGGCAAACACTGTTTTCAGAAAGGGCGGAAAACAAATTTTACCATCAGTGATTGTTATATAACAGGTTTTATTGCAGCAGAAAAAAGGTTTTACCCCCTCGACAACAATGCCATTGCATCAAGGCTCAGGAGGAAAACCCCACACGCATCCCCTTGTGGAAAATGAATTCCCAGCGCCTTGCCAAGTCCATTCAGTTAAGTGTTGCACAGTGTGTGCTAATGGCGTAAAGTACATTAAAGACATTCTCTCTGGCAAACACCAGCGCTCCTGTCCCACAAATGTATATTAAGGAGTCTAAATGAACATAAGTGGCCAATCCATTATTAATGAGCCCAAATGGGCTGGACTCGAGCGCAATTATCGATCGGCCGTCCCAGATTGCTTCTTAATAGGGAGCCGTGGACGCGGAGCGGGTCAGTGGGCCCGGTTCCTGGTTCCTGTCGGCTCTCTCACGGATCAGGAACCACTACTGTGGTGCTGCATGTGGCCAGCTTCATGCTGATGCAGTGACTCAGGCCAGGCTTGAGGGAGGAGAGAGAGAAAGAGGGAGGATGGAGAGACCGAGAAATGGAGGGAGGAAGATGGAAAGATCAAGGGAGATAAAAAGAGAAGAGGAAGAGAGGACTTCCATAGGAGGGAGGAACAGAGAGAGGAAGGGAGGGAGGAACAGAGAGAGGAAGAGGGATGGAGAAGGAGAGGAGGGAGAGAAAGAGAGCGGGGAAGAGAGGAAGAGCGAGAGGAAAGGGTGGAGAAGGAAAGGAGGGAGAGAGAAAGAAAGAGAGAGGGACGGAGGAAGAGGGAGGGAGAAGGACAGGATGAAGAGAGAGGGAGGGAGGTAGAGTTAGAGGAAGATGGAAGGGAGAAGGAGAGGAGTTAGAGAGAGAAATAGAGAGAGGAAGAGGGAGGGCAAGTAGAGAGAGGAGCTGCTGGGTCTGTAACAGTGGAAGAGCCAATTTAGAGTCAATGCTGCTAAAAGGAGGAGAGTGATGGAGGAAGAGGGTGGAAGAAAAGAAAGAGAGAAATGGAATTAGGAAGGGGAGAGAGGGCGGGACAAGAGGGAGGGAGACAATAAATAGAGCGAGAGAGAAAGAATAAAAGAGCAAGATAGAGATGGAGAGAATTTGACTACTTAAAAGCAGATTATTAAGCCATCATAAGGAACAAAAGCCTTTAAAAGGGGCTTGGCTATTATGTAGCTGCGCACTTAATGACTACTGTGCGGTATTATTGCCTAATAGCCATTAAACAACAGCTTGTTGTCAAAACATGCGCAAAAGAAAAGGAAACTCGGTGGAAAACCATACCCATCTTTGGCCTGAGATAGGCTAGTGGTGCTGAACACTGTACATGGGCACTGGAGGAGTTCACATTAACGTTCGTCATAGTTAACATAAACCTGTAATGCATAATTAGGCTCCACGAGTAATACCGGAAATTTATGACTTTTATAGTCACTGCCGCATTGTATTTTACATGAAGGTTCTCTCACAGACATCATTCCATTAGTTAGCGTAACTAAACCATTAACTTCACGCTAAGCAATACGGATGGCTGTCGCTAATGCTTTATTTATGTCAACCACGGCTAATTAATGTAAGTCGCGGAACACTTAAAGTGAAGTATTTCCCGTTAATCAGATTTGCGAGAATTACTCTGCGCCCTTCAACCTCCAGTCAACTCGATTCCTTAGTGTCTAACTTTTCTTGTCAGCTGCAGAGGGGAAGCGAACGAGGGGGAATGGGAGAGAGAGCACGAGGGGGACATGAGGGAGAGAGAAGGAGAAGGAGAAAGATTGAGAGTGAATGCAAGAGCTGCAGGTGGGAGTTAATGGCGCCAGATGTTTGGATGGTCTCACAGCTGCATTCCTCTCCGCTACACCGCTGCGCTCCCTCACTCCGTCTTTTGGCTCTGACTCCCGCACCCGTCCTCTCCTCTCCTCTCCTACTCCTGCTCCCTCCCCGCTTCTCTCCTTCAGGACCTCGGTCTCTCTGCAGCTGTCACTTAGGGTTCTTCTCTAACTCTGTCCCTCTCTCTCTTTCTCTCTTTCTCTCTCTCTCTCTCTCTCTCTCTCTCTCTCTCTCTCTCTCTCTCTTTCTCTGTCTCTCTCTCTCTCTCTCTGTCCCCTTCTGTCTCCCTCTCTTACTTTTTCCAGCCCCCCCTCCCCTTGTCTCTGTCCCGTTCTCTTTGTCTTTCACTACCTCTCTCTCTCCCGCCCTCAGTCCCTCTGTCTCTCTCACTCTCCCTTTTTCGATCTTCGATCTCTCCCAATTCCCTCTCTTACCATCAGAACCGTTTAAGATTAGGGTTGTGCTAGAGGTAGTAGCCGTATGATGGAATCAAATCAGCTCTATAGAGGAAAAAAAAAAAAAAAAGAAAGGAGTAATTCGGTGAAGCTTTCTCCTCTCCTCTCCTCTCTTCTCAGTGATGGCCGCCCTCAGTAGCAGGTTCCCTCAACGGCTACTCCCTCTACCTCATCTCACCCTTGTTTCTAGCAACGTTTTTCTGTCTTCTGTTCTTAATCGATGTGCTTACACAAGATTATCCTGCAGAGGTTCACTGTAAATGCGTTTGTGTGTAATTTAATTCTTGAGTCTTGAGTGCGCGTGTAGATAGATATGCATATTTGTTTTTCTGCTCTATGTCTGTTTGCAGGTGTTTGTATAAGCGTGTGTATCTAGGTTTCTGTGCTAGTCTCTGGGATTGTGTGTGTTTCTCTGTATTTGTTGTGTGTGTATGACTGTGTGTTTGTGTGTTTGTGTGTTTGTGTGTGTTTGTGTGTGTGTGTGTGTTTGTGTGCGTGCGTGCATGCGTGCGTGCGTGTGTGTGTGTGTGTGACTGTGGGTTTTCCCACAGCCCTCCTATGCTAGCAGCTAATTGTGTATGTGTGTGTGTGATGGCATGCATTAGCCCTTACATCTTGCTATCCTGTGGGGCCCAATGGATCTGGGATAGACCTCATGTGGTTTCAGATAATATTGCACAGATTGACCACACGGAGCTGCACACAGAGAGCCACAGTCTCGCTCTCTCTCCCAGCCCACCAAAGAGAGCCCATCCCTTGTGCTGCTAGCCCTCAGCGTGGCGGCCCTTCTTCTGTTCAGCTCGTCTCTCTCTCAACATCTGCCATGTCACTGAGACCCTCAGTCCACTCTGGCACGTAGTGTGCAGTGTGTGTGCATGTGTGTGTGTGTGTGTGTGTGTGCGTGTCTATGTATAAAGCCCACTCAGCACACACACAGTTACGTTGTCGGCTAAAACGGGCTAAAAGAAATAAATAATAATGTATAGCAATAAAAGAGAGATGGCGGTGGTTGCTATGTAACCACGATGAAGGGCCGCGGGAGAGAGAGACGCAGGCCAGCGCTGACGTGATGCTAAACACTGCTGTGTCGAGATCGGTGCCAGTGGTGCCTGAGGGCGAGTGTGTGTGTATGTGTGTGTGTTTGTGTGCCTGTGTGTGTGTTTGTGTTTCTCACCCCTTCCAGAATCCCATCACCGCCACTGTGCATTGAGGCGAGAGGAGACCGAGAAGGAGTGAAGACTGTGTGTGTGTGTGTGTGTGTGTGTGTGTGTGTGTGTGTGTCTCTGTGTCTCTGTGTGCGTCTGTGTGTGTGTGTGTCCCTGTGTGTGTGAGATGCCACAGCTGTGAAAGAGTATCTCTTCTCACTGGTCACACATTGTGGTAGCTCTGCTCTGAAAAGGATCCAGTGTCTTTTGAAGTCTATTGAGGACAGATTTGGAACCTTCTAGACTTTATTAAAGTGTCGTCACACTACGCCTCAGAAAAGTCAGGTAGAATCCTCCGTGCCTCTGGTGTTTGGAGCGATATAGGCCACCCAGAAGAAAGACAAAGATAAATTAGAGCCACCTTGAGACATGTGGAGTAACGTTGAGCGAATTTAGATTTGGGTCCAGCTGTGTTTTTGTTTTTTTTTGCCAATAGCTAGATTTTCTTCTCAATCCACTGCCATCAGGTTTGTGCATTTTTGTTTGTTAATTCGACTTAACAAAATGCATATTAGTAGCTGCATTTGGTTAAGCACTGAAAGACATTACATGACATTACATTTAACTGAAACTTTTATCCAAAGCATCTTACAAAAGAGGACATAAACAAGGTACAGATATGCAGAGGACCTCAAAGTAAGCACATAATGGAGTTAGTGCAGCCAGGGTACAGGACAATGATTGTGAGTGGAGGTTAGTTTTGTTAGGAAGGGAAGTACTCTCCCAAAAGAAGAGTCTTCACGAGCTTCTTAAACATAGAGAGGGATGCACCTACTGCCGTAGCAGCTGGTAGCTTGTTCCACCATTTAGGGACAACAACGGACAAGACGTTATGCGAATTGCATGCATTTGCAGCTAGGTTTTCATGATCAAATGGTCAAAATATGCATGAAAAAGCTTAGCGAGAGTGGTGACCACATGTGGGTAAGGCGGTCAGGGTTTGAATTTGAAGTCATCAGGATTTGTTTACAAACAGCCGAATGATGAAGGCTCCAATTGATAAATATTAAAAAGTTTGCTGAATGTTTAAAAGGCTGTTGTTGGTTTGTGGTGGCCCTAAGAATCCTTTGAAGGGTGTGTTTGCTTACTTACCGAGTGTTTGCTTATGGCGTGACCGGCTGTGCAGCCCAGGAAATTGGAATGCACCTCTAAATAGAATTTTGTAATGGACATTTTTTTTTTTTATCTGTGGCAAGGGCTGGATCTAGATCTGCACCTCTCCCTGTGTCATATTGTGCACTGTGCCACTTGTTTTGTTGTCGTCCTCTGTGATATGCATAAATCCCCTAATTGTCCTGTGATCCCAATTATCTCTTGACTTTTCATAGCTATCTCGCTCATGTGGGGTGCTGATGGGATTTGGCACACAAACAAACACTCACTCACTCTCTCACACGCACACGCACACACACACACACACACACGTGCGCGCACACACACACACACACACACACACACACACACACGTGCACACACTCACACTCACACTAACACTCTCTCTCTCACACACACACACACACACACACACACACACACCAACAAACTTGCACCATCTTCTTCATTGTGTTCTGAGGGAGATGTGGCTGAACCCTCCGTGCGGCCATGGCCTGGTGGTGTGTGTGTGTGTGTGTGTGTTGGGTGGGGGGGGGGGGGCACTCACAGTGACATACTATTGGCCCTGGCCGGTGATGTAGGGGGCACACCGGCCTGTTTTTCACCGGCGAAAATAAGGGAAGGGAGATTCTGCTGCCGGCCTGAATCCATCAGAGGCTAATGGTAACAGTAACAGATTTCAAATAGACCCTGCCCAGCCTTTCTCCCCGGACTCCGTTTTCGATCAATCGCCGTCCTTTAGCGGACCTGCTGAAACATGGTTGAGCACACACTTAATCTGTTTATGATTAAATCATGATGTTCTTGTAAAGTATTTATGTGCCAGGAGACACATTTCTTTTTCAAATCACATTTTTCGAAGCGAGCGCTCCCTCCTTTTGCGTCTCTCCCGTCCGTGGAATGAAACATGTCCGCGAGTTACGGGGCGTTTCAGCACCCACCACTGCCACTCTTTTTTTTTTTTTTTCCCCTCTCTCTCTGTCTTCATGTCCATGCATGTGCTGAATTAATGTATCTTATTATCCAGCGTAGTGCTCCCGTGGAAGCATCCAGCAAAGACCAGAGGAAGAAAACAACCTTGCAGAGAAAAAAGAAAGAAAAACTGAGAACGAAAAACATCAAGCCCCGGTCATTTTTTAACATTAGTAAAGAAAAGAAGAATATTTTGAGATGTCAGTATGGCTATGGTATTGCTAGAGGGAAAGGTAAAGGGGCGGTGAGGGGTGTTATCTGTGGGGGTGGGGGGTGTGTGTGTGGGGGTGGGGTGTGGGGGGGTCAGGAGTGATTCAGCTTCTTCATCTGAAATGTCAGGCCTCGTCTGGCGTTGGTCCAAAGGGGTCATGTGACTGCGGGCTCACTGCAGGAAATAAATGAATAACGCCCTGACCCCATAACCTTTCCATACAGTGGCCCTCCACCAGGGCTCTGCTGTCACAGCGGAAGGAAAATGTGTGTGTGTGTGTGTGTGTGTGTGTGTGTGTGTGGAGGGGTGGGAGTGGGGTATGGAGTGGGTATGTGCGAGTGTTGGGGTGTGAGTGAGGGCATGTCAGGGAGCGGGTTAACGTGGCGGCCCTTCTCGGAAGTGACGTGCATCTCCGGGGTGAACGTCAGTCTTACCCCCACCCCCACCCACGGAGCATCCGAGCTCAGCTGCGTGTACGCCGCCCTTTGCGTTTGGCCGTGCCCCGTCCCAGGCAGGCAGGCAGGCGGGCGAGCTGAGTCACCGTGCCCTCCTCATCTGCCCACCCCCCCCTGCCAGCAGTGGCCCTCTCACTCCCCTCGCCTATATTTAGCCACCATCATTACGATGCACTTGCTTTGAATTTGTTTACAATTAAAAACACACATTTAGCCACAGTAGGGTTACTTTCCTCTCAGACATCCCCAGTTGTGTGTGTGTGTGTGTGTGTGTGTGTGTGTGTGTGTGTTGGTGTGTGTTTACTGCTTATTTCGTGGTGGTGTTTGTTTACTTGAGAGAATCTGCCGCTCTCCAGGACGCGCTCGAAAAAAACATGTCGGATTTAAAGAATGCATCGCTAAAAAGATGTCCCTCCTCTGGACTGCTATTTGTTCCAGTATATTAACTTTTTGGCAGCCAAGGCGATGTTCTAATGCAGACAAGGCGAAAGGCTCATCCACCATGCCTCTCTCTCTTTTTTTTTTAATATTTATTTACTTTCCACCGCCAGCTTCGCAAATTCTTCTCTTTCTTTCTTTCTTTTTCTTGTGGTGTGAAAAAGGCAGCGTCTTCATGTGTTTTTGGACTGTTGCTTGATTTCTTGCTCTCGCCGAGCTGCCTTTGTGGCGAAGTCGTTGTTGGCAGGGCTCCGTGTGCTTGGGTATCACATAAAAGGGTATCAAATGTTTTAGTGCAGGAACACATACACACACACACACACACACACACACACACACTCCGGCGAGGTGCGACTGCTAGCATAGTCTCTGTGCTGCACTATGACTCACTCCTCACTCTTATTTCAGTTGTTTTTTCCCTCATACATACTGTGTGTGTGTGTGTGTGTGTGTGTGTGTGTGTGTGTGTGTGTGTGTGTAGGTGTGCGTGTGTGTGTGTGCATGCATGCGTAAGTGTGTGTGTGTGTGTGCATGCATGCATAAGTGTGTGTGTGTGTATGTGTGCACACATAAGTGTGTGTATGCGTGTGTGCATGCATAAGTGTGTGTGTGTGTGTGTGTGTGCGTATGCGCATAATTGTGTGTGTACGACTGTGCGTCAGTGTGTGGGTGTGTGTGTGTGTGTGCGTGTGGCCTTGGCTTGCCTTAATGTACCTGCCTTTGCGAGAGAACAATGTGGAGTGGAGCCACAAACCACAAACCACATCAGGAGGAAGCGCCTGTCCTGTAGCAGCAGCAGCCTGGAGCAGGAGCCTGGAGCAGGGGCAGGGGCAGGGGCAGGGGCAGGGGCATGAGTAGGAGCCTCTAGCAGGGGCAGGAGCAGGGGCAGGAGACTGTAGCAGGGGCAGGAGTAGGAGTCTCTAGCAGGGGCAGGAGCCTGTCTGGGGTAGCAGAGGCTTATTGCAGAGGCTTATTGCAGGCCTCTCTGCCGCCTCCACTGCCACCATTACATCAGGCGGAGTCTGCAGCAACTTCCTGCTGTGGAAAGAATGGAGTAGTGTGCAGAGAGAGGGGCACGGGCAGACAGGGGTAGATCATTACCTTCGCCTTGCGCACACACACACACATTCACACACACACACACACACACACACACACACCCGCACACTCTTCTTCACACTCTCTTGTGTGCACACTCTTCGAGTGTTTCCTTTCTCTTTTTGTTCTGCCTCTCGTTCTTACTCCTTTCAGAACAGATGAAACCCAAATGTGTTTCTTTATAACAAGACAGAAACCAGAGCAATGCGCGCGCACACACACACACACACACACACACACACACACACACACACACACACATACATACGCAGCACGCACAAAAACAATAAATAATAAGAGAAGCACAGGTGCATACCAATACTCATGCACACATGCACTCACACACACTTAACACGTACACACACTGGCCCTCCTGAGTGGGCAAGAAAACAAACAACAACAGAAGCTTCAGGAATCCCAACTAGTTGGCACATTGAAGATGGTTGCACGTGTGTGTATGTGTGTGTGTATGTGTGTGTGTCTATGTCTGTCTGTATATGTGTGTGTGTGTGTGTGTGTGTTTGTGTGTGTGTGTGTGTGAGTGAATGTTTTTGCCCCGTGGGGATGGAAAAGGACTGGAGGGTTTAATCACCCCTCTCCTCACCACGGGGATCTAACTACGGCCAAAGGGGTCTGCGCCAAAGCTCCCTGCTTTTTGTCTGGGTTGCCATGGAGAAGCTCACGTCTTGATGAGCAGGCTACTTCAGTGCTTCTCCTCCAGGGGAAGGGAATAGGAAGGGAAGAGAAGGAAAGGAAAGAGAAGAGGAGAGATGAGGAGGAAGGGAAGGGGAAGAAAAGAGAGGAGAAGGGAAGGGGAAGGGGAGGGGAAGCATCGTGGCACATGTGCACCTTTTAAAATGGCTGCTGCTGCTGCTGCTGGACCCCCTTGGCTAGTCAAGCAGACAGCAGGGCACTAAGCCCGCATCCGCGCCTGGTCACAGCCGCATTTGGGCCAGCAGCATACGAAGCACAAGTCTGCTGTTCCCCAGGGCATAGCTTCTCAGTGTGCACGCCCAAAAATAGATGGCAGGAATAAGGGTTAGATTTACTAGCAGGCTGACAGGGGAGGATGGATTGTGTGTGTGTGTGTGTGTGTGTGTGTGTGTGTGCGCGTGTGTGTGTGTGAGCGTAAGCGCCCCACCCTCTGTCTGTGCGCATGTGTGGGTGTGTGTGAATGTTTGTGTATCTGGTAATAGGAGTGTGTGCGTGTGTGTGTGTGTGTGTGTGTGCGCACACACTTGGACACATGCCTGTGGCCCGTCCTCTATCTGTGCACATGCGTGCGTGCGTGTGTGTGTATATGTTTGTGTAGCTGGTAATAGGTGTGAGTGTGTGTGTGTGTATATATGTGTGTGTGCGTGTGTGTGCGTGTGTGTGTGCGTGTGTGTGCGCGTGTGTGTGTATATGCGTGTGTGTGTGTGTGCGCGCATGTGTGTGTGTGTGTGTGTGGTGGCAGTGAGAGGCGCTGAGAGGCGTTGGGAGCATCTTGCGTTGATGTCCAGATAGAGCGCTCGCTGTAGCCGTCAGCAGAGCGGACGTGGCCCGGGCCCAGTGGGATCTTGGCCCACGCCAGCACCCTTATCTGCATCCTGTGTCAGCGGCCAGCCGTGCTGGTGTATAGCGCCGCGGGCTATGGGCATATACACACACACACACACACACACACACACACACACACACACACACACACACATGCGCAGGAAAACAGGACGAGATGCAGGGAGAGAGACGTTTTGGAGATAGACAGTGGCGAGGTGCCTATCAGGAAAATGCATCAAATTCAAACTGTGCTTGACTGCTGAAGAGTTTCTGATTATTTTTTTAATCTGTGTGTTTCTCTCCCTCCCTCTCTCTCTCCATCTCTCCCTCTCTCTCTCTCTCTCTCTCTCTCTCTCTCAATCATTCGCTCAATCATTTTCTTTCTCTTGTCTGTCTCTTTCAATCTCTGTCTATCTCT
>CM059276.1:10093331-10100831 GCA_030347295.1 Setipinna tenuifilis | reverse complement strand
CAGCAGTGACTGTCATGGTGTTGGCGACGCTGTCTCTTCTGGAGCGCTGCGGGCCACTGATGGCTCTGCTGCTCACACACACACACACACACACACACACACACACACACACACCAATGAATTATCCAGATTGCCTTTCAGTATGCATATCAGAGCACTGCTTGTCTCCTATTAAAATGAAGTATATTCACACACACACACACACACACACACACACACACACACACACACACACAAAGCAGCCACTCAAAAGCCTAACGAATGTGTGTTAAGCAGATTGGATTTAAACAGAGCCAATCGGTTGCTTTACACAGTAGGGCTCCATTTACCTGACGTGTTGTTGTCGCCGCCGCCGCTGTTGCTGTTGCTGTTCTTCTTGTTGATTGTGTTGTTTTTGCTGTTTTTTCTTCTTTTGTTTTTGTTTTTTGGGTCTTTATTTACGGCGGGTTGGTTGTTGTGCAGTCCAGCATGGCGGAGCCCGGCGGAGGCGGTGTTGTGGTAAACACGGTGAAAAGAGCAGCAAAGGTTAAGCGCGTGAGATAGAGAGACAGGAGTGTTTGGAGAAGATAAGGGGAGCGGATAAGGGGGGGTGGGGGGGGGGCATGCAGGGGCTAGCACACCTGCGGGAACAGGAGGGAGAGGAAGATGGAGGTGAGGGGGGGTGGGGGGGTGAGTCTGGGAGAGAAAAAATGAGAGGGGCCCCGGAGAATGTGAGCAATGATGGAGGTGGCGGGAGAACAAGAGAGGGGGGGGTAGACGAGAGAGGGAGGGAGGGAGGGAGGGAGGGGGAGAGAGAGAGGGTGAAAGACAGAAAGAGAAAGAGAGTGGGGCCCCAGAGAGAGTGAGCTACAATTGAGATGGGGGGATAGAGAAACTTAGAGAGAGAGAGAGAGAGAGGTAGAGTGGCTCCAGAGAAGAAGTGAAAGAGAGCGGTGAAAGAGAGAGACAGCGGAGGGGTGCGTGCTTGTGAATTAAACAGGTTTCCTCCAGCATAGCAACTGAGAACATCAACATCAACACTGGCACACATTTAGCATGGACAGGCAGGCGGCTGTGTTTCGCCACAACATGCCTGAATCACCCACCGCACACACACACACACACACACACACACACACACACACACACACACACACACACACACACACTCTCTCTCTCTCACACTCTCCCTCCTGCTGAAAGAAACCCATCACCATCAGCAGGTGAGCCACACACATAGAGTACGCGCAAACACACATATGCACACACACACACACACACGCATACGCATATGCATACGCATACATAGTCTTTCAAAAGACACGCACATACGCACACAAACCTATATACTTCTGCCCACACACACATATTGCGGCTTTTATTGAACTACACAGCGATGTCATGAGGGTCAATTATGTTCTGTGCTGCCGCCTCCTTACCTCGCCCGCCGTGCCCTCTCTCCTCAGCCCCGACACCTTCTTCTTTAAGGTTCCAGGAAAAATGGTGAAAGGCTTAAGGAAATTATTCATTTATTTCTGGATTTATGTATTTACTTTTTTTTTTTTTTTCTTTTAAAAAAAAAAAAAGAAGGACATGTGGCACTAATATGAAATGGTAGCCTACTTGCAGCAGAGAAGATCCAGATTTTATACAAAGCATATGTAGTTGCATAGCAACAGCTCCTATCCCCTAACAGGTGGCCGTCTGTGTTTTCAGCTAATATAACGTCTACAGCCGAAGACCATGTGGACCATGTGCTTTTTTTTTTGCCTTGTTGTTATAGCCAGGAGGCACTGATATGAAATTGGCATCTCCTCGCCAAACCTTTTGGGTTGGTACAACATGCCAGTGGAGTGTGTTTGCGTTGGTCCAGAGCCACACCAGCAGTCCCCTGCAGTCACTTCAGGCCGGCCTGACCTTCGTGGAGTACAGGTTGTGTAAATCTGGAGAGCGTCCCTGGCTGTGGTGCAGACAGTTACGGGGCTAATTGCTCTAATGTGCGATCGGTGTGCGCGCCGACGTATCACTCGCCTCTCAAACAAAATAGGGGCCACTCTGAGAGCCGACTCTTCTCTGATTTCAATCCCACAATCCTTAGCGAGTGGACAAACACACACACACGTACGCACACACACACAATGACTCTCTCTCTCGTACACACACACATACACACACATACACAACACACACAAAAGCACACCTGCTCATGCATGCACATCCAAGTTTCTCATTAACCAGTGGTCACACTGATGTCCATTAATTTACCCGACTGCCGCACTTGACCTCTTTACAAAGGACAGCAGACCATTTTTTACCTCCTCCCCTTGCACAATAGATGTGAAGTATACATGTCAAATTAATTACAGGCTCACAGATGAACGTCATGTTCTCGTTCCATTCTCTTTTCTCTCTTTCTCTCTTTGCCTATGTCTGTCACTCTCTGTCTGTTATGTTTTCTCTTAACCACTGTTTATGTAACAATGCAGCATACGCCATTATTAAAAACCTGTCAAATGGTAAACATGTTTACCAATTACATCTCCTCTGGCAAGGTATCATGACATTGAATCTCAAACATTTCAGGCAACGTAATTACGCACTAATGGCTGAGACTCGCTGTGAATTTATATTATTGTGTAATTAGAGCTGCCTTCAGCGGCGATCTGGCACCAGTGTGGGAACATACTTCCATCTATTTCTGAATCTGCCCTCAAGGAGTGGGCTTCTTTCATGGCTAAAATGTGTGAGGACTTACAATGTTTCATCGCTAACGATCAGATGAATCCATTTTGTGCTGTTTTTGTAGTCAGTTATAAAGTATTAGTGGGATGGCATCGCAGTAGAGATGGCTCCACTAATGGCTTCGTCTGGAACTCTTCTCGGTTTCCGTGGAGACCCTCCTTTGTTGCCGCGTCCAAGATGGCAGCCGGGATAGACAGGAGTCAACACGTGCTAATTGTCAGCCATGTGTGTGTGTGTGTGTGTGTGTAAATGGCACTCCAGATGAACTCCGTCCAGCAGAGCTCTCCACCCTGCTGAATTTTCCAAACTGCGAGAGTCCAAACCCTCACAGTGGCGGCTCCCGGTTTCCCCCCCTCTCATGAGTCTTGGCTAACACTGGCGCCGTGCTCCAGCACCGGGAGGAGAGAGAGAGAGCGGTGAAGGCCGGCGTGAGGCGTGAGGCGTGGGGGGAGAAACGCACTGGCGTGGGGAAGGGGGGCGCTGAGCCTTGGTGGCTGTGCCACCGCTGTGAACAGCGGAGACTAATATCCAGGCTCAGTGAGCTAGGTAATGACATCTCTCCGCTCCTACCTGCATCCGCCCCGCACTCACACTGGATCAGAAATCCAGGGCCCGCCGATCCATCCGCGGGTGTACAGAGAGACATGTGTGTGAGTCATACAGCAGCAGCTTGAGTGGAAAGTGTGTACACAGAGACTTGGAGGCCCTTGTTCAGCTTTTCTTTCTGTGTTTTTTCTTTTTATTGTACAAGACGCCGTCTCCAACGCGCCTGAAGAACTTTATTACAAATGACTCACCCGACAATAAATCACTTGGTGGATTTAAGACGTCCAGACTATTTAGGGTGCTTTATCTCAATTATATCTGCTTAAATAGACTTGTGCATGGCGTGTAATGATGTGCGTGGAGAATGTGGGAGACTTTTATGCACTCGGCCCCAGTCTGGAGTTCATGTTGCATTACCCTGACTGGGTGGGTGGCTGGCTGTCCTGTGCATGCCTTGCAGCTCGTGACAGATCAGTCAATTTTAGTCATCTGCGCATCGCCTTTGACTCCCCCTCGTGTCGTCAGAGGGGCCAGAAGACTAATGGCCACAGTGCCTTATTGCCATTCAGAGAAGAAAAATAGAGGCCCTTTTTTTTTGCAGCTTTCCGTGCTCTGAGTTAATTCCCTGTCACACTGCTAAAAATAAGCACACGGCTTTCATTTTCCTTCAAGTGCGCGGACTATGACTAATATCGGAGAGTGTGGGGCTCTGTCTCTCTCTCTCTCTCTCTCTCTCATAAGGCAATTTTCCCAGCAGTGTGTTCACTGAATTATCCATAAGCCTTGCGATACCTCCGTTTTTTAATCCAGCCAGACGGAGGACAAAGCCCCCTCCCCTCCTTTCTCTCTCTCTCTCTCTCTCTCTACTAGGTGTCTGTTATTTTCAGCTCCGCCGTCAAAACGTGGCGTATGGGTTGCCATTTTGGGTCTGTCAGCTCAGTTTCCCAGAGGTCCATTTCCTTGTTTCAGTGAGTGAGGCTTGCACTTTACTTTGCCTGCCTTTTATCCCCCCGGCAGGTGTATAGAGGACTCAATATAGCAGGCCTGTCTTCTGGAATATTCTCTGCAGTGCTGCGCAGCACAGCACAGCTTTGAGACACCTCTCTTCTCTTGTTGCCCGGTCTTGGACACTGTGAGTGAGTGAAGGACTCGCCATTTTTTCCCAGCCATTTTTTTTTCTTCTTCTTCTTCTTCTTCTTCTTCTTCTTCTCTCCCACAGATAGCTTTTGGCTGGCACTGGGCAACAGAGAGAAAAAAAAGAGTGAGAGAGACAGACCGTAAGAAATGAGAAAAAGAACTACTTCCAAGAATGAGAATGTGCAGGGTGGAAAGGCAGAGAAATGGCAGTTGGTGGTGGTGGGGGTGGATGGTGGTGGGGAGGGGGGTTGTGACGGATGGAAAATGTTAATGTCCTCACTTTGCTTTGCTCTCTCAGTCGTGGCACAGGCCTGAGAGTGACAGGGGGACGGGGGGGGGGGTGAGGGGACGGGGGTTAGGGCACACGCGTCACACTGCTAAGTAACATACGACACGGGCACCGGCACATCTAATCGGCGTGTGCGGAGGTTTTGATTGGTCATGCGGGCCAGCCTTGCGGTCACCCGTGGCTCTGAGGCGCGCGGCCCTACCCAGGCGCACAATGGAGGTTAATGGGCTACAGAGCGCTGGTGGCTGCCGCCCGCCTCCCGCCTCCATGCCACATCCATACATGTAGCTCCAGCCAGCTGTGACTGCTAACACTCAGACTAGGTGCGGCCAAATCGAATCCGGTTTTAACGGACCGCGGTTTGAAACGATGAGGGTTTTTTTTTTTTTTTTTTTGCTTAACTGGAAAAAAAAGATGGACATGCTAGAGACAGGGTGAGTGTGTGAGTGAGCGAGTGTGTGAATGTCTTACTAGGGAGTGCACTAGGCGACATCCAGGCTAGGTGTGTGTATTTCTGTGTGTGTGTAATATGTGGTTTGTGTGTGTGTGTGTGTGTGTGTGTGTGTGTGTGTGTGTGTGTGTGTGTGTGTGTGTGTGAGAAATATGTAGTTTGTGTCTTGTGTGTGTGTGTGTGTGTGTGTGTGTGTGTGTGTGTAATATGTAGTCTGTGTGTGTGTGTTGACCCTCCCTTGCTGAGAGGCCATGGTACTAAAGAGGGGCCAGCAGTGACGCACCTGTTGGCCTGCGGAGCACAGCGTGTGACTTCTCAGCAGCAGCCAGCGTGTCTGCATTAATGTGCCCTGCGTGTAAAAATATCTGTATTTTTCCTTGCGTGCCAGTGTTTGGCTATGTTTTGCATGTGTTTGAACAAGGTGTGTGCATGTTGGGAGGCAGGGCAAAAAAAAAAAGAAAGAGACATGTATGAATACCTCGGTGAATCTCTTTTTTTTACTATCTCTCTCTCTCTATCTCTCTCTCTTCTTCTCTTAACAGTAAGCCATCGCTTCTGGGTCAGTCCGGGCGTGATGGCATAAAGGCTGATGGCTTTTAGCGGGGTGGTATTACCTTACGCAGGCCTGTTTGTTGTCACCATGCATTGTGAGGTTGCTGCTTTTCTGGCCCCTCGCTGTCTCCACCTGCTCAATAGAGGGAAGCCAGAGGCCCCAGCAGCCCCAGCCCAGACAAATTACAGACGGGGGGGGACTGGGAAGCCTGCTCTGCTCTGCTCTGCTCATGCGGCTTCTCATGTTATAAAAGTCATGTTTTCATCCAGCGGCGCTTGCCTGCGTTCCTGGCCGAGGAGGAGAAGCTATTTTATTACAGCAAGGATTGCATAAAAACCCCCCTCACAATGCATCTGGGTCTGCCTGCGCACAAACACAATATAGAATGAAATCCTATATGACTTGTTTTTTTTTCTTCTTCTTCTTCTTTTTCCCTTTTTATTTTTGTCTTGTTTTTTTTTTTTTCGTTCCTTCTGCTTGTCTTTGTCTCTTCCTCTTCCCTGCCCCGACTGTGATACTGTGGGGGAGTGAGAGGCCCCATTCCTGTACTTCAGTAACCATGCAAAAAGCACACTGCTGCAGGTAATCGCAGAATAGCACAGCAATGGAGGGAGCTGGAAGTTAACAAAGAGAGAGCAAGAGAGAGAGACAGAGACGAAGAGGAGACGAGAGGAGCTCAAGGCGTGCGCATGCATATTAATGTGCGTGTGTGTGTTTGTGTGTTTCTGTGTGTGTGTGTCTGTGTATGTGTGTGTGTGTGTGCGGAGTGACACATACCTTATCATGTGTGTGACCCAGCTGAGTGCAAACTGTTACACAATGATAGCTAGTGGTATAGTCACGTAGCGTTAGGAAGCACAGTGTGGCATAGTGTACATGTGTGAATGATGCTCCAGTATGCAACACTGTCTGTTAAAAAACAGACCTGAGGTAGCCTTAGCTATACACACACACACACACGCACACACACACACACACACACACACTCACGGGGACCTAGTTTCAACGAGCTGTGGCTAGGAGCTGTGTGTTATACGTATGACAAAATAGCATTCTGCAAGTGGCACAACATAGTACAACATCAAACGGAAGAAGTCTGGAAGAATTGCTCATTGCATGTGTGCCCTTATAGGACAGGGGAGTGGCGGATAGCTTTTGGGAAACAGGTGAAGCAGCATATTAATTTGTGGCAAAGCTATTGCATTTGTGTCCTTAGGGCCAAATGTATCAACAGGAAGTAATCGTCAAAACATTTTCTCCCAAAGATTGAAATAGCTGCAGTGTGATGGCAGAATGGCTGCACTCTGAAGAAAAATCATCACAACAAAAATTCTTTTAATGTGCAGTAATAGTCATTTTTTCATAATGGCAAAACTGTCACTGAAACATTGGTAATATTTCATATCACACAGAGCAAACTTAACTGAGTTTAAAATGGTGACTGAACCAAGCAGGTATTCAGATAATACTAAAGAAACTTTGGAGACAGTCAGGTAACTTGTTTAGGTGAATACCCTGATTACTTCCCTTTTTATGTTTCCGAGTTCAGTGTGAGCCAGGCGATGGGCAAGTAGGACAGAGCGAGAGTGTGTGTGTGTGTGTGTGTGTGTGTGTGTGTGTGTGTGTGTGTGTGTGTGTGTGACGGCGAGGTGGGTGAAATTATCGCCTACCTCAGTGTGCGTCTCTGTAATAATTAGGTTGCATTCTAAATTTGCATTGAAGATTTATATAGAACATGCAAGCTAATTAGATACGTTTGTGCGCGGAGACAACCTGCGTCTATATATTTACTTACAATCTGAT
>CM059276.1:10033331-10088331 GCA_030347295.1 Setipinna tenuifilis | reverse complement strand
AACATGGATGTGTGTGTGTGTGTGTGTGTGTGTGTGTGTGTGATCTGTGTATCTGTGTATCTGTGTGTGTTTTTGCCTGTGGCATGAATGTATGTATGTGTGGGTGCCTGTGTGATTAAGTATACGAGTGGTTGTTAGTGTGTGTGTGTGTGTTAGTGTGTGTGTGTGTGTGTGTGTGTGTGTGTGTGCGTGTGTGTGTGTGTGTGTGTGTGATTGCTGGCAGTCCAGTGGGTTTGGAGACAGGAATCTGGACCATGACAGCTTGGTCTTGATTAGTCCCCCATTGGCACTGCCACGGTCGCCTCTCCATGGTAATTAGAGCAGGCAGGAGACTGGCACACACACACACACACACACATATACACACACACACACACACACACACACACACACACACACACACACACATACACACACACACACACACATACACACACGCACACACACACACACGCAATCACATACACACACATGCACACACTCGCCCGCACAAACTTTTTGGAGTGTGTGTTCCTTGCGCCAAGGCCACTAATCGGCACAGAGCCACAGTGACGGGTGTTTCAATCAATTAAAGATATCAGAGCGGCGGCAGAAAATGAGAAGCCTCACAGACAGTGTGTCGGCCCATGGCAAGGATGAACATGTCTCACACTTCATTAAATAACAACCTCACTCACTCTCTCTCTCCATCTCTCTATCTCTCTCTCTATCTATCTATCTATCTATCTATCTTTGTTCCTTTTCCTTCTCCCCTTTCTCTTTTTCTCACTCTTCCTCTCTCTTTCTCTTTCTCTTTCTTTCTCCTTCTTTCTATCTCTCTCTTGCCCTCTCTCGCTCACTCTCTGGCTCAATCCTATCTATCTACAGTATTTATCATGCCCGCACAGTTTCTCTATTCCTATTCTTCTCCTACTCCCCCTTTCTTCCCCCCCTTCTTCTATTTTCTCCTCCTTCTCCTCATATCTCTTTATCTCTCTCTCTTTTTGCCCCAAGAACTCTATAAATCTGACATATGTATTCTGATGGGGGTGCGCAGGTTGTGTGTGGGTTTTTTTTTTTTTTTTTTTCTCGCTTAGTTAGTGGCCCCCCCCTTGCAGATTGGTTGGGGCTCGTTAAGCCCCTCTGTCCCTCCCCCCCCCCCCCCCCCCCCCCCCCCCCCCCCAGCCCCACCTGGGCGGGACTAAAGGAGATATCCAGTTAAAAGTGTCAGAAACACACGGCTGCCAGTGATGGATGCAGGCTTCTCCAGCACAGTAATGCGCTCTAAAGAGGTGAATACTCGCCCCACTCCCTGGAAAGAAATGGCACCAATTACAGCAGCCACCTCCCTCCTACGCATACACACACACACACACACACACACACACACACACACACACACACACACACGAAGTACTCATAAACAGTCTTACTTACACTAACATAATACATAGACTAGACACGTGCCTACACTGACAGGTACACATGCGCACACTCAGCTACACGGACACACACACACACACACACACACACACACACACACAGTAAGAGAGTGAGATACACACGTGTTGTGTATATAGACACACATCATACATAGACACATATACACACATACGCAGGCGCACACAAGCACACACGTGAACAAACACTCACTGACTTACTAACTCATGTACACACACAAACACACACGCATCAATTCACAGATAGACAAAGACACACATTTCCCCATTTCTGACTTCTGACTGTTGTTTGCCGGTACTGAGACTCCAGAACATTCTGTTCAGGGATTCGTGGAGCTCGAATGAAAAAAGTCCTTTGACGTTGTACTTTACAGTACAGGGCATAACGTGCGTCTGTGCATATACAATTAACTACATTTCTAAATTGCAAGGAAAAGACCGTTAAAAGCTTCACTTAGGCGCGTGTATGGTTGCGTAAAGACTTTCAGTAGCTCATGTGTGAAGTAGCCCATTGACCTTGATGCGCTACACTGTGTTGATGTTCAGCGATTGATTTAAGCAACATATTGAGCTTTTCTTTCCAACAACAACAGCGTGGACCCCGCAGACAGGCACTCACACACACACACACACACACACACGCACACACACACACACACACACACACACCCAACCTGCTGTGTTAGGGCAGCTGAGAGTAGACATAGGTGTGTTTTTCTCTGGGTATTGATTGCGGGCGTGAGTTGTTAGCTGTTGCCGCTAATCCTGCTCTGTAAACGGGGCCATTTGTAAAGGTGTATTAGAGCGCTGGTTTGTCGGCATCCTTCAAGCCTGCGGGGGCTGAGTGATGGAGTTAAGTTAGCTGAGTGAGTGTGGTGTCACAGGGAGGTGTGTGTGTGTGTGTGTGTTTGTGTGTTTGTTTGTTTGTGTTTGTGTGTGAGAGAGGGGGAGGCTGAATGAGTGAAACTCCTGCAATTTTACGATTCCAGCCACAGCTATCTACCATCTCAGCCTAGTGTTTATCTCCCCCCAGACCAGCCTGCACGGACCGCCGAGGCTTTACACACAACACCACCCCCCCCACCTCCTCTTTCTCTCTTTCTGTCTTTCTCTCTTTCTCTCTTTCTCTCTTTCTCTTTCTCTATCTCTCTCTCTCTCTCTCTCTCTCTCTCTCGCTTTCTCTCTTTCTCTATCTCTTTCTCTTTGTCCTTCTCTCTCTCGTTCTCTCTCTCTCTCGCACACACACACAAACACACAGATTTACACATATGTTGTGTACATACACACATATAATACACAAACAAACATGTACACACATGTACACACACACAAACATAAACACAAACACAAACAAACACACACTCACAAACCCACGGGGATGCTGGAGCCTGATAAAGAAGCAATTAAAGCTGCTGGATTAATAATAACCGCTTATTTGCCCCCAAAAAAACCTTCCCACTCCGAGTTTAGCCCAGTCTTCCTGTGACATTGAAAAAAGTCATTTCTTTCTTTCTGAACAGTTGTTTATGACTCTTTATTTATTGAAGTAGTTTGTGTGTTTGTTTGTTTGTTTATTTATCGCCCCAAACTGCTCAAATATAGATTTGAAGTTTTTTTTTGTTTTGCCCCCATACTGATCCCCTCTAACCGACTGCGGCGCTCTAGACTCCCCAGTGGAGGCCTGTCTGTTGCCCACTGATGGAGATGTCTGCCAGTTCACTTGTAGGGCCTGTCTGCCCTGCCATTTGGGTCAATGCCGTTCGAAATGAGACAGCACAGCCGCGCTGTTGAAATCCGTCGAGCTTTGCCTGTAAGGCTGACTTGGGTTGCCTGTGTGTTTTTCTGTTTATGGGGGTCGGTTTAACCGAGAGATCGTTTTTTTTTGTGTGTATGGATTTGTGTCTTTATCTCTGACTCTCCTCCTTCCTCGCTCCCTCCCTCCCTCCCTCCCTCCTCCTCCTCCTCCTCCTCCCTCTCTGTCTCTTCTTCTGGTTGTGTGTGTGTGTGTGTGTGGGTATGCTTGGCACATGTTCATGCCCTTACTCTTATAGACACGCACAGTGTGTAAATAAACAAGTATGTTTAGACATGCACCTATGAATATTTATGCTATCGTTCGCCATCGTCATCGTGATCGTGATCGTGATTGTCACTGGTAAAAACGGCAGGCTAGACCGCCAATGTCAGCCAGTTGCATGGTGGCCAAGCCTGCCTCTAGAGACCCAGCAGTAGAGGCGGGTGTGAGATGGCCTATTCTGGTCTCTGTGCAGTCATCTTCATCAGCACAGAGTCACAGACAGAGAGAGAGAGACAGATAGAGACAGATAGAGACAGATAGAGAGAGGGAGAGAGAGGGAGACAGAGAGACAGAGAGAGAGAGAGAGAGAGAGAGAGAGAGGGAGAGAGAGGGAGTCGGGGAGAGAGAGAGAGACAGAGATAGTGAGAGAGAGACAAAGACAGAGAGAGAGAAAGGGAGAGAGGGAGACAGGGAGAGAGAGAGAGAGAGAGACAGGGAGAGAGAGAAAGAGAGAGAGACAGAGATAGCGAGAGAGAGACACAGATAGAAAGAAAGAGAGAGAAAGGGAGAGCGAGAGAGGCAGAGTGAGCCAGGAAGCGCTGTTGCACTGGCATTGCCAGCAAAGCACTAAGCAGCAGCCGAAGAGTAAACTCTGCTGACTTATGTAAACCTCCAGAGAGCCATCTTCAAAGGCTTCGGTTCAAACAGCAGCTATTAAAGGCTTATTAGGAACCATGATGCTTTAGTGTGAGTGTGTATGTATGCGTCTGTGTCTGTGAATGTGTGTGTGTGTGTGTGTCTGTGTGTGTATCTGTGTGTTTCTGTGTGTGTTTATATATGACTGGGTGTTTGTGACTTGGGTGTGTTAGAGACAGGGCACAGGGAGTGAGCGAGGGAGTGAAAGGGGGTGCAGAGGGTGAGGGAAGGAGAATTAGCAATGCAAATAAATTCTGCTAACTAATTATCCTTGATGAAAACAAGTGAAGGTCGGAAGCTTGGCAATGGTTTGGCGGGAAAGCGTTTTTCGTGGCAGCAAGAAGGGAAGGAGGGAGGAGCATGTCCTGGGGGGCGGGGGGGCACCACACCATACCACATCCTTTGCAAAACACACCCGCACCCCACGACTCCCCACCCCACGACTCCCCCTCGTCTCGTTGAAGGATGCAACCGCCATGTCACCATGAGTTGGTGTGGCGATGCACCCCACCCTCCAACCTGCTCCGGACCCCCAATTACCGAATGACAGCCTGCCTGACAGACTGTGCCACGTGGCCTCTCCGTGGTGGCCTTGGCCCGGGAAGATTACGGAGTGGTGCCGCCCCAACACCCACCAATGCTATCGCCCCCCCAAAAATATATATACCGGTAAATAAGTTAAAAATTGGACTGCTGCGTGATTGTGGGCTATGTTTCCTCTCTGTATTTTTATTTATTTTTTTATTTATTTATTTTTTTATTTTTTTTCAGCCAAGCCATCAATTGCTGTGAAATATCAGGGTTACCCTAGTATTTCTGAGAGTGGTTTATTTGCGGTGTGTGGAAGGGGGTTGTCTTTGCTCGTTCAATACTATCCTGAAAATGAAAAAAAATAGCGAGAAACATGCTGAAGGACACACTGCTGCTTGAAGAGATCAGCCAAATACTTTATTTTTTTTCCTTTTGCTCTCTTATTTTAAGTAGAACTGGTTCTACACTAGTTTGCAATGTGGAGTGGTCATACAACTTTTAGAATGCCATTACATGAAAAGGCTGTATATTTAAAAAACAATAAAAAAACCTCTCAAGTTAAATACTTGATGACAGTTTTTTTATTGTTTTTTTTTTTTTTTTTTTTTTTTAACATATATAGCCTGAGGCTTTAGCATTAAGCAGTGGGTCTCAAAGCCTACACTAACTCAGTGCTTTTCTTCTCTTTTTAAATATAGTTTGGTTCTGTCATTAATTAAGGCATCTTCCCCTGCCAAATCTTGTCACTCCTTTGCTGCCAGTGGCTTTGTTGCTGGCCTGCATGTTTCCTCAGCACCCACCAGACCTCACTGATCCTGCTCCCTTCCTCAGACATAAACTCATCAGAGCTCTTCTCATCTGCCAAGCAGTAAGATCTCATTAAGTGAAGACAATTCCCTAAGAGGTAGTTTGGCCCTTCCTTGATGAAAAAAGGAGATGTATTGAAGTGTGTGTGTGTGTGTGTGTGTGTGTGTGTGTGTGTGTGTGTTATGCCGATATGAATGCACGGAAAATGTCACTGGTGACAGAGGTCAACTCTTGTTGGCAACAGAGCTCCAAGGTTCCTTTCTCTCCTGGTCAAAACATTGATGAAAAACAACCGCATGTCCAGCCGCCTCATTCTGGAGCAGATCAGGCCCCCCCCGGAGGTGACCCACGTTCGGGCCAGAAGCAGGCCAGATCCACAGCAGCGTCAGCTGCCATCTGGATTGGCATTAATTAAAGCCACGTTAGCTGGAGGTAAAATGCTGGACCGTTGCTTGAAAGGCCGGCGCTCGCTCTCCTGTGAGCTGCCCCCGGTTGATAAGTGGACTTGGACAGGCTGCCAGAATAAAAGTGCATTTAGGTGCCAGCGAAAAACACCATTAACCAGCATGTGGGGACCTGCTCCGCTCGCCTTTCTCTTCTCTTCTCTTCTCTTCTCGGTGACGCAGCAGCTGGGTTTGCCTGAGATTTTTCACACAAACTTGCCTTTGCTTGGTGTAGCCATATTGAAGTTTTTTTTTTTGGCTTCTCTGCAGGAGAACGCTGGTCAAGGCTGTGCCCACTCTCTATTATGCAGCGGAACATTACTGTGGAATTATGGGAAGGGAGCATTCTCCTCGCCGTCCCACTTTTCCACTGCCATCCAGTCATGTCCCAAATATTTTTTTTCTCTGCCACTGATTCCATGGGAAAATCCAGAGCGGTAATTGATATGCACCTGAATTCCTAAGGCTGACCTGTCAATCCATATGCTATGGAAAGTTTAGATGTGTAAATCTGTGAGAGTGTGGGGGTGGGAGTGTGTCGACGGCTGTTTGGTGAATTTGAGAAAGAGGAGGGGGAGGGGGGGAAGAGGGAGGGAGGGAGGGAGGGAGGCAGGCAGGCAGAGAGAGAGAGGTGGGGGGGAATGAGAGCAAGAGAGATCTTCAGCCTTCAACTGTTTCCTTAACACATGCCTGCCGAGCAACACCAGCCGTTTGGTGGGGGAAACTGCTCCACTGTCGCTGCCTTTTGGCCTGTCTCCAGCCCGGAGGTGAGGTCCTGCAGCAGGGGGGGGGGGGGGGGGGGGCTGGGGGCTGCAGTGAGCACACCGGACACGCAGTGGACACTTGTAATGGAGCAAATTGTCCAGTGGCTCACACAAAAAAGGTCTGAGAGGGGTTCAAGTGTCCATCTGACATGATTGTGGCATTATTTTTTTTTTCCTGCCGAAAAAAAAAGAGGAGGTGGGGAAAAAAATGCTGTGTTCTTTTGAAGTCCTCTGGCTGCTGTGCCAAGAGGCTGTTGTTCGACACTAGGACATTTTTATTTGCTCCAGTGTTGAACCCTGAAAGCCTTTTGCGGAGCATAAAAGAAGGAAAGCGGGAAAGAAAAAAAAAGGAAAAGAAAGAAATAAACAACAACCATGAGGGTGTGGAGGGTTGTTTCAGTGGTGGAGGGAAACAAACAGGGCTCAATGTGCGATGTCACTTCCTCCGCACACCTGTCAGCCTGACAAGTAAAGCAGCTACAGTAAAGACCCCCATGTCACAGATCTCCTAGAGCACCCCACCCCCCCCACCCCCCACGTCCCCCTTTCCCCCCACCCCACAGCTCCAACCACCCCGCCACCCCACACCCCTTGCCCAACCCGAGTCTTCCCTCACGCTGCTTTTGTCCTGGCTGATTATGTTTCCACCGCCGTCGTACAAGGCGACTTCTAAATTACAGCTGGAATGTGTGGCGCGGTTGGAGCCAAACACCTTGTCACGGTCGTGCCCAGAGAACAATAACGCCAGTGTGGGGAGGCTGTGTGTGTGTGTGTGTGTGTGTGTGTGTGTGTGTGTGTGTGTGTGTGTGTGTGTGTGTGTGTGTGTGTGTGTGTGTTGTAAGACGGCGCGAGACCCCAGCATCACGTCGCCGTGGCGAGCCGTGACTCCGAGGTCAGGCTAAGATAGACACACACACACACAGACACACACCTCACACATTTGGTGCTCGCTTATGGAGCCACTGTTACAGGCTGTGACCCAAAATGCTGAGAAAACACGCCACATGCATACTTAAGACACACGCTTATGCCACACACACACACACACACACACAGGGCTCATGACAAGCACACGCATGCACACAGGGAATATAAACTCACTCATAACGTACTTCCGAGTGTGTGACTTGGACTACTTAGTTCTTCTAATGTTGTATTTGTTTACCCTTAATATGTCGTAATCATGCTGTTCCCTGCTCATTCTGGCCTGATGTTCTTTTTCAGTTAAGGTAGTTAAGGTAACCTAAAAAGCAAATCGAACACAGCTCCCCAGGGTACACCTGAACAATGCTTTGAGACTGATAATGTCTTTCTCTTCCTTCCAAGGCATTAGCTGTCAGATTTTCATTCTGGCGAACGCCCATGTCCCGCAGTCAGTCAGTCAGCCAGGCAGGCAGCCAGTCAGTCAGTCAGCCAGTCAGTCAGTTGGTGGGTTTCTCGGCGCTCTCCGGATGAAAGAGAATGCGCAAGCAGATGGGGCATTTGAATTCTCAGTCAGGACAGACGTCAACAGACAGAAATACTGCTGCCGCAGTTTCTTCCTCCTTCTCTCTTTCTCTCCCTCTCTCCCTCCCTCTCTCTCTCTCTCTCTCTCTCTCTCTCCCCATCTCTCGCCTGCCTTCACTGTGGCCGTCGCTAGGGCTTAGGTTGCCATGGTTCATCTGTGTGTGTGTGTGTATGTGTGTGTGTGTGTGTGTGTGTGTGTGTGTGTATCCCCACCACCATCATCACCCCCATAGCCCCCACCATCATGCTGTTGGGCTTTGTGTCGTCGGGCAGGACTGACAGCGGCAGACGGACAGGACGTGTAGTCACGCTGTCGTTTCCCTCGACGCAGGTTGGCTCTGACTGACGGCCCGTCAACGCTGTTACTACACCTGACGCTTATTGTGTGTGTGTGGGGATTAGATAGGAGGAGGAAAGTAATCCTCCATTGCAGGAATTCCACCGAAGGCCATTGGATACGTTGCTGTTGTTTTTCTCTGTCAGTCCAAACCCCCAATCCCCCCCCACCCCTCTCCCTCCCTTTAAATGAACAGTAATTCTCTCTGACAGAAACTTAGGAATGTGGTTATTATTTGAATATAGTATTTACCGTGGGAGGGAGAGCTTTGACATCCAAATCCATATTCAGTGACAGGTGAACAAAAAAAGGCCAGAGAGGGTACGGAGCAGGGCAGCATTGTTGTGGGAAAAAAAACTGCTAATGAAATTCTAGTCGTGGTTAACCGTCATCACGTCATCTTATGTGGAATGGCAGGGTGTCAGTTTTCAGGTGGGCCTGAGAGTTTTTCTTTTTTTCCTTCTTTTTTTTCTTTTTTTGTTTTTGTTTTTCTCTACTTCTTTTTCTTCTTCTTCTCCCTTATCATCTTCTTCTTCTTCTTCTTCTTCTTCTTCTTCTTCTTCTTCTTCTTCTTCTCTCTCTCCCTCTCTCTCTCTGCCTCTCTATCTCTCTCTCCTTCTCTCTGCCATTTCTGCTCTTTAGCAAACAGAGATATGACATGTTTTCTTCGCTCGTCACAACCAACAAAGGGCTTCCAGAAGGGATTGGTTGAGCTGCCTTTGAAAGTCCCCAGGGAGAGTGACATCTAGCTGCCTCCCTGCAAATAGGCTCCACTCACCCAGTCTCTCATTTGCAGGAGGAGAAAATGGGCTAAAAAAAAAGTTATCCCTCATCCCCTCTCCCTCCTCTCCTTCCTCTCCTTCTTTTGTCTTAACTCTCAACTCACAGTTGTAATCAAACTTCAAGGATTTTCAGGTTTAAAGTATTTTAATGCAGACAAAAAAAGATACTTTTTTTTTCTTCGAATAAGCAGGATGTTCAGTGGCAGTGCCATTTGAATATTTTAGAATATTTCAACCTTTGCTGCCTAAGTGAAAGTCACCGTATTAAATTCACTTCCCCCATAATAATATATACTTAAGATCTATCAAACGATGGGCTTTTTTTATATAAAAATAAAAAAATGCTAATGGTGCAGACCCTGGCAGCAGTGAGCCTTGTGTGCTGTAGTGTGCTGCGGGTGCCAGGCTCCCACTAGTTCTCAGCCTCACAGTGGGCGCTCCAAAGGAGATTGGCAAAGGGGGGGCCCGCTGCAGTGGGAATGGCGTTGTCTGTCCAATTATCACATTTTTCCTTCTCTTTTTTTTCTCCCTGCTGTATATTCCACCCATCTCTTTTTTGTTCTCTCTCTCACTATCTATCTTTCTTTCTCTCTCTCTCTCTCTCTCTCTTTCTTTCTTTCTCTGTGTGTTGTACTCCTTGGCTGGCATGCCCTCCGTCAGGGTTGTTTTCATCCCCTCCACACTCGTCTGCCTCATGGCTCTGGCGTGTGTTTGTGAGAATGTGTTTGCGGATTTCCCAGCGGGCACCATTACAACATCTCAGCCTGCCTCTATCTTGAAACTAAGTACACTAAAGACTTTTACCCAGTAAAGACATTGCCTGCCTGCCTGCCCGCCCGCCTGCCTGCCTGCCTGGCAGCCTCGTGGTGTCCCTTCATCCCCCTTCCCTTGACAATGCTTGTCCCTAACAGTGAGCTAAAACAACAACAAAAGGTGAGCAGGGCCTTGCTTTTGCTCTTGCTCACACACGGGGAGAGGGAGAGAGAGACAGACAGAGAGACAGAGAGAGAGAGAGAGACAAACAGGCTTTCCGCTTGATTCAGATCCAGGGGAGAGGCTTTGAGACGCGCAGGTATTTTCTGTGCCCGCGCTAGAAGTGCAGATCAGCCCCTCCCTCGAGCCTCTCATAGTCCATTTGTGCCCCTCACAGTGGGAACCTCCCTCCTCTCGCTCAAAGCAGCTTTAAAGCCCTTTATTAGAGGGTTTTCCAGCCTCGCACTGTATTTTTCTTGTGCCACAACCTACTCGGTTCCCACTAGAGACATTGAATATATCACAGGCCGAAACTGCTTTTTAGTTTTTTTTTTTTTTTTGTTCATGATTAAGACTTGAATGTGATCACACAGGGATGTACCAGTGTTATTTTTCATGCACAGACAGTCCAAGAGTGTAGTGTATTTTTTTTTCTTCTGCCAAATTGGTTATGTTTTCACCCTTGTCCAATCGTTTGTTGTTTGGTTGGTTGCTTTGTTTGTTTGTTTGTTAGGATAGCATTTAAAAAAGAACTACTGGCCTGATTTTAATGAAACTGGAAAGGTGTAGCATGAGCCAAGGAAGAGGCCATTACATTTAGAGAGGATCAGACTCACCGGGCGCCTTCATGCATATCACTTTGGCTGCCACTGAGGTCGGGAGTTGGGGCATCTCACCTCAGCAGGTGTCTACTATCTCCGGGTGCCCTCTTAGTCTCATAATATAACAATACGGCGCACATTGTTAGACAGTTTTATTTTATCACTAAAAAACAAGATTTGGGTTATTTCTCAGACACGTGTTATCATATTTGCATCATCATAAGCAACTGTTGTTACACACCGCATTACTTCAGGGCTGGTTGATTCAAGATGAGAGTGTGTGTGCGAAACGAAAAAAAGTCTCACGGCCTCCCCATTCTGTGCGAATTAAACGACTTTCCACCTGGTTGCTTCTCGGCCTCAATTTTCTCTCTCTCGTTTTCTCCCATGTATTGGGCACCACCTTCATCTCCCCAGCTCTGTCTGCCTTCTATTTTCTTTTCACATTCTTTCACCCAGGGGGTTGGTAGTGGTAGCGGTGGTGGGGAGAGAGGGGAAGAGGGAGGTGAGTGGGAATGCATGAAATGGAATTTTGAGACATTGATTTTTTCATGTTTTATTCTTAATTTGGCAGAGCTGGCATTTGACCACACTTAGCCTTTCAGATTATCGGAGCAGAAGAGGGACTGGCTTTTCTGTGAGGGAGCGCTGCAGCGGGAGAGAAATTGCGTGTCCTGCCCTGTCGCTCGCGTAGGTCCGTGACGAGAAATATCATAGGCGGATTAGTCACGCCCCAACCCTGCGATATTTACATTACGACAGGATTTCACACCGTTAAAAAGGGGACCACCTTTCTGTCTCGAGCTGTGGCATGGCAGTGAGAACAAATGAAATTCGCAGAGCAAAGAGAATAGAAAGAACCTCGGGGTGGTCTCATGTATCCAGAGTTTTTTTTTTCGGGGGTGTGGTACGGGTGCGGGGAGTGGGTGGGGTGGGGTGGGGGGGTCTGTGGGGGTCAGGTTCTGTGAAAGCATCCACTGCTTGACTGATGTCTTACTTACTTGTGCTCAGCCAGTTACAGCTGTCTCTGTCCATGTGAACCGTTGAGAGCCTTGCCACCCCCTCCTCACTCACCCCATTTCTCTCTCTCTCCCTCTCTCTCTCTCCCTCTGTTTTTTTCCTGTTGATGTGCTACAGAGGACCAGATTCCACACGGCTTTCCCACCATTGACATGGGGCCCCAGCTGAAGGTGGTGGAGAGGACTCGCACGGCCACCATGCTCTGCGCCGCCAGCGGGAACCCAGACCCGGAGATCTCCTGGTTCAAAGACTTCCTGCCCGTCGACATCAATGGCAGCAACGGACGCATCAAGCAGCTCCGCTCAGGTAAAGCGAATTATGTCCAGAGGAGAGAACGTCCGTGCTGAAACACAACGCAAAGACACTGGAGCCCACACAGTAACACTTTGATTTCTGGGTTTAGTTCAGTAGCAAAAAAAAAAACATCAATATATTTACAGTCCCACTTCATCCATTAAAAAGTTTATGGCATGCCACATGTAGCGCACATGATTGAGGTGCTTGTAGACTCGATAGAAAGTTACTGATTAATAATGTACAAAGCAGCGGTGATAAACTGGGCAAAACGGCCCCCCAAAGGCTACACAAAACAGTGTTTTCTTCACAGAATAGCTGCCTATTGTGACAGAGATTGAACAGTCCACACGCAAACACAGAACACACATCACAGGCATAATTGTCAGCGGAGCATCGGGCGGCCATATGATTTGCATTCTGTCTGTATAATTGCGGCTAAATAATTGACAGTGCGGCCATATGTTCGTTCCTGGACCCGTGTGGAAGGCGTCAAGGACAGAGGCTTGGATGAGTTCACAGAATAGCTGCCAAGGATGTTTCCAGCCATAATCTCTTTTAGACGCCCCCAAACAAAAAATACAATAGGGGGGTGGGGGGGCTGCCTGTCTGCATACGTATTTCCCATGTTGGCTGGAGCGTATTCATGGCCCGAGCTGTTTTTTTTGTGTGGGAATATTTGATGTGTCCCCAGTGCCTCCAAGGTGCATGCGGTGATTAATTTTAATGAAGCAACAAGCTGAAGCCAGCCCAGGCTGAGGCGTTGGAGAACAAGGAGAAGGCCTGGCGTGCACAAACACCAGAGAGCCAGGGCTGACGAATGCTCTCTGGGATCTGTGAAGAAAAGCTAGGGTTAGCAGGGCCAGCCACTTAATGCCTCTCCCTTCCACACACTCAAAGAGCTTAGCCATTTTCTTCCTTTTTTTTTTTTAGCTCCTTTTTTTTTCCTATTTTTTTTTGGTGGCTGCCTAAATAGTGGCTCATAAACATTGGTTTGTTCCCAAGGAACTTATCAGAGGCGCAGCAGCAGCAAAATAATATCAGGGTGCAGCCAAGCACGACGACAAAAGAGAGGGGGAAATGCGGCGACACACTTCCAGCGACTGCGCCGTGCCCTTCACATTCCCTCCCCAATTTCCTCTCCGAGCGGAGAGAAATGCCACCGGGCGGTCTTCAAGACACCTCTGCCTTTGAAGCTAGCGCTCAGGGCTCAGCCCCCCCCCCCCTACACACACACACACACACACACACACACACACACACACACACACACACACACACCTTCAAGGCTGTAGGTGAGGACAGATATGCCTTGCATTATTAACATGACAGCTTGGCAATTTGTTTCAATTAGGAGCATAGCCTTTTGTCAACTCTTGGCTTTAGCTGCAGTTCAGATAGATATGCACCGGTTCGTCCACGGCCTATCTGTCATCGCAAATACGAGGCAAGATTGAGCTCAATGTCACGTTATTACTGGACACTGATGTCATTTATTTGTTGTGATATAATCCATTATTTTGCCCCCCTCCCGAGATTAGATTTGCTGTGGAATTAGCCACCCAACGAGAGGTGACTCCTTTCCATCAAGAAATGCTAATGGGTCCATTTTTCAATTTATGACCCTTGCTCTCTGCATACCACAAATACAAAACACAGGCGTCCTCTGGATCAAATGGATCTTAATCCCCCTCCAGAACACGTCATTGTCTCCCAGTAATTACAGCTCGGCCCTGTCAAACCAGCTCTGCTGGCCGGGCCATCGATCAGACGGCTGTTTGCAATGCAGGCCACACGATAAGCAAACAGAAAAGCACTCGCCCCGGGATCTGATAGCAAAGGTGGGAGTGGGGAGTGGGGCGGGGGTGGGGGTGGGGGGGGGGGTAGAGAAGCGGATTAGTTTCCCTCGACAAACGCCTAATCCTGCTCCTCTCCGGCTAAACACAGCAAAGCAGACGATGCACTTTACAGTACACAGCCCATCACTCCTGGCCGAGAGCTCCTAAACCAGCTGCTCAATATCCAGTTCTCCAGAGCAGGCAAGGGCGCCCTGGACTTTTTACTGTGTTTAAGCTTTACCCAACAGCACTAAATCTAGCAAAATAAATACATATGTGGCTGATCCTAAATTCAAAATTACCTTGTCGAATGGTTCCTGCAGTGCATCGGTCTTGTTTTGAAGGTACCCAATGCTAAAAAAAAATGCTTTACATTTAAATCTGTTTTTCATATGTCAATATCCAGTGCACTTGACATGAGACTGATCCAAGATCACAGAAAACTAAAACACCTGATTGGCAGGTCAAGGACACTCGCCTCTGGCCATAGTGAAAACATAGTAAAGATTGAAAAAAAAAAAAAGAAAACTTTACTTTTTTTTCACCATGACCACTACACTGTTGAGCTGCCAAAGCACGACCTTGACGTCAACTCAGAAGGGAGAACTTCCTGGCATCTGAAGTTGCGGCGTGGTTCTTTTGGATGAGGGCTGGCCCTTTTCATCGCTGGCAGTGTAAAGCAAGCCTTTAGTAAACTGCTGATGGTCTTTCCACACAGCTTACAAGGGCTTCCCCCAACTCTTGCTCTTTGCTCTTTCTCTCAAACTCTTCTCCTCCCTTGTTATCAACACTCCTCTCTGTGGCAAGTGGTTGGACTACCATGCAGATCCTACGCATCTGCATAGTAACCAACAGACTCCACAGTTTTGTTGACCAAATATTGCCCACTTATCCCCCTTTTACTAACAACTAAATATTTATAGATGCATATCTACAACTGGTTTATTTCTAGTGAGATGATCTTTCTTTCTTTTTTTTTTTAGCCCACGCGTTACATTGCACCTGTCAAATTTGAACTGTTTCACAAGCACTCCAGATGACAGGTGTGATGAAAGCGAGGGTAGTAGTTGCAGGCTCTCATCAGTGCCTGTGCAGATCACCAGTGAGATGGTGCTGATGCAGTACCCCAGCACAGCACAGCACACTCGCACTCCACTCGCTCCACACAACAGACTTGGTGCTGCTGCCCTACAGCTCAGAGAGGGGCTGAGATATGACGAGGCGTACATCCGGTGCGGCGTAGGTTGCTGTCTGTTGCATCACACAGGGGATGAGTACACTTTCCCCGCAGCCAGACTGAGGATGAATTTCAGAGGAGCACAATTGAGCAGGCTGTAATATCCCTCAGCTAACTAAGGTAGATCTTTTGGGGGAAAAAAAAAAATGAGTGGAGCAAGGCCTGTAGATATTAAGATGAGCTCTCGTAGTTGAGTGCCAAGGTAATTCAGCAACAGCTGTTGCCTTTTATCAGCAGGGAGCATTTCAAAGCCAGTTACAGAAACACAGGAACCAGATTAGAGTCTTCATACGTCTGTGAGTGGTCTAGTATGTCTGGAGTATTTTTTTTTTTTCTGTCTGGTTCTCTGTTCTCTTTTCTCGCTGTCTGTCTCTCTTTCTCTCTGATGCCTCTTTCTGTTTTGTCTTTGCATTGCAGTTGCACTGTCACGAACGATGTGGCCTTGTTTATCACAGTTATGCAGCACATCTTCGATGGTTTAAAAAAAAAACAAAAACAAAGTGCACAGAGGCTACTGTCAGAACAGGATACAAACCTTCTGTTGTTTTTCTCTCCTCAAAATTTCTCTTTGACACACTCTCTTTCTCTCTCTTTCTTTTTCTCTCTCCTCTTTTTCCCTTGTACTAACGCTTCTCTTTAATCTTATTTGCATTCAAATTACCTCACCAGGTGGTACACCAATCAGAGGTAAGAATGCCGAAAAGCAGGAAATGTCCACCTTTACTCACCATTCCCGCCCCCCCCGCCCTGTCCACCCGCTCACTAAGTGTCCCCATTCCCCACTCTCTGTTTTCCCGCTCACCTCTCTTCTGTCTTTCGTCCCTGACACTTTATCCGCTTCAGTGCATGATCCTCTGTGAGTCTGTCTCGTTGTCTGACTTTTAAAACAACAAAACAAGCAAAAAAGACAAACAAAAACAAATGATCAAGTGAAGAGGACAAGAAGACTCTCCAAGTATTTGAGTGTACAAGGATAACCTGACATTTCCTCCAGTCGAGGAAAATGCTGTTATGTTGGAGACGGCACACTATATTTTTGTGCCTTGTTAAATGCTGTAGACCATCACTATCATTGCCGAGTTTCTGCTTCACAGTAAAACAGTATATAGGTATTGTGAAGAGGAACTAGTGTCTCATTCTGGAAACAGAGAGTGAGCTGTTTGAAAAGCGTGGTGTGGACACTGTTCAACCAGACATTCATTGCAGTTTCTTCCACCAGGTTTAGTGAAACCACTCAATGTCACATGCATTTCTAGAAAAATATCAGCTTGGTTGAAAAGGACTGTCTATGTGGCAGACTTGAGTACTCTCACTTAGCTGTGCCGAAAAAGCTGGAAGAACACTAAAGAAGTTCGAGCCCAAGCCAGACTGCTCGTCAGTGTCACAGCATCACCATTTGCCTTTGGCGACAGTCCACCTCAACCTCATGTCATCCTGCGAAGTGGCCTGCCAACACGCCGGGGAAGATGCCCCAAGAAATTACACCATCATCAAAATCAGGATAAAACAGAAAAATATGTTAGGATTGAAAAGTGTTTTTGTTGTTCTTTATTTTCAAACTGAGCCTGTAAATCAGTTTTGGGCATCTCCCTCCCGTCTACGGCTGTGCCAGATTTGGCCCACACTGTGCTCTCCTCTTGGCAACTAAAGCCTTATCCGAGGCCAAAACCCACCAGCAACAAGACCATGCTTCTCGTGTCAGTCTTCTGACACAGTGATGTCTGATGTGAATTTTAAAAGAAAAACAAAAAATCAACTTCTCCACATATCAAGGACTATTTTTTCCCACCTACAGAGTGTGTGTGTGGTTGTGTGGTTGTGTGGTTGTGTGGTTGTGTGTGTGTGTGTGTGTGTGTGTGTGTGTGTGTGTGTGTGTGTGTGTGTGTGTGTGTGTGTGTGTGTGTGTGTGTGTGTGTGTGTGTGTGTGTGTGTGCGTGTGTGTGTGTGTGTGTGTGTGGTTTTTTGGCTCAATCAGGTTTCTTAATAAGTGGAAAAGTGCCCAAGGGACCATAATGTCATGCACTCATGGTTTTTCTCATGTCTTTATTTTTGATGTTAATCAGCATTGTTCATGTCGTAATATTCATACATAATGCATTTCAGGAGTACTTCTGAAATATATTGCAGCTTTTTTATTTTTCTATGTGCTTCCACTCCTCAAATGCATGATGTCCGTTGAGCCGGTCAACAACATTTGTCTGACCATGAATAAGTACACATTGTCGCTATTAACAGTGTTGGTATTAAATGTTCCATATTCAGACCACTTTATGTGATGTTACACTTGAAAAGTTGTAATGTATGTGTATTGAGTATGTGATTGATGAGGGTCTGTGGGAAAGTAAATAGCCAAGGTAAGTGTTGTTTGAGGGCTTCTCAGTGTTGTGTGTTGGCTGTGTAAAGTACGAGCCAGGCGAGTAGTGTGTGCACAGGTAAATGTAGCGGCTTGTCCCAAGCGCCCATTCGTTTTATCCCAGTTTGATGAATGGTGCATTGACAGGCAAGCAGTGACTGCCATCAGAGGCGAACAATGGCAGAATTGATTAGTGATTTGTGGCCAGTTTATCTGGCCCAGCATTGGCACCCAAGGCTAATGCGTCGCCTTGATCCAGCCGCGGCAGCTATCGAATTTTCATTTTCTGCCATGGCGTCAGCCTGTCAGGGACTCCGGCTGCTTGAAATGTATGCCGCCCCAACGTTAATGGCGCTGCCTTTATCAGAATGCTCAGCAATCAAAAGAAAACAAGGGGGGAAAAAAAAGAAACACCCCCATGTGCTTTTGTTCTGTGTCCAAAGGAAAAATCCATACCCAATGAGAATGCTAGCACAACAATTGCAAAAGGGGTGTAATCCATAGCTTTGTCTGACACAGCGAAGGTCTGCACCAACTGTGCCAAGTTTAAAAACCTCCTTATTCATTTCAGACAAAAGACTAAGGCTTTCGGTGAGTTATTTCCCTAAAGAGGAGTTCCCATCCAGTGTGGCCGAGCAGAGCAGTTTGTTTTTATTCCAACGGCACTGGAAAATATTGTTAGATTTATACGGGGTTTTACGGTGGGCCAGAAATGTAGTGTCTAAAGCATTGTCGCCCATCCTGATGCCAAGAGTCGAAAACAACAGCACTTATTCAGTGTGCTCCCGAAGAAGACAGATGGGACTTAGGAGTTCTTACCTAAGGTTGCCATCATGTTTTGTGCGTTATCAGCAAATACACCTTAAATGTATTGTTCCTCGGTTGTAATGGGCTTCTTTTCTGTGTGCCTGGCTTTAGGAGATTGTCTCTAAAGTCGACTCAAGTTATCTTTTCTTGGCATCAGTTCAGGGAGAGCCCAAACTCGAATGCTAGTGGTTATTGGAAGTTCTGTCCTCTGATTTGTTGTGTATGTAAAACTGTGTGTGTGTGTGTGTGTGTGTGTGTGTGTGTGAGAAAGGGAGAGAGAGGATGAGAGAAGGAGAGAGAGAAAGTGTGTGTGTGTGTCTGGTGGGTGTGTGTGTCTACGTGCCTGGCTCCATGTCAGTGTGACTGGCATGTACACACACACACGCACACACAGAGCGGAGCTGAAGCGTGACGTGATGTCCATCTCTTTTCAGGAGCGTTGCAGATTGAAAACAGCGAGGAGTCGGATCAGGGCAAGTACGAGTGTGTGGCCATGAACAGCGCTGGGACGCGGTACTCGGCCCCTGCCAATCTCTACGTGAGAGGTAAGACGCACGCGGCAGGCAGATAATGTTGACTGGCGCACCTGAAACACCCCCCACTCCCCGCCCCCCCCACGCTCTCCTTTCCTCTCGTTTTAACAGCAAAACACTCCTAATCCTGTTTGCAGCTAGCTTCTCCGACCGGAGGGAGCTGACCGAGTCGTCAGCTCACCCAACTAAAACACTCACTCTCTTTATCTCTCTCTCTCTCTACGTGTCTTCATGCTTCACTCAGCTCGCGGGCTTTTCCAGAAACCCCTCACCTGGCGTCCAAAACACGGCTGCCTGTCCGACTCCTATCCCGTGTGTCTCAGATGCTGTGTTCGGGGCTTGTTTGGGTGACGCTGTTGGGTGTTCGCATTAATTCTCAGTGACCCGCCTGTGACTTGGCTAAGTGTTTTTGAAGCCCGTGTAATTAATCCTCTCCTGCCACTGCAGCTGCCTCACCTGGCTTAGCTGTGGGGGTGGTTGTGACGGGGGGTGGGAGGGGGGCTGGGGGTGTGGGTGGTTGACGTGCCGGAGTTGAGCACGAGGTCAGTCGGAGTTGCACCACACTTGTTTTTGGGTGAAGCGGAGGGAAGGACGACGTGTGGAGTCTTGCGGTGGAGACAGACAGCGAAGAGGGGTGGGGGGGTGGGGGGGTGGGGGGGGGGCAGAGGAGGAAGGAGACACCTGGAAGCCTGCTGTCTTATGACGAGGGGAGCTTTGGAAATCCCCCCTTCTTTCTTTCTGCCTCTCTCTTTCTCTCTGATCCTATCCTCAGGATGTAGGGGATGGGCTAGCATAACAACAACACGGGGTGGCTTTTTTTTTTTTTTTTTAAGTTTTGCACTCATCCTCCGGGCCTTTTAAGGCCTTAACAGTTTCAATTAGCTGGCAGATCTCAGGTTCTCAAAGGCAACCTCAAAAGCGCTCTCTTCAGATGAGATCCTCAGAAGCTCCATTTTATCCCCTTGCTTTAATGTTGGCATGGAAACAAACACCTTCACGGGGCTGTGAACATAAAGGTTTTATGGCAGAAATGTATAATTTAAAAAAAAAAAAAGATGATAAATGAACTTGATTCATTTATGGTTAGATCATACGCGGTGTGAATATATGTCCTAGATCAAATGAAAGTATTAGATAAGTTAGGGCTTTACCGAATCAGCTTCAGAGACTGTGAGTATATCTATACATTATTTCACATGCATTTATGCATGCGTTTGTTATGGATTTGCTTCAACAAGCTCATATTTCACTCCAGTATTATGTAAAATGGCCAGAGCTACAGCGGTTGCAAGCCTGCAAGTTAATATTAATTTATTGCCATTTCATTCATTTGTGCACATTTGTTCCAGCATTTGTCACCATTTGGTAATGATGTCGTGGCTTTCTCGAGTCTTTGCTCTCGAGTGCACAGGATGCTGGTCTGTTTTTTCCCAACTAAACCGATGGCTGTGGGTTTCATTTAAATGTCTCACCAGCAGTCATTTGCATGCCAGACAGTAATTCATTTTTCTGCACAGCGGAAAACTATTTTCCTTAAATGTTGGATGTCTTCACATGTGATGTCATTATGCCTCTTGTGTTTAGAGTAGGGAAGGGCTGTGTGTGCCTGTGGATTGATGTGCTTTGCCTTTGGGCAAAAGACATAACATGTTGTGCCCATCCACATCCACCGCCAGCACCCTACCACACACACACACACAAACACACACACACACAAACAAACATGCACACACACACACACACACTCTCTCTCTCTCTCTCTCTCTCTCTCACACACACACACACACACACACACACACACACGAACAAACAAACACACACACACACACACACTCTAACAGGCATTATGTGTGTACAAAAAATTAGTCACACAGGGCTAAAGCCCCTATGTGTATGTAGTGCCATAGCTAAATGCATTGTATCTAGTGTTTCCCACCCTTCTAATGCCACCACACCTGCTTTGCTTTCTCAAAGAAGGAAAAAAACAGAAAAGAACATCTACCATGGAGACGTCTAGATGGACACCAACCGCAGTTTTCTCACCATTAAAAAAAAAATTGAGTTCTATTCAACGGGCCATACAAGCTTTAATGGCTGTCCTGTGCCAAAAAGACAGAAAAAGAAAGAAAAAAGGTGAAAAAAATAACACACGACATTCACACAATTGTTAATCAAGCCATTGTGTGGTAATGGCTTTATCATGTGCATGGGAAAAAAAAACCCACAACAGCCTTAGCAGACTTCATTGAGGTGTGTTTGGCTGAGGGCCAAGGGGCGAAGGCAGCTTATTGTACCTTCAGCGGCATTCAGCACCATGGCCTCCCTCACTCGGAGTCCCTGCCAGCACAGCTCCAGCTCCAGCTCCAGCCTCCTAGACTGCACACCCTTATAAGCACACCCAATAAGCACGAAATGGTGGCAGGTGGCCATCGGAATCAGCCTGTAGCCTAGCCCCATCCCTCGCTGAGAGAGAGAAATGGAGGGAGAGTGAGAAGAGAGAGGGGAAAAAAATAGGAGGGAAATAAATAAAAGACTGGCAGCATGTTGGAGGTGCACATGTTTGTTTTTTGCTGCTGCTAATATAGCACAGCGAATGTTTGCAGTACTGTTCCGCGACAGCCACTTCTTCTTCTTCTCATCCGTCTCGGCGTGTGGAGGTCAAAAGAGTCGCGAAGATGGCCGCCGTGCGAGGAGGAAGCAGCTGGCGGTGAGAGCCGTGGCGTGGCGTGAAGCCGGCTGCAGCGCGGCCTGTCGAGTGTCTTTAGAGCGGGCTCTTTAACCTTGCCTGTGACCGGAGTGGCTGACCGGATGGTTTGGCGGGGTGTTGGGGGGGTGGGGGGGTGGAAATGAGTTTTGGGGGCCGCTCACGCACGTGTCCCCGCGTAGTCGGACTCTGGCCCGAACCCGAGCCAAGTTTAGCTCAGTGTGAGGGGCCATCGGAGATCCCTTCTCTCATAAATTCTCCTGGAGTGTGTACATGATCCACTGGCCGATAAGAAGAGAGAGTGAAAGAGCAAGAGAGAGAGAGAGAGAGAGAGAGAGAGAGAGAGAGAGAGAGGGAAGGAAAAGGGTGGGAGAGTGTGGGCTAAAAAGCACAGTCGTATAAAAGATTCATATAAAAGATCATATCCTGCACTGCTCCTTTGATCTTAACTCAGGCCACACACACACACACAGACGGGCAGTCGCGAGGAATACAGATTTCATCTTTCATTTGATGAATGACATTTAATATATATGTATGAGGGCCTGTAATCAAGTGCACCTGCTTTTCTGAGGGTAGGTGTGTGTGTGTGTGTGTGTGTGTGTGTGTGTGTGTGTGTGTGTGTGTGTGTGTGTGTGTGTGTGTGTGTGTGTGTGTGTGTGTGTGTGTCTCTCTGCATGCCCTTGTGTGTCTGTCTGTGTGTGTGTCTGGGAGGTGTTTTTTAGCATGTACAGTACCTGCTTACTCTTCAGATTTCCTACAGAAAGGACAGATCTTATCTGAAGGAGAGAGAAACTTGCCTTTGAGAACTGGGAAAAAATCCATTATTTAAAGCACATTTTGACATCTCACAGTTTATTACCCTCCGACGTCGGTGTGGTGAAAATCTGTTTTCCGCTGTATCTAAAATGTACTATTGTTGCAGATAGGGGGAATTATCAGTGTATTAACACAGAGACCTTCTCTTTTTCCGCCCCAAAAACTGTCTGATTGCGTGTGCTTTCCGCTAAATGCTTGTTTAAAATGTTTAATCTCTGTCTTCCTCCAGGTGTGGGTGACGTTAGTGTTATTATGACAGCTTAACTCTGCGTCTGTCCCTCCAAGTGTGTGGGCTGCTGTGTATTTTGTGTGCATGTGTGTGTGAGGGGGAGAGAGAGAGAGAGAGACAGAGAGAGTTTGTATTTGTGTGTTATTCTCCTTTTCAGTCTTTTCAAGCTTCTTTGTTTCTTTTGTTTGTTTTGTTTCTTTCTTTCTTTCTTTCTCTCCATCTCTCTCTCTCTCTGTCTCTCTCTTTCTCCATCTCTCTCTCTCTTTCTCTCTCTCTCTCTCTCTCTGTCTGTCTTTGTATGTGTGTGTGCGCTAAAGGGTGTGGAAGTCTGTGCTCTTATCTTGCCCGTCACTGTCACCTTTCTCTTCTGTCTGTATCAGCTTTCTCTTCATGTGCCACATGGTCTGTAGTAGGTCTCTGTGTAGCCTCCTTCCCACCCTTGGGAAGACTGTGGTCATATATGTATGTATATATGTATTTATGTATGCGTGTTACGTGAATATTCATTTCGCTTATGCTTATCCAGCCTCGAGGGAGAACATCTTTGTCTCTGTCTCTTGTTCACTTACTAACTCACTCACTCACTCACTCACTCACTCAATCACTCATGTTTTCATGACATTCATCATTCACTGACCAACAAGCCTTTGTCTTGAAGGTTCTTCATTTTAACAATGCTTCTGACATTTTCGCATGTCTTTTTCTGTCCTTTGAATGGGTTTGAGTGTGTGTGTGAGTGTGTTTGTCTGTTTGTATATGTTTGTGTGTGTGTGTATGTGTGTGTGTGTGTGCGTGTGTGTTAGGAAGATAGAGGAACATGATTATAGGCAAGGTTGTGAGTATATGTTATCTAGCCTCCCTCTGACTTTGTGTCCACTACGTTTGGGCATTAAAACACGCGGGGCTGAAGGGAGAGAAACACAATGCTGAATCACGTCAATGGAGCATAGATCTTTTCAAGCATGGTTAGAAAAACCATTAGGTGTGTTTGTGTGTGGGAGAAAGTCAGTGTGAATGTGCATGAGTGCATTGTGGTTCTGAGTGTGTGCATGTGTGAAAGAAAGTGTGTGTGTGTGTGTGTGTGATTGAAATTGTGTATATCTGTATCAATGCATCACTGTGTGATTGTGTGTGTGTGTATGTGTGTACGTGTGATGCAGTGTGTGTATGTGTGGTGCGGTGTGTGTGTGTATGTATGTGTGTGTGTGTGTGTTTGACGCCGTGACTATGACTAATTCACATTCACCAAGGTTGTTTGTATTCATGTCCAGCCCCGGCCTCTCTTCAGTGCGTCGGCTCCAGAGGAGTCAATGGACAGAATAAACGCGGCCCATTTCAGGGGCTGGACACTGTCTGCTTTGGCCGTATAATGAAGTCCAGTTGTCAGCACGGCCCTGCGCCCCTTAATGCCATCTTAATTCAGAGGCTCCAGCCAACATGGCTGAGGGGTTCTTAACGGAAAGGAAAGAGAGACAGAGACAGAGAGAGACAGACAGAGAGTAAGGGAGAAAGAGGGAAAGAGGAAGGAATAGAATGGCAGAGAAAAAGGCTGTGTGTGTGTCCTGGGTTTTGTGTGTGTGTGTGTGTGTGTGTGTGTGTGTGTGTGTGTGTGTGTGAATGAGAGAGAGAGAAAGGTATCTGTTTGTGTTTGCTTGTTTCTCTGGTGAATTTGCATTTATATTTGACATTGTCTGAAATGTATAGGCACATGCAGCAATGTTCACTGATTCACAATGCTCTGTCTCTCTCTCTCTATATATATATGTGTGTGTGTGCGTGTGTGTGTGTGTGTGTGTGTGTGTGTGTATGTGTGTTCATGGGAATGAGTGTCCTTGTCTTTCATCTGCATACATGAACATGTCCTTTCACCTGTCTGTCAATGCACTGCGTTCTCCATGTTGTCTTTCGTCACTTTTTTTTTTTAAATGGATAAGCGGAATATTTGCCTGTTTTACTCTCTCTGTTTTTCCTTGTCTTCTTCCTCCTCCTCTTCCTCCTCCTCCTCCTTCTCCCTTTTCTCCGTGTTTTCTTTTTTATTGTTGTCTCTCCTCCCTCTTTTTTTGTTCTGTTTTTTTTTTCTTTTTCTTTTTTTATTATCTCCCCTGTTTTTTCCCCTCCACCACCTCCATTGCTCCCTGCCATCCCAAACACAACCACCAAACCAAACCAAACAAACCAAAATCCAAACTCCTCCACCACTCAGATCCACGGGAAGGTTGGTTGCTTTTCACTCTTTACACGTGTCCTCCTCGCACCTGAGGAAGGCCTGGCTGACTGGAGCTTGGCTCTGCCGTCTGGTGGGATGCCATTGGCTCGTCCCGGCCTCTTCCTCCTCCTCCTCTTCCTCCCTCCCTTTCCTTCCCTTTTCCTGTCATTGCTTCCCTTTTCCTCCTTTCAAAAACCCCAGGGGTACTGACTTCCCCTGAGTCCCCCTCACCCCCCCCAAAAAAATGCACCCCTCCTTTTTCCCGTTCTTCCCCCCTCATCTCTTCTCTGGTGATGCTGCTTGCTTTGCACACTAACCCCCACCACCCCAACCCACCCCAGCCCACCCCATCCCATCGCATCCCCTCAGTGCATCTTGCAGTGTGTGACAGCACTGATGTCTCTGCATGAGTGTCCTGCTGTATGTCTGTGTTGGCCTCTGCCATTGCACCGTAGTGTCCTGTCACCCTCATTGCCCAGGTGCCCAGCTCCTAGGGGGGGCGCTCCTGAGCTGCTGTTGCAGGTTTAGGGTCGTGTAGAGTTCACTGTTTGAGCCTTCTTGTGACCCGCCAGGGGTTGTGACACTAGGCCACCTCAGAAGTCAGTTGTTTTGGTGGCATTACAGGCATTAAAGCCGCCTATCCCCTCCGCAACATGGATGTTGAACAGGGGATCAGCAATATGCTTTTATGTTAATCAGGGTATTTTTTGCTCGAGGTCAAAGACCACATATAGGAATGCTGTCTTGGCTTTGGGGATCAGGCCTGTTTACCCACAAGTTCAAATTTCAGTAAGTGCTCCTCCCCACCTCCCATGCTCAGTCTCTTTAAAGGAAGGGGGGTTGGGGTGATGCATTATCCTAGTTAACAGCGAAAAGCCTTTTTAGTTTTTAAGTATTTAATCTGCCTAAAGCAGCATTGTTTATGTTGGGTTCAAGCTTTCAGAGCTGGCTCCAGTTTCAGTGCAGCGAACAATAGGAGGAAGAGACATTATGTTTTTAAAGGGTTTTTTTCCCCCCCTCCATAATGGCCCTCGTATGATTTTTCATAATCCACCTCTCCTAGTCGTAAATGCCTTGGCTTGAGAAATGCTCTTTTCTCTGTAGGGAGAAGAGGGCTAGAAGGTCCTCAGCAAAAGCTGCTGTTGACTGTTTGCCTTTTTTCCACGAAAGCGCAGAGTAATTTTGGCAAGCCAGGCTAAACTCAATCACTTTTAATATCAAGGTAATTGCTGCGTCCAAACAGCCAGCCAGCGAGAGATTTCAAAGTATCCTTATTTTATTCTGCAGAAATGCTGCTTTGTATTAGCGTGTGTGGAGAGGTGGTGGGGTATAAAATAAGCAGCGATTGCAAATCCTGCCTTTGTCCCTTTGATACCGCTCTGGGTACCCATGCCCACTAGGCTAAGCCGCTCGGATCTCCTCCTCTCCCTCACAATTGTCCCCTTTTTTTTTTACAGTCCCCTTTTTTAAAGTAGATACCGTGAAGAAAATAGGCCATTGTAACTCCATAGTTGTGTATTTACACTGTTAGTAACCTTATATGTAGGGTCTGATGCTGTGTTTGTTTATTTTGTTTGTTTTGGAGGCTCAGACAGATATCTGTTGACTCTGTGAGTGATGGCAGAGTGAAAGTCAGATTGAGCGCACCACATCACATTTTTATAGCTGCACATATATGCACTAGCACAGTGGTCTTCAATATATTTTTTTCTCCGAAGCCTAAATTATGTAAAGCAAGCTGGCCCAGCAAGGGCCAGTAAGTTCGCATTATCAGAGAATGACAGCTTAAAAATAAGGCGAATAAGAGAGACTTATTGACATATCAAAAGATGTGCATGGCTGTATGACCACTGTCTCAATACATGGCATACAATGCTGTTTGAGTAAGGTGTGTTATGGAGACAGACAGACAGACGTTACAGACTTTACATCGCCTAATACGTAATGATAATGATTGACAGTTTGAGGGAACTCAGCTTTAGCCCAATGCAAGAGGCATGGTGTGCACATGCAGTGATTTTGTGTTAAAGTAGGCTGCGTATTTATAGGGCGTTTTATGCAGAGGCTACATCACAATGCATTTTAAGACAAAGGCCAGATGCATGTATCCAACACATGTTGTCACATGTTATGTAAACCACACAAAAAATGATCATAAAATGTCGCACGTTTTCTCCCGAAATCGTTAAGTCTGCAGCCTACACAGTCTTGTGCGAAGAGATGTCAAGTGTTCTGCGCGGAACATAGCTCATGTTACGGATGACGACGCGGGGCGGACACACATATGGGCCGCACGCACGGGCCGGATACTAGCCCGCGGGCCGCCATTTGGAGACCACTGCACTAGCACATGTCTTATTCTTTCATAGCATGCATAATGGATAGTATGCAGTGCGCTGTAAATCGCTCTGCTTGTCAACACCGCTTTTTTTTTTTCACTCTCTCTCTTCCCTCCTTGCTTGTGTGTTATTGGACACTCTTTTTCTTCTCCCAAAGAGTGGCATCTCATGTCACAATTCCATGAACAGCTCATAAAACAGCCTACCATGTTGGTGCTCATTCTGGAGAAAAGGGGTTTGGTTTGCATCGTTTCTGTTGTGTTGGTTTGTTTTTATTGGCCCCTTAGCTGTCAGAAGCAGAATTTAACAAGGGTGGGGTGTGTAGAGAAAAGAAAAAAAAATCTTTTCGAGTAGCAGCAGAACCTTCCTCGATTTTTTCTTTGTCTTGTCTTGCCGAAGCTCTCACAGAGTTTTTTTGGAAGTCAGTTAGGTATAGCAGTCATAACAGCAAGTTATTTAGATTATTGTAATAGTGTTTGGAAAACCACTGCCATCAAAACTTAATGGCTTAAAGTTAGGTTTAATCCATGATGGCATTTACTATTAGGTTTTCTTTGCAATAAATCACATCTTGGCCTCAGTGTACTTTCAGCAGAAATCACCTTAGCTAGCCCAGACCAAAGCCACAGCAGTAGCAGAGTGGTTAGTTGTATTTGTATTGGCAGGGCAAGGATAAAAATTGGATTCCTTGGGCTGTTCTCTCCCCATATAAGATATTTTCTGAAGGGGGTTGGGGGTTGGGGTGGGGGTGGGGGGGTGTCATGTTGGCACTCGCATGCTCCTGTGATCATGGCTGATATTGCTTGTGCACCGATGCTTGAGCGACTTGTACTGATGCATGACTTGCCTGAGGATATATGTATGTGCAGAACTGATTGTGCCATGACTGTCTCCTATCCTCTTCCACCACACCACCCACCCACCCCCCCTCTCTTCCTCCCCTTCCCAGGTAACCCCTTATCAGAAGCCTGTTGCTTCAAATCTCTTTCCCTACCCTGCAACTCATCCTATTCCCCCCCAGCAACCCCCCTTTGCTCTCAGCTAACTCCTTCTGGCATGCTAGAGAGTCAGAAGTGTGTGTATGCCTTGCCTTTTCTAACTGTCAGCTTCACGTGTGCTTCTAATACCATCCTTAAACTAAACCAAACTAAACTAAAAAAAAAATACATTTTTGTGAGAGCAGTGATCATAACAAAACTCAGCAGTGGCACAATTGCCCACTTTCCAACAAGACCTGGCTCTCACTAGCAAGCATTAATTAGCAAAGAGACCTCCCCCTTTCGGTGCTGTTGTCTACTGTTATTTCTGAGACAACACAAAACCAAACACAGGAATAACAGAATGCGAATGAAAAAAAAAAAACAATAAAACAATACAAAGGTTTTCATCATGTTGTGTCCATCTTCCATGTCCATTAGTAACATCCATCATACGTTTCTATGTAAGGAGTGACTAACTCTGTCTTCTGCTGATTCCTCCTACACTGTCCAGCACGTTTGGGGAAAAAAAAAAGAAAAGAAAAACAAAAGGCTCTCTCCAGATAGTGCCAGTGTAAAACGGATCCGGCCTAGTTCTGGGTCTGATTTGGCATGGTTCCTGACACATAGTCTGGCCCCGATTTGACACGGTTCACATGCGGGTCGGCGCCAAATCCGGGCCTTGTTTGGCACAGTTCCTGGGCAGAGCAGGCGCCAAGTCCTCCCCTGATCTGGCATGGTTCCTAGGCAGAGCCGGCGCCGAGGCTGCATCAGATCTGGGCCGGATCCGTGAGGTGCTGCTGGCAGCTATCTGGCTTTCCAGTCTAACACATCTGCTCATTTCCGCTGGCTCCTCAACGCTAACCCCACAGTCAGCCAACCATTGGCCTCACTTTGAAAAGAACAATAAATCTATCTCAGTGTTTACTTGGCTTGAGTCAAACTCTCTGACAGTGGGCTGAAAACAGTGCATTCATTTGCAAACACAAACAGTCCTGAGTTCACACCTGCACACCCCCCCCCCCCCCCCCCCAAATAAAAACACACACACAAACACACTCACACATGCATAAAACCTGACTCTCAGGGTAACGCCGAATGCACAGGAATGCCATGTATACTGTATTGTGCATGTCCAGGCCTCTTAAAAATAGAATAAGTCAAGGTCACAAATGTAATAAACAGTATAGCATCTCATGAATAAACTGGGATGGGATGAAAAAAACAGGATAGTGCAAGGATTGCAAAACCCCTGCATAGATTCATGGAGACATTACGGGAGGGAAATGGCTCCAACAAGATGTCAAGGCAGGGCTAAATATCCCAGTCTGGTAATATTTTACACCCGATTTTTCTCTCCTCTCCTCACCTCCCCTAGTGAATGTAAATAGAAAATTTATTTTAGATGAAGTCATCCTGGTGTGTCCCTCCCCCACCCCCACCCCCGTCCCGTGCGTTATCTAAAGCTACCTGGCTGTGGGTGGTCACCGGAGACACGGGAGGTGTACCCGCAGGGAGGTGCGGATAGCTCGGCTGCATCCTAGTACCCCCTCGCCTGAATTCAAGTCACATAAACACTGAGATATTTGTTCTCTAAAAAAGTAATAATAACAATCCTTTAGGTTCCCCTGCCTGTTCCCATTTGGAAATAAAAGTGATAGAGCCTGCTTTTTTTTAAAAAAAGATGTGATCTCAATGCTGTTTTGTAGGAGTTTATCTTCAGACACACCTAAAGGTCTGCGACTCCCTTTAAATTAGATTCATTCTCAGCATTCAACTGCTTTTTTCAGCTCAAAGACATGATGAAAGAGTTCTTATTTATAGTACTCTCTTTCTCTCTCTCTCTCTCTCGCTCTGTCCCTTTCTCTGTTTCTCTTCCTCTTTGACTCTTCCTCTCTCTCTTGCTTTGTCTCGCTTTCTCTCTCTCTCTCTCTCGTGATGGTATCAGACCGCTGCTAAGCCGTGATGAAGCATCACAGCAGTGTCTGCAAGGGAGTCATTTAGCAGTGTTTAAACTGCGACTCTGCAGCCCGCCTGCATGTGTGTGTTTGAAGATCAACAGGGAAATTAAATGTGAGGCCTGGCTTTCAGCTGTGCACATACCACAACAGCAGCTCTCATCCATCACCAGGGCTCTGAAATGCAGTGAAGAAATACAATTTTCTAACCTTGTGTCCAATCCTATAAAAACAGCCTTTTTTTTGCTATTGACTGAGGTTTTTTTTTCTATGTGTGTGTGTGTGCGTGCGTTACAAATAGGCAAGTGTTTACGCCAGCTTTCTCCTCTCTGCTGGCTAGCGTTCCTTCCTCACCTCTCATTTGCGAGCGGTCTCTGTGGGAAGCCTGCGTTAATCTGCATATCTGTGCCTCGTGTTTATCCCCCCCGGGAGACAATGGACCTCTTGTCTGTGCTCAAACGCAGCCCGTGGCACGTAGCCTACAGCCAAGGGCCAACCGAACCTTGTCCCGGTGCTGTGGAGTCTGAGCCCGCTCCCCATGATTATACTGCACAGCAAACCTCTCTGCCGTTCCATTGCTAGAGGTAAAATAAATGTAAATAACCCCGCCTTAGCTAAAGGTGTTTGATAATTAAACCTGCTATACATCTCGCCAAAGCAGAGACGCAGAGTAAGTGAAAATGTTTCAGGAGTCTCTGACCTAAATCCTCATTAAATTGCCTCTTGCCATCGCCGGCCCCGCCATAACTACAGATCCACTCAGCAAATACTCTGAAGCCTGCAGAAATCTCGAACGTGGCCAATAAGCACATTCCATTTAGCACGCTCATCCCTGTCAAATCCCCTATATGGCATAAAACCTTGTATCGAGTACTACGTTTTTCCAGCTAAGCATAATGTCCCTACCCGTCTATCCATTTAGAGAGCACCTTAAGAGAAAACTGCCCAGAGAGACTGCATGCTAAAAAAAAAAGAAAGCTCGCTCTCTAAAAAAAGAAAGCTCTCAGAGTCAAATTGAAGACCCTGATGGAAAGTTTAATGACGAACCTGTCTAGAGGCTTGAGCTTTAAGCTGAAATGATACTTATGACTCACGTTTCGTGACCATCTTTGGATGAGGTGTGAGCTCCTTTGGCGACAGTATGTATTTTTAATGCAAGGCGAGCACCGTTGCTGCTTCAATACAAATGTAACGATCGGGGAGCCGCAGGGACTTCCATCAGGATTCTGATGGAGAAGGACGCCTCTGAGAAAAAGGGGTCCTTTCGACGTTTATGCCACCCAGACGAGCCAGAGAAGGAGATTTTACCCCTAGGGGAAGCTCTCACCTGGCGCAGAAGGACTTCTGCATTAGCCACCTGTAGATATGGTGCTATATAATACTCAATTCAAGCTTCACTGTAGGATTCAACCAGTCCCTTCCTAGCTCTGAGATGTTTTTCATGGAGTTGAAAAGAGTAGAGGTAACGTTCTGATATCTTATGCCACTGTGTTTCGCGTCAAACCCAGAATTGGAAATTTAAAATTAGCCAATGACGCATGTTGATCATGTAATAACCTTTAAACGAACCGCAGCCATGAAATGTGTCACTCATAGTAATAAGCGTTTTCTAGGTCACCCATAGAGTAGCACATAAATATGTAAGTGGAAGGCCGTTTCCTATGTACACTGTGCTCTTGTGCATTTTATAATAGGTGTTCTGTGTGGTCCAAAGCTGATGTGACAGCCAAAGCCAGGCCTATCAAGACATGTAGAGTTAGGTTTTGTTTTGTCAGATCAGTGTGTGTGTTGCTGTCCAGCATCTTTCCCTTTCTCGAGCCTCCTTTTCTCCGCCCCCCCTCCTGCAGTGCGGCGCGTTCCGCCCCGCTTCTCCATCCCCCCCACCAACCACGAGGTGATGCCCGGCGGCAGCGTCAACCTCACCTGTGTGGCCGTGGGCGCACCCATGCCCTACGTCAAGTGGACCACCGGTGACGTGGAGCTGACCAAGGAGGACGAGATGCCCGTGGGCCGCAACGTCCTGGAGCTGACCAACATCCGCCAGTCGGCCAACTACACCTGCGTGGCCATGTCGTCGCTGGGCATGATCGAGACCACGGCGCAGATCACCGTCAAAGGTAAGTCAATGGACGGATGAAGGATGAAGACGCAATAAGACGGCAACTGTACTTATACTCTGAATATTGTTTGTTGAATATTAATGCATGGGGGGGAGGGGGTGGTCAATTTTAAGTAGTTGAAATTGTCTACGTGGTAACTTTGTTCCTGTCCATTAATCTTTCTTGCTGATCAAGCCAGCTGTCTGAAGTTTGTGTTGTTATCGGCAATAAGAGATGGTAATAGTGGAAGGACGTCTGCCTCATTAATAATGAAGCAGGCTGGGTGTTCCCGCTCACTTCTGCCAGACAGTGCGTGTAATTACCTCATCAATGTTTCATCAAAGTTGAAATCTGACTTGTAGCCCTGGCTACTTCATGATGCTTAACTGCGCAGCATAAGGGTGACGGCAAAGAGCTTTTTTTTTTTTTCGGGAGGAAGATTTCTATTTTAAAAAACCCTCCTGTGTTACAACTCCCAAAAAAAACAAAAAAACAAAACAAAAAGAAAAGAAAAACACTTCACTGCTAGAGGCCCCTCATGAGTCAGTACAAACACTTTTTAAAAAAGGAAACTGTCGAAGAATTAATTTCCTGGATTGTTTATCTCATGCTAATGGCTGGGACGGTGGAGAGGATCCCCTTAGACTTTCTTCTCTTCCTCCCGCCCAGCAGGGGTTGAATGGGCCATGAAAAATGGAGAGAAATACACTGCCAACGTCCTCAGAGGGGATTGTTTGTTGCTTACCGAGACTTATGTGAATAACCCAACGTCTGAGTGCTTATCAGTCACAGTTATCTTTTATTAAGAATTCATTCACTGGCGCATACTTGTTTGTTGATGGGAGTTAGATCACAAAAGGATGAGAGAGAATTTTGATCAGATTTATTAGGGATAGGATTTGTCTGCAGCGGCGGTACGTAGGCACCTTGGTTAGTGTGTTGCTACGATATTAGTCAGCAGAGAGACAGATGGTATTGCCTCACCCACCGACTGAACCTTTTCCCAGAACCCCCAAATGTTTTCTGCGTCTGTATGCTTTTGCAAGTCTAATCCTGGAGTTTTTTTAGCATAACGGCAGCTCCAGTAGTGCTGTATTTCTTACATTTTTCACATCTTAAGCACCAGGCCCACCCACCCCTAAAAGAAAGGTCTTTATTTTGTATTCTGTGATGCGCCACAATGTGCAACATAGCATATGTCAAACAGTAATCTCCATATGGTGACTGGAAGGCCCTGGTTGCCGTGCCGTGCCCCCACGTGTCAGTTTGTCAGCTTTTCCATCTTGTTTTTTTTTTTTTTTCTTCCCCCCACGTGTGTCTTAGCCTAGCGGCGTCCAATTGAAGTGTGTCGGCCGCCCGAGCACATACAGCACAAAAGTCATTTAGAGTCATTTTCAACTGCGATTTTATTACAATGCTCGCACTTTTCATTCGCCTCTGGAAATGGAAAAACCTGTGAGCGCGAGTCCATTACTGCCAGGCAAAGTAATGGTAATGGCAGTGTTTACAGTTCAGGAACTGCATTAGAAACGAATGTATCTACGTTTGCTTCTTTGCGCCAAGTGTGCCTCTCCATTCCTCCGTGAATCTGTGCGATCGCCAGGGCATTTATTCTGCCTTATACCCCATGCTTGGAATCACTTCAACTTGGAGTACGCGGGCAATTTAATAACGCCTGAGCCGTGCTGTCAGAATGCACAGGCTGTACGTCATGAACCCTCAGACATTACATGACCTTCCTCTTGTCCATGCATGGACCTGTCAAAACACCTAACTCACTAGCCAGTAAGTATGTAGTGTGTAATATTTTATAGTGACAGGCTATGCGTACATTTACTTTATATTATATTTCGTTTTCCAGTGAGAAGAGCTTGTAAATATGTTCAACATTGATTGAAAGTTAGGTTCTGCAGTATTTCATTTCATACAGTTCTATATTGACTACAGCATGTGGATATACTCTTGTAGCATTTGATAGTGAATACATTCTCTGTGCACGTTATGTGTGTGGAGTTTTATTAGTCATGCTGTAGGGTACAGTCACCCTTAGTGTTGGCATTGCCAAGTTAAAGGACAGATTTAATCGCAGATGGTGGCGATAAAGAAATACAGCACGTTTACTCTGACAGGTCGCTGCATCCTGCAGTGCGTCATGTTTGCGCTGCAGTGCGAGTAAACAGGAAATGCATTTCAGGAGTGGGAATAGAGAAAGCGAAGGTCTTTATTGCATCAGTAGTCCAAAGCTATTCCTCAGAGTCCCCGGGTAATCTAGTGAAGACCCTAACCCTAAAATAAATTAGTCCCTTTTGAAGGCCCCCGCAATGTCTTCTTCTTCCTTCCCCGTCTCCTTATCTTCCCAAGCCAATGTGATGAATGAGAAACAAGTGAAAAGCAATTTCAATTGAAACAGCACAAGCCAATTGCACAACGCATTTAAAAAAAAAAATGAAACAAAAAAAAAAAGAAGCAAGAAAGGGAAAAAAAAACTGTTTATTATACTTGGCCAGTGATCCAGTGTCTGGCATAAAAGTGCACAGTGGGAAGGATGTTGGGAAATGAATTCCCCAGCATGAAGTTGTTCTTCATCGTTATAAATACTTCCACGTAGGCTCGTGTGGAGCCGCGCTCTTAAGCTGCCTTTATGTCATGCAGGGAGAGACGTTTTGCTTTGAGAGATAATGAACATGGCCTGTCAGGGCCCCGAAGTGACAGGTGAGTCGCAGGAAGAGAGAGGCAGCCGCTAGAATAGTGATGGGCTTGGAGTGGGTGGAGAGGGATGGGGGGGCCTTCTTTCAGCCCCCCCTCCGCACTATCTCGCCCCCCTGCCTCCCTTCTCTTTTTCTCCGTCTTAATAGAGTACGTATTGTACAGAAAACCTTTCAGCAGCCAGCAGAATCAGGCAGGCATTGAGTGAAATGTATAAAAAGAAAAAATGTAATTGCTTACTCTGATTGTCTTCTCTTTTCCGTCTTTCCTTGCACGCAGCCCTACCGAAATCGCCGACCTCGCTGATCGTGACTGAGACCACGGCCACCAGCGTGACCTTGACGTGGGACTCGGGCAACCCGGAGCCCGTGTCCTACTACGTCATCCAGTACCGGCCCAAGCTGTCGGACAACGGCTTCCAGGAGGTGGACGGCGTGGCGTCCACGCGCTACAGCATCGGCGGCCTGAGCCCCTACTCGGAGTACGAGTTCCGCGTGATGGCGGTCAACAACATCGGCCGGGGCCCGCCCAGCGGCTCGGTGGACACGCGCACCAGCGAGCAGGCGCCCTCCTCGCCCCCGCTGCACGTGCAGGCGCGCATGCTGAGCTCCAGCACCATGCTGGTGCAGTGGAAGCCGCCCGAGGAGCCCAACGGCCAGATCCGCGGCTACCGCGTCTACTACACCGAGGACCTGCAGGCCCCGCTCAGCACCTGGCAGAAGCACAACACCGACTACTCGGAGCTGACCACCATCTCGGGCCTCACGCCGGACATCACCTACAGCCTGCGCGTCCTCGGATTCACCTCCGTCGGGGACGGGCCGCCGTCGGACGTGCTGCAGGTCAAGACCCAGCAAGGAGGTAGGACACGGCAACACACACACACACACACACACACACACACACACACACACACACACACACACGAAGCCTACTCACACACTCAGTAATGCACCCACTTACAGAATCACCAGTGAGCACATTTAGGGTTGACATAGCAAGGAGGTATGACATGGCCTCTTTACCACACACACAGACCTGTGTGCACACACACACACGTATGTATGTATACTACTCACACACTTCGTCATACACTCTCTAACACTATCACTCATACACACATATAGGGTTTACATTGACTCCCATTAGTGTATAACCAGTAAAGAAATGTTTTTGCACTTTTAGTTTCACTATTAACAACAATGTAATCGTGGAAAATGCTGTTTGATTAGTGGGGACCAGAATTTACTTTACCTTACATTGTGACCTCTCTTGACTGTTTTTTTTCTGTCTCAGTGTGGACATTTTGTGCCTATTTGTGTAGGAAACACACGCATGCACACACAGCCTAGACAGCAACAGCATTAGGCGCTGTCTTTGCCGTTCTGTCACCAAATTAAAATTCATCCATCTGAATTTATATTAAATGTAGTTAATGGAGCTGTAATATATCTAAATAATTGCCTAATTTGTGTCTGCATATTTTCGTGCTATCATCAGTCCACATTTGTTACAAATTGCTCCTGCGTAATTGATATTGAAGGTGCTTTCTTAGAATGTATGCCTTTGGTAAAAAATGGTAAAAGCCTAACAGGAAACCTATAGCTGTGTCTGAGTGTGTTTGCCTTTGCCCCCCCCCCCCCCCCAGTGCCGGCCCAGCCTGCGGGCTTCGAGGCCGAGGCAGAGCTGGACACACGCATCATGCTCACCTGGCTCTGGCCCGTGCAGGACCCCATCATCAAGTTTGAGCTCACCTACTGGGAGGCCGACTCAGGAAATAAGGTACCGGGGTGCCATAAACACACACACACATATACACACACACACACATATTCACACACACACGCACAGACACACACACACACACACACACACAGTGTACAATTCTGTCAGAAATAAAGTAATAATGTTGGTTAGTTTCAGAAATGTCTAAATATTTGAGATTTACAGTAGGAATGGGATGCATTATATTAATAATTGATGCTATTTATAGTTAGTTGTGAAATATTTGGTAGAAATATTTCTTGCATATCCTCTTTTTTGGACCATTAAAACTACATGCCTGTCATACTTTTGCTTTGTCATTGTTAATATGATAATTTAATTTGCCTCAGCTGTCTGTCAGTAGTCATGTTAGTATGACATTGGGTCACGTATTTATTCATGTTTTTTTCCCCTTAATTTTGTTATTATTGTTATGGTAGTGTAATATTCCTCAGCAGTTGGCCAATAGTCATGTCAGTATAACATTGGGTTGGGTATTTATCCATGTGTGTTTTTTTTTCCCTCTCCCCAGCAACACGTGACCTTCGACCCTGCTGGCTCCTATGCAGTGGAGGGCCTGAAGCCAGACACGCTGTACAAGTTCTCCCTGGCAGCCCGCTCCGAGATGGGCCTGGGCGTCTACACACAGCCCATAGAGGCCCGCACCGCCCAATCCAGTAAGTACCTGCTGCAGCGCGGACCACCGCTGGCCCTAACTCACCCACCCGCTTGGGTTAATTACAGAGCCTGTGCAGGGTTGGAAACACCCTCTAAATCCCTGGTTACCGTGTAGGTAGGTTTTTTGTAGAGTTTGGTTGCTTGTGATGGATTAGGCCAGCCCTAAATTGATTATATTCGAGAAAGCAGCAGCAAACCGTTCATTTAGCAAGCACAGGCCGAGGCAATCATTACACTTTGTGTACTTTTCACATACACATTGACTATTTTGCAGGCTATTTTGCTGGTACGTTTGTGCAGAAAGAAATGGGTAATGGTATTATTAAAATTTAGGTAAATTTGAATTTATATTGCTGTGGTGGTGCTATATTGCAAGTTTGTCCTTCATGAGCACAAAACTGTTTTGATGTCAGCTTTTCTGGTGAACTCTTCTTGTGAACAGTACTGCTGATGTCTGTGGACTTTAGCTTCAGACACAACCCAAACTAGCACCTTGTCAGGTTGCACCTATGCTTGCTGTTGGGCGAATTACTGGGAACAGCTAGATGTTGATTGAGTTGTCATAGTTTTTTGTCCAAGTAAAAGCAAGTCAAGAGATCAAAATAGGTGATCAGAGAAGATCATTTCTAAGAGCCCATCAGACTAGTGTTTTGTTTAGACTTTGGTAACGAAAAGCATTCGGGAGTCCTTCAGCTTTACACAAGCGACTTTGTGAGCCCTGTGCTTTGCCATCTACTAATTTAAGAAAGACGTTCCCAACACCCAGAAAATGGTAGGTATGAGAAAACACTCCTTTTAATTTTAGTTGATGATTTGTGTTTATTTGTGAACTTTGTTTTCTCCGTGATATACTACATTGGTCCCCAGGCATGTGATTTTCAAGATCAAAGCAGCAGAAGTATATAAGTAAGCGTGAGTGACGACCTTAAGGCTGAAATGACCCCTCCAGACACCACAACCCCCGCTCGTCATTCAGAGCTGTCTGACAAGACAAGACGCTGCTGTCTCCCTGCAGCTTCTGTAATGACCCAACATTATTTCTCCCGAGGCTTCCAAATTCAGCACAGCCGCTTGACATAAATGCCCCCCCCCATAGACACACCTTAATCACTCTCTTTTTTCTCTTCTCTCGTCTCTCTTTTCTCTCCTCTTCTTTTTCTCCCATCTCCCACAGCCCCTCCCCAAAGCCTCTGTCTCTCACCGGCAGATATAGAGTTTAACCTGAAATATTTATGATATCTCCCAAAAGAAAGCCTGGCTTATTCAAAGCTATTTGTTATAGTTGTCAGCCATGAAAGGCTGGGTTTGCTACTGAGGGCCTGGTTCCCATAGGAACGTGGCCCTTAAAATCCTCTGGCTTGCTTATCTGCTGGCCGACTGACAGTCTGCGCGTCTCTGGAGAGGGGCTGGGCTGTCACAGAGTTCAGCGAAACTCCCTCCCTCTCTTTGCCCTTCTCTGTTTCTCTGTTTCGCTTCCCTTCCCTTTCTTTCTCTCCATTTCTCTTTGTACCTCACTTTCCTTTTCTCCCTCTCCTCTCTCATTTTGCCTTTTTTTTTTTGCTCTCTTTCTTTCTCTCATCATCGACTCTTCTCTCTGACTCACCAATCGCTCTCTTTCCTCCCCACACAAGCTCTTGTTTTTGCTCTTTTTCTTTCACAACCTGACCTCCCCTGTTTGGTTTAATCTCACCCTAACTCTTGAACACCTCTCTCTAAACTCAGCCTTTTCAACTCTGTCCTTTTTTGTCATTCTTTGTGTCCCTATCACTTATCCTCCCGCTTATCTTCCCTAATGTTTTCTCACTTCCTTCTGTATCTTTTCTTCTGAAAATTGTATCATTCTCCATTTCACTTTCCCGTTTACATTTTTTTTCCACCATTTTCTTTACTTTCGTCCTCTCTTTGTCTTTCTCTTTCTCTGGCATTATTCCGCTCTGCGTTGTGTGGGTCTCTTTGTGATTTCTTCTCCTCCTCCTCCTCCTCCAACACATTACTTTCTCTCCATTTTCCACTATTTCAAACGTATCAGTAGCAATCTGTTCCACACTTAAAGACTGCTCCGCATGATCATTCGCCCTTCTGACATCTTAAAGAAAGGCCGCATAGAAAAGCTTGTCAGCGAAACCTTTTTAGTTTTTTTGATTATTATTCTGTGCCTCTCCCATTCAAGTTTAAATGTATAAATCTGGTTATGGCCCCTGGCTTGTGAAAGCAAATAATCAGTCAAGAAGTCTTTCAGCTAAAACGGTAAAAGAGTTCATTCTGCTCTGATCATGAAAATTACAGGTGTGGTATAAATACCCATTTCACCTTTCCCATCATGCCTTTCACCTTGTCTCAGGCTCCCTGGAGTTTGCACGCTCAACTATTTAATGTTTACAGTTCTGTCATCGTGGGAGTTTTTGGCTACACTTTAAATTGCATAGCCCTTATTACCATAATGTCATTGTTCAGCATGGTTTCAGCTAACATAAATTGTATAATTGCAGACTGCTGGCATTACACTCAAGTATCAAAGTGCTGCTCAATAATGTTTACTATTTCTGTTGTACTTTGCATAGTATGTGCCATTCTAAAAAATAGTATTAGCACTACTGTATATATGTTATTTTGGGCTATGTAAGAAAAGGGTTACCAAAATTGTTTATCATGCATATTTTTGTTGTATTTTATGTTTTTTTTTTTCTCTGGACTGGGTTGAACACACCGCTTAAATCTGTTTCGTGTCTCAAATTAATTTCAGCCGATATCAAGTGCAGAGCCATGTTGGCACTACCCGCAGTGCTCTCTGCTCTCTCTCATATCAGGGAAACAAACATTTCATTTCATTTCCCCCTGTTCACTCTCTCTGTCTCATACCGCACACACACACACACACAGCAACACCACTTATCAGCAGGGATTACAGTGGAATATAGAGGTCATGACCTCCCTTACACACTCAAGCTGGATAAATGGCTCCATGCTCAACTTTATCGCTATCTTTGTTTTTTTTATATATTTTCCTCCCTCGCCTAAGCAGTGCAGCCGATGAAAACTCCATTCCACTGTTTTAGCCATTATTCAATCTGCTATTTGTCCCTGCTTTGGCTCTCAACAGGGGAGCCTCTCTCAAAACACTTTAGGTTTAAATCACTCCTAATTATTACTCTCAGCGGTAAGACCGGCTCTGTGTGTGTTCCTCCCAGCCCAGAGCGCATGTTGCCCCTCCCTCCCCTCACCCTCCCCCCACCCCCACCGAAGTGTTTCCCATCCTGCCTGACCTCCTCCATCCATCCATTCTCTCCTCCCCCAACCCCCACCTCCCCACCCCCCACCCACACTCCCCAGCTCCCTCGGCCCCCCCTCAGGAGGTGCACCTGCTCAGTGTCTCCTCCACCAGCATCAAGGTGAGTTGGACGGCGCCACCGGCTGCCAGTCGCCATGGCAACATCGTGCGCTACTCGCTGGCTTACCAGGCGGCGGGCGGGGAGGACACAGAACGCCACGAGGTGCCCAACATCCCCGCCGACGCCACCAGCCACACGCTGGACGGCCTGGAGAAGTGGACCGAGTACCAGGTGTGGGTGAGAGCCCACACGGACGTGGGGCCCGGCCCGGAGAGTCCGGCCGCTCGGATCAAAACCAAAGAGGATGGTACGGCCCACTCTCTCTATCCCCCTTCTCTGCCGCCGCTGCAAAAGAATCCTCAGTCTTCGCTTTGGCTCTCTACAGACTTCCTTCTGCCTGGCTGCTTTCTGTTCTACTACTACTACTTCTTCTTCTTCTTCTGCTCTTCTTCATCCCCCTCTTCTGCTGCTTGTTCTTCAGCTGAAAGCACTAACTCGCTCTGAAGGCTGGCCCTCCCTGTCGCTTCCGTCTCTTAACAGCTTGAGTGTTTTTTTCTTTCTCTCCAACGTGACTCGCGGTCCTTCCTGCCTCTCAGCTGTGTCTTCTTGCGTCCGCTCGTCCTGGACAGACGGCGGTGCTGCACCCAGTGCATGCTGGGCCTGCTGGAGGTCCCGTGCTCCCGTGCTGCTTTTCCTGACTGTGTCCCCCTCCTTCTCTTGGCTTGTGTCCTGAACGCGTGAGTGCAGAGGGGCTCAGCCTCCGCCACAGCAGAGCACCACAAGATTGCACTTACTTTTGTAATGAAGCGTTTTCTTCTCCACCATCTTTCTTCACCATCTTTCTCACAGTTTTCTGCAAATGAGGTATCAAGTGAAAAAGGAAGTAGACCCTGGAAGTGGAATTTGGTGTTAAAACTGTGACTTAATTAGGATAATCATTTTTTAATGTGTAGTTTTTGTAATTATGTGTCACCGGAGACTTGTCAGACTTCTGTTTCGGGAGACTAAAATTCTCCTGTGGCACTGTCTGTGTGTGTGTCTGTGTGTGTGTTGGAACGTCCCCAACAACCAATTGTAATTGCGATGTCAGTCTTTGACAGTAATCTCTGACCATCTCCCCTGGTACAGGCCTAGTCTGGTAAACCAGCCCCTCATACTTCACTTTGGTTTGTACAGAGGGTCTGGTGCTAGTTTTATTCAAAGCACCGGTTGTAGGGCAGACTCCATACTAGCCAATCAGTGGACAGAGGGAGTGTGCGTGAGCGATGACGTCGTTGTGTGCGCTACATTTCACTTGTAGTCTATCTGTGGATGTAGTTCGACAAGGGCAGCAGAGAACAATGTAAGCAAGGCCATTCAGTCTGTTCTGGCAACGCTTCGGAATATTAAAGAATTAAAGTCGGAGCAAAAAGGATGTTTGAGGAGTTTCATTTTTGGAAGAGACCTACTATCCACGGGGTTCGGAAAAAGTTTAACCTTCCAGTTTGCTCTATTAGTTGTTAGTCTGTTACTATAACTAACGTCACGATTAGATGTTAAGGATTGGGGTTAAGGCAGATCCAACCGTTTTAAATTTCCACACCTCCGGGAAGAAAAACGTTTCTCACTGCCAGACCCTCTGTACCAATCGAAGTGAAGTACAAGGTGCTGGTTTACCAGGCTAGTACAGTCCTGTACTACAAACAGCCTTGTACTACAAAACCAACCTTGTCTCTGGCCTCTACTTTGCCAGTGCACACGCATTCGGTTCTCCATTCCTTAAAAGGGCCTTCATAATTTATGTGGCGTTGACTGCTGTTTTTAAGGCCCCTGTACTCCAGACTTGGATGTCTCAGAGTCTGTTGTTTTTTGTTTTTTGAACAGCTGTGTCTCTTCTCACGGCGCTGGTGGCGTTTGTGGCAGGATAGATGGCAGCGAAGCAGACAGAGGGAGGATGAAATCGTGTTCCTCAAAAGGAAGATTTTTTTTTAACATTTTTTCTTCTTTTCAAATTTTTTCTTAATAGTTGCACAGTGACAACACCTGACATGAAAATGCAAAGGGAAAAACTAATAAAACATGAAAATAAATAGGCATCAGTTTGCCAGGCCATGTCAAGAAGAAAACTCAATTATAGCCATGAGACACGTACCCTCCTCTACACCTGTGGATGTGGGGCCTAATACACAGCAGTGCTTGCTGCAGACCCACCCACAGATTAGCCCAATTGGAAACATGAATCAATTAATCAAATAATAACATTGTGATCTCAAAACAATAACTGAAAGAAGCAAGTACAAAAAATACAATAACATACAAGATAACTCAAAAACATTTTCATCAACCAAGAAAATAATAATAAAAATAATAAAATGCATATTTCCCCTTCACCATTAAAACATCCCTGTGAAACATCCCCCGAAACCCCCCCACCATATCTAGCCTGTGGACCAGTCCCAGTTTCCCCATAGTAACCAAGAAGTTTGAGCATGCCAATGAGTAACCGAAATACCGTTTGTAACTTTTTATATTCTGAAAACCAATAAACTACTATATTTTGAAGCAGCCATTGTGTACAATGGTGTTTCTCTGCTAGTAGACATGTTTAAAAAAAGATGAGAGATGATAATGATGACCGATAAGAACTGTGCATTGCACATGTTAATTTGACACAAACAATGGCTACATAGAAATGCCGGTAGGCCTTTCCCTGCATCTTTTGTAACAGTGTTGCACGGTGGCATGTGACATGCTTTGCAACTCACAGCCGAGGTGTTTAACTTGCTGGCAAATGGCTGCCTTTGCGCTGTGCACTTGTGTGAAGGGCGTCTTCGTGAACGTCATGGCTCACTCCGTGACAGCGTTGATGGACAGGTGGAGTTTGTGTGGTGGCGAGACGGGCTCAGTCTTGTGACTGGCATGGGTGGTGCAGCAGGCCGCTCTCTTCGCTTTTTTGTTTCCTTTGCTATGTCGCTTCTTTTCCTGCATCTTCATTTCCTTTCTCCCTGTTTGTTTCCCTCTGTTCCATGTGTTCCTCTTTCTGTTTTTTCCTCCATCCAGCCATCTCTCTGTCTCTCTCTCTGTCTGTGTCTCTCTGTCTCTCTTTCTCTCTCTCTCTCTCTCTCTCTCTGTCTCACCCTGAATCCTTGAGGCATTTGCCAGTCCCATTTTCGCAAGGGACCAAGCAGTCTTTGCTTTAGCTGAATACTTAGCAGCCTCTCATCTACTCTCACACTAACACTCACTCACTCTCTTTTTTTTCCTGCTCTCATAGTCTGCCTCAAACAGCCTTCCTTTCATTCGCAGTATCTTTTCACTCGGTCCTTCTCACCCTCGCTTTTTTTTTTATATCACACACCCTTACACAAATACACAAATACATACGAACACACACACACACACACATACACACACACACACACACCACCCACTCTTGATGGATACCAGACAGCTTGACCATCTTCCCCCCCCCCCCCCTCTCCGATGGTCTGCCCCGCTGTTCTGCTGCTGAGAGTCTTATTGTGCCTCCGCATCCATAGCTCTGATTATTACACAAACACACACACACACACTACACACACACACACACACACACACACACACACACACACACACACACAGACACAGAGTGTCCTGTCTGACATTGAGCCTGCTGCACTTCAGACGGTCAGTCGCAGAGGCCCTAACTGAGCTGTTTATGGCTGGACACACAGCTCTGGCCCCAGCTGTTGATGGCATGCGGTGCAGAGAGAGCCTAGTCCACACCAGCCAATCAGCTCACCTGTCCGTCCGCCCCCACACCGCACGTGAGAGAGGCACACACACACACACACACACACACACATCCTTCCACTGGGGTGATTTAGTGTTACTTTAGTGTAATATATCCAGAAAGGGGAGGCTATCCGTCACCCCTTTACCTATTAAAATTTTTAAGCATTTAGCCCAGCCTGGAAGTGTCCTTGCTGCAGTGGGGCAGGAGGGCGGTGGGGGCGGTGGGGGTGATGGTGGTGGTGGTGAAGGGGTGGGTTGGTGGGATTGAGGGGGGGGGGGGGGGGGGGGGGGGCTTAGTTGAGGTGCCACAGTGCTACAGCCCGGAGCGACACAGCGCTTTCTCACCTGGCCGTGGATAGATTGCCTCTGCCCTTACAAGTCCTACATCAAACTGGGATGAACGCCCCTGCAAGCTGACTGGGCGCAGATACTCCCATTTTCTCCTTGGATCTTTATCAAATTACCCCTAAATCACTTTCCCCGCCGCCGCCCCCGACCTGACAAGAGGATGATGTGCGCTTGATTGCCTTCACGCCTGGGATTGTGGGAAAAGTGCATTAGCAACTTCAGCTGGAGTGGCTTTGAGGCGTCAGGGGTGGTGTTTAGGGGTGGGGGTGGGCTGAGGCGGGGGGGGGTGAGAGGTAGCCTGCAATGGAGAACCCCAGCTGAACCCACTCCATCTTCGCACTGCTGTTTCTATGGAGACACTGTAGTGGGGGTGGGGGTGGGTTAGCAAGAGGGCAGAGGGGTGAGGGTGGAGGTGCGGAGATTCTAGGATTTCATGGACCACTGAGGGTACAGTGGAGGTGTGAGTATGTGTGAGTGTGTGTATGCGTGTGAATGGATATGCTGAGCATCAAAAGCTGTGACATGTTGTGAGTCGACTGTGTGTGTGTGTGTGTGTGTGTGTGTATGTGTAAGTGTGTAAGAAAAACAAGTCATGGTGAATGAGAAGAGAAGGCCACTTCCTCTGCCTTCCTTTGCGCGCATGAATAAATGAAATGTAGCGTGTTGGCCGGCAGCGCCGGGTTCAGCTGCAGCCCACACACACACTGCCATTTGGAGTGCCTCGTCTTCACGGCCCTCTGCAGCCATCAAGAGCACTGTTTGGAAAGGCCACGAAGTGTCATGGCGCTCCCTCTCTCCCTCTCTCCTTCTCTCCTTCTCTCCTTCTCTCCGCCTGTGCGCCGCAGGAGGGAATGCTTCTAAACGGCACAGCCGCCCTCTCTTTTTCTCACTCGCTCGTTCGTTCGCTCTCTTTTTCTCTCTCTCTCTCACACACACACCTACACACACACATACACACACTCTCTCTCTCTCGCGCCTGGACTTTGTGCTTAGCCGTCCACGCCGGAGCACTATTGACTTTCTCTGGCTCTGAAGGTCAAGGCTGGATTCCGGAGCCTTGCAGATTTATATGGCTAAATGATTCCACTTAACAATGCTGCTGCCTTCACCGCCGCTGCTGCTGCCTCTGCCTCTGCCTCTGCCTCTGCCTCTGCCTAGCCAGCCTTCTCTGCTCTCTCGCCCCGTATAGGTGATCTCCCACAGTATGGATTCATTTATCAAAGGGCCCACCTCTTCTTCTCTCTCTCTCTCCCTCCCTCTCTTTTTCTCTCCCACCCCCTCTCCCCCTCTCCCTCCCTCCCTCTCTCCCTCTCTCCCTCTTCCTACAGTCTGGGCATCAGTCTCTTCATAATGCAGCTTTTTAACCTCGTCAGTGTTATTCCTTCTCTTGCTGGCTCTCTCTCGCTCTCACTCTCACCTTCTCTCCCTTCTTCTTTCTCTCTCCCTCTTTCTCTCTCTCTCCTGTGTTCCAATTGACCGTCATTAACATCTATGCAACGCTGGTGCCTTCTCTTTATTGATGTAAAATTTGTATTCATTGGAATGTCCCTCACACCCTCACCACCCTCACCACCACCCCGCCAACCCCGCCACCCCCACCCTCAACACCACTCAACCACCACCAGCCCCAGGGAGCTGATCAAGCATCCTGGCAGCACTCATAACCCCCTTCTCCTCACACACACATACACACACACACATACGCACACACTCACACACGCACACACTCACACACATACAGATACTCACACACATACAGACACTCACACACATACAGACACTCACACATACACGCACACACACACATTCACACACACACACACACACACACACACACACACACACACACACACACACACACACACACACACACACGCACTCTCTCCCTATCTACCCCTCTTCCTCTGTATCAACAGCGTCGTGCAAACGCACAGAGTTTGTACGGCGGCCGCTGGAGTGCGCTCCCCGAGTCCCAGCACAGCCATCCGGTGAATCTCAATGTTATTTATTCTCCCGGAGCGGCCCGGCCCAACCTTTACGCGACCTTTACGCCTTTATGGATTGCTTTTGGAAGGAGCGGGAAGGAGCAAAAGGCTTGGCTTGGCTTGGAGAAGGGGAAGGGGAGGCGGGGGAGAGGGGGGAAATGGGAGGGGAGGGGAGGGGAGAAGAGTGGTGCCCCTGACACCAGCCAAGCCGCCCCCACCCACCCACCCACCCAACTCCCCGAATCCGCTACACCCTCTCGCCCTCCTTGTCTTCTCCCCTTCCTGACATGTCGAATCACAGCATGTGCTGTGTCATTCTCAGAGCAGTCTTGTCTCCCTGGGTTTGCGCCTCTGTCTTTGAGTCTGTGTGTGTGTGTCTGAGTGTGTGTCTGAGTGTGTGTCTGTGTCTGTGTAACACAATATTGAGAAGGGTGTGTGTGTGTGTGTGTATGAGTGTGTTTTGGTGTGGAGCCAGAGTGTGAGTGTGTGTGTCTGTATGTGTATGTGTGTCTATGTCCGTGTGTGTGTGTCTATGTCTGTCTGTTAGAGAAAGTGAGTGTGTGTGTGTGTGTGTGTGTTTGTCTAGTGTCTGACTGCGCTACCTGCTCTTGTCCACAGTGCCGGGCGCTCCTCCGCGGAGGGTGGAGGCGGAGGCGGTCAACTCCACGGCCCTGAGGGTGACATGGAAGCCCCCGCTGGCCGCCAAGCAGCACGGCCAGATCCGTGGCTACCAGGTGGTGTACTCGCGCCTGGAGAACGGAGAGCCACGCGGTCAGCCCGTCATCCTGGACGTGGCCCTGCCCGAGGCCCAGGTACTGAGCCGTGTGCCTGTGTGTGTGTGTGTGTGTGTGTGTGTGTGTGTGTGTGTGTGTGTGTGTGTGTGTGTGTGTGTGTGTGTGTGTGTTTGGGTTGGACCTCCACCGTATCAGGTCACCTGTCCCCTGTTCCCCCTGTGACATCTCCACAGGTACTGAGGTGTGTGTGTGTGTGTGTGTGTGTGTGTGTGTGTGTGTGCGCGTGCGCGCGCGTGTGTGTGTGTGTGTGTGTGTGTGTTTGGGTTTGGGTCTGGGTCAGACCTCCACAAGATCACACAAAAGTGCAGCCCAACACATGGGAGGAGTTCTGGGCGGTGTGACAGTTTGATTTGTAACCTTTATTCCAGCAAGCTGTGTATAGCCCTGCAGGGATACACATGTAAGGATACGAGCGAGATTAAGGCCTTGCTTTATTTTGAAAGGAGCATTACTATTGGATGACGCTTTGATGTAATAGTGTTGTTTGTTGTGTTGTGGCAGGGGTACAGGAAAAAAAAAAAAAAAAAAAACAGAAAACCTGTTGACTCGTTCACCGGGGAAAATTCCATCTTTTTGCTGCCTTGTTATATTCCTCCTGAGGGAACGCCAGCTCATTTCATTTATTTCCGAAAAGAACAGCAGCATCCGGGGCGGGGAGGGGATGGGGAGGGGATGAAAACATAATGGGAAGAGAAAGCGTAAGTTTAATCCTAGCTAGCGATGCACACAACCCCCTTACACGAGAAGGCGAAGGAAGCCATCTTCCGACCGCGGAACCGAGTCGGGGCGAAAGCGAAACGATGACGGCAGAATAAGGAGCGCTCGTCGGCGGTGGTGGTGGTGGTGGTGGTGTCAGGCGGGGGAATTGTTATCCCGGCATTAGTTTGCGGGAGCATGCCATCTCTCCCAGGCCCCTCTCCAAGTATCTGAGCTTATCGCAGGCAGCACACCGCATCTGTCTCCTGGGGTAAGGGGGTGACAGAGTTAAAAAAGAAAATGGAAATTTCAAAAAGGAAAAAAAAAAAAAAGTGGAGTAGAGTAGAAAAATCAAGGGGCTGACATGAAAAAAAAATGGCGGTGCAATGAGATGCACCTCTGAGGCAGAGACCTTTCTGCAGGGGCTACGCTTATCCAGCACATGGCAAACAGGGCCAGGCGAAGGAGAGGGAAGAAGGAGCAGCGAAAAGCCCAGTCAGGGCAGCAGAAGAAGAGAGAAGAAGAGAGTCAAGAAGAGAGAGGCGCCCACTTGATGTTTGCCCGGCTGCCTGAAGGCCAGGTGTTTATCTGTCGGGAAAAAAAAGCCAAATACCTGCGCAGTCGATAAGCATGAAAAGATCTGTGTGCCTTTCAAGATGATGCTGGGGCCTGGGCTGTTTCTCCATCTTACCTCATTAGGGACACGATCTGCGCTTTTGTTGTGGATTGGCTGTTTGACTTCTCCTTTTATGCCTCCTCTGTGATGTCTTTCCAAGGTCACCATTGATGATGGGGGTTTTTTGGTCTTCTTAGGTCTTCTCATTCCTTCAGAAAGCATGTAAACTAGCGTAACGTGGTATTTTGTTTTTATTTATTTTTTTAATCTTTTCATGTTTTTTTCATCCTGTGTTTAGTGGCGTGCTGATAAACGTCTCACCTACAGCTCTTTCCACCAGCTGCATTCCAGATTTATCTGCTTGCATGCAGTCTCCAGTCGAGCCACCCTATCTCAAACACAGTGTTCACTGTCACACATGCACACACACATTCACAAAACATCATAAGACCTATATACTCTCTCTCTCACACATACGCACACACACACACACACACACACACACACACACACACACATACACACACACACACACACACACACACACACACACACACACACAATCACACACACACACACACAATCACACATACACACACACTCACACACGCTTACACGCTCTGGGTCACACACTGCTGAAGGGGTCTGATCGTTTAGCAGGCCTATCTGCGATGAGTTTACATTCCCCCTGCAGCGAGCGTGAGTGAGTGGCACCAGCATGGCTGTGTGTGTGTGTGTGTGTGTGTGTGTGTGTGTGTGTGTGTGTGCCAGCCCAGACAAGGGGCCCCTCTCCTGTACCGACTTGAGCAAGACACCACCACTGTGGTCCCGTGCACTCTCCTTGACCTACAGCTGAAATTGATTGCTCTCTCTCTCTCTCTCTCTGTCTCTTTCTGCAGACAGACATTTTGTGCTGCTTTTTCAGTGTGTGCGTGTGTGTTTTTTTTTTTTTCTTTCTTCCCGCTCGTCTCCTGTCTCTCTTCTGTCTGTTCTGTTTTGTTTTTCTTTCGTGTGTGTGTGTGTGTGTTTTGTTTTTCTCCCATCTGAAATGGTTCTTAATGTCTGTTGCCATTCTTTCTTTCTTTTTTTTCCCCCTCTTTTTCTCCCTCCACTCGCCGCATTAGGATCAATAAGGAGCCGACGGTTTTGAAAATGCCACCTGGACGATGGACCAAATGGACTACTCGCTTTTTCTTTTTTTTTGTTCTTCTTTTTCTTCTTCTTCTTCTTCCAATACCCACTCTTTTCACATAGGGAGGGGGAGAAGGGAGGGAGGGAGGAAGGTAGAGAGGGAGGTAGGGAGGTAGGGAGGGAGGAGGGTGGTGTCTCCTCTGAGACTGAGAGGCCTCTGAGATTCGTGCTGGGCAGGATGGAGCCTCTCCCTCCCACACGCCGTCTGTGCAGTTCCTCCTGATGGATCACACACACGGCTCTCCCTGTCCCTGGTGCTGCGTCTTTTTAAATGGGTTCTATTAAGCTGCACACGCGTGCGCACACACACACACACACACACACACACACACATGCACACTCGCATACACACATACACACACACCCATCCTCCCAACACCCCCCTGTCCGTTATGGCAGCTCAATGCCAAGCGTTGTTTTTTTTTTACGCGTGCGGCACGACGCCGCACGGCACACCCTGCCCACTGCGGAGCCCAACTTTTTATTTATTTTTTTACTTTCCTTTCAAATGCCATTCTTGTCCTTGTCTGATGTGAAAAAGTGTGTGTGTGTGTGTGTGTGTGTGTGTGTGTTTTTTTTTGTTTTTTTTACTCGCCTACTTTTGATGTGATGGAGTCCTGTTTGGGACAAAATCAGTTTTGAAAGCAGCCCTCGTTTTTCTGCCTCCCCTCTCTCTCTGGGAGCCAAGGGCACGGGGAATGACAGAGAGAGAGTGACGCACAGTAAATGAAGCACGCTGACAAGTCTGGGCTGCAGGCTGCGCCATAGAGAGAGAGGGGAGGGGAGGGTGGGCTTTTATGTCCGACAGCCATGTAGTAAACTCCTCCAGATCCCCCCCCCCCTACACACACACACACACACACACACACTGGTCATGTGGGCTGCCTTCCCCCTTACAATGGTGCATATGGCTTTCTGGTCACTGTAATTACAGAAGCCTTAATGACAATGACTTAAATAAAATCATATTAAACCATCAGCTGTGGTGGTTACAAACACACAGGAACATAAACCCTTAATTACTCACTGACTCCCTCTCTTGGCTTTATGGGCGCTTTTATTGTTTGTGTTTACACCTGACTTATTCTCCCGCTCCCACTGAGCCCCCAGCCTCTCTTCTCTTCTCTTCCCTTCTGTCGTTTCAGTTCCCTCTCCTCTCTCGCTCTGTCTATCCTTCTCTATTTTTACTCGCACTCCCCTCCTCTCTCCTTCTTTTTCTTCTTCTTCTCTCTCTCTCTCCTTTTGTCTTCCTCTTGCTCTTGCTCTGTTTCTGTCCCTCTCTTTCCCACATGTATTTTATTTTCCTTGCATACACTCTGCCACTCTTTCTCTCATTTCGTCTTTCGCTTCCTCCCTCCCTCTCTCTCTCTCTCCCTCTCCCTCTCTCTCTGTCTCACTCTGTCTTTTTAGGCAGGCAGAATTTATAGCCTTGCTTGTTTTTTTTTTCCTTCTGGGTACTCATGGTGGAGGTATGTGGTGGGGGGGGGGCGTAGTGGTGGGGGGGTGGGCAGCGCAGCGTATTAAAGGGAACGAAGCCCATCCAATCAGATTAGAGCAACCTGTCAAACGCTCGCCCGTGTTTGCAGGGACGAGAACAGGAAGAAGGTGGGAGTCACCGATACAGGTCACTGAGAGGTAGAAGGGGGGGGGATGGCGGATGGAGAGGGAGAGATGGATAGATAGATAGAGTGGGGGTGGGGTGAAAGGGAAGAGGAAAAGAGAGCAGCCCTGTTTGTGTGTGGGAGGAGGAGGGATTTTTAGTAAACAGGGCCAACCTTGGCGTTGTGAGAGCCCACACAATGCCCTACATACGACTGCAGCTCAGTCACACTATCATTTTACAAGCTCTGCTGTATCAGTCTCCGTCACACACACACACACACACACACACACACACACAAAAACATCCCATCCCATCCTCTCCACCCCCATCGAAACCAGGCACCATGGATGCCCTTGCCACACTCACTTTCTGTTTATATTAAAGTGTGTGTGCGCACACACACAGACACACACACACACACACATTCATATTTAAACACATGCATGCATGCAAACACAAAAGGACACACCTGCACATGCATCCGCAATGTGTGTGTGTGTGTGTGTGTGTGTATGTGTATGTGTGTGTGTGTGTGTGTGTGTGTGTGTGTGTGTATGTGTGTGTGTGTGTGTGTGTGTCTTTCACGAAAAGGCAGCCACAGTTCCCATTTTGGCCCACTTACAATCAATGCCCCAGAGGTAGTGTTCCAGTAATGCTCACTCCTTGTAACGAGAAGTATGGAGGTGTGCCTAAGCACTTGAACACCGCAACCCACATTCATCAGTAAGCTGCTGGGGAGGATGGCTAATTGGATTTACCGCATTATTGGAAACGCACCGGCTCGCCGTCACGGCCCATCGATGTAGCGTCGTCGAAAAAAAAACACGTCTCGACGTGGTGAACCCCTCCCCCCCTCGCGCACAGGTCAGCGACAAGTTTAACGTTAACTCTTCAGAGCAGCTCTGGCAGGAAGGCTGTCCTTGTCGGTGGGACGTTCATTCATCAATCCGGGCGGGAACATTTCCTTGTGTGGTGACACGGAGCGAAAGGGATTGGGTCGCCCGTCGATGCACGGCGGGTCTGTTGTTACCGTGCCCAAGTTGTGGGCCCGCCGTCACAAACGACAGGGAACATCTGCCAAAGTCCATCACGGAGACCGATCGTCTTGGGAGGGCTCTCTCTCTTTCTTTCTCACACAACGTTGTTGCTTTTTTCTTAACAAAAATGCTCGAGAAAGGATCTTTGCTAACACAAGCAAAGCCAACCCCCCTCTCACACCTCTCCTCGTTACACATTCCAACACACGTCCGCAGCCATTTCCGTCTGCTGCAAAGCACAGACACAGCGGATCCCCCCCTCGGCTTTGGGTTTTCACTCAGCCCAGCACTTTAGCAGCTCCAGAAGATGGCCCCTTTCTCTCCTCAGATAAGACCAGGGATCAAGGCCGGCTGAGGCAGAGGCAGAGGCTGAGGCTGAGGCTGAGGCTGAGGCGAGGCCCTTTGCGTAGTGGCGTGCTGTGCAGCGCAGCGTGCTTCATGTGTCCTGATGCGGCGGACCGTGGGATGGGCCTGGGGTTTTGTGTCCATGTGTCCATGTGTCAGCCTCTTGTGTCTCCCCAAGCTCAGGGAAAACTCGCCGCTTGAACGCTGGGCGTCAGGGCTTAAGTGCTGCTAACACCAAGAGGGGGGGGCAACACACACAGTCGCACGTCAAAAGATACACACACAACGATAGCACATCATCGTCACAGCACCCGTCACACACGAGTACAGTCACTGCAGACAGACACATCATATACACACACAGACACACACACACACACAGATATGTACATACCCACTGATGTGTACATACATGCACACACACACACACAGTTATGTGCACACACGTGTACACATACAAATGTACAGAACTAACATCCAGAAATACAAGCAAACAGTGAGGTGCACAAACACAGATACTCAGATGCAAACATTCTTTTCATTCTGGACACACACACACACACACACACACACACACACACACACACACATACACACGGACTCGTGCAAAAATGCACAGGGTGATGCACAAATGTACAAATACACACACACACACACATACACACACTCCCACATGGTAATGCACACGTGCACACACACACATTCACATGTGCCATGATGGCCCTAAAGTGCTGCAGGGTCCTAGTGTGACTCAGAGGAGAGCAGTGAGGTCAGATCACACAGGCAGTGGGGACACTGACACTCACACAGACACTCACACACACACACACACACACACACACACACACTGAGGTGGTTCTGAAGGACAGCTCCCTGTTGCTGTCGCAATGAAAAGTTCACTAAGAGTTTAGATGCTCTGCACACACAGACAGGAGAAGCCCATACATACACAGTATGCACACCTAACATACATACTCTCACATACAGAGCCTTAACACAAAGACACATGCATAAGCACACACACACACACACACACACACACACACACACGTGCTTAGCAAGTGTTTTCACACCCACATAGGAATGCGCCAAGTGTGTGAGGAGTTCATTAAGGACATGCTGCGGTCCTCTGCCCATGTGTTTATCCCTAAACCTCAGTGCTATTTGTGTGTGTGTGTGTGTGTGTGTGTGTGTGTGTGTGTGTGTGTGTGTGTGTGATTCATCCTTTTCTGATTTACTACCTCAGCCAGCTGTCTCAACAGGAAATAGCTATGGGTCTCTCATTTTTTTTCTTCTTCTTCTTCTTCTTCTTCTTCTTTTTTTGTAACAAATGACGTCGCCCCCTCTCTCTGTCTCACCTTCTTTACGATAAAGGCCTTTTTCTTTAATTAATTATTTCAGGGGAGTCTGAGGAGCTAGCCCAGCCCCTTTTGTCTTTGCTTTTTTGCGCTAGTCAGCAAGGTTGCCGCGCAGAATACAAATGCCAGCCACTCCACAGCCGTACGCCTCCAGATCAGTCCCCCACACACACAGCCAGGCATGCCCACAGGGGGGGCACAGGAGACGGAGACAGGGACGGCGCCCGCTGGGAACATGTTGGCACTCCTTAAAACCAGATACAGTAGGGCCAGTAGAGACACTGGGAGCTCTATGTTGTGTGTCTGTGTAGTTTTGTTTGTGAGTGCAGTGCACGCCCATGTGGTGTGTCTCAGAATGTGTGTAAATGTGTTGGGTCTGTGTGTCCATGTGTGTGAGTGTATGTTAGAGTTCCAAATGTGTGCGTGTATGTGTGTGTGGGGTGGGTGGCTGAAGTGGGCGTACAGGCCGTGTATCTTGCGGTGAGGAG
>CM059276.1:9990831-10025831 GCA_030347295.1 Setipinna tenuifilis | reverse complement strand
CTAACACTGAAAATAGCCTGCTCTGACTGCTACTTAGCACAAGTAGTGATTATACCGCCAGGCTTTAATTAGCCAGAGAAGAGACCCCTCTGTCTCTCTCCCTCTCTCTGTCTCTCTCTCTGTCTCTCTCCCTCTCTCTCTCTTTCTCTCACTTACTCACGCTCTCTCTCTCCCTCTCTCTGTGCCTCTCTCTCTCTCTCTGTCTCTCTCTCGCTCTCTTTCTCTCACTCACTCATTCACGCTCTCTTTCTGTCTCTCTCTCCCTCCCTCTCTCCCTGTCTCGCTCTCTCACTCACTCACTCACTTTCTCTCTGTCTCACTCTCACTCACCCACTCACTCACTCTCTCTTTTTCTCTCTCTCTGTCTTGCTCTCTCTCTCTCTCTCTCTCTCTCTATCTCCCTCTCTTCCTTTTAAATATCACGCAATAAAGATGTGAAAGGGAGCCCATGAAATTGTAATTAAAGACGAGCAGAGAGCAGGGCCTATGGAAGGGCTGAGGCTGCTTGTATGGCCATACTCATTTCCACGCACGCCACGCCACGCCAGCAGTCAGCCTGTCCTGGCGGAGCAGGAGCAGGGCCCCGACTGTAGCCACGGGCACTCCTCTCATGGGGCACACGGAGGGGGGTAGGGATGGAGGGAGAGAGAGAGAGAGGGAGGGAGGGAGGGAGGGAGAGAGAGAGACACCCTGGGTGTTCCTCTCACTTCAAAACTAAACAAGAGATTAAAAACAAATTGTACCCCCCCCCCCACCACCAAAAAATGAAAGCCTTTCACTAATGATCCACCACAGTCAAAATGACGACTGCAGTCATTTTTAATTATTATTTTCCACCCTGTTTTCTCCCATGTAGCGTAGCGATATGAAAAAATATACATGTGTGTATGCATGTGCACGCACACAGACACACACACGTGCACGCACACACACACACACACACACACACCACACCACACACACATACACACACACACACACACTATTCTCCACAGTGCTGCACTCTGTCTGTAAAGAAGCCAAGACAGGTTGAGAGAGACAGAGAGAGAGACAAAGAGAAGGAGAGAGAGACATGATGAGAGAGAGACATGATGATGAAGAGAGAGAGAGAGAGATGAAGAGAGTGAAAGAGAGCGGGAGACCCCCCTCTGACTGCTGCCTAGCCTTGAAAAGCACATCTCACTCACTCTGCATATGAATTTAAACATTTTAATGAGCCCTGCCAGGCCTTTGAACACAACAGACAGTGGTGGCATGAATGTGTGTGTGTGTGTGTGCATGTGTGTGTGTGTGCATGTGTGTGTGTGTGTGTGTGTGTGTGTGTGTGTGTGTGTGTGTGTGTGTGTGTGTGTGTGTGTGTGTGTGTGTGTGTGTGTGTGCACGAGTATTTCTGTACCTGTCTGTGTTGTTGTTTTTTTTTTTAAGTGCACGCACGTAGGCTATGCCTCCAGACTTTATCTTGGGAGAGATGGGTTTCTGTATGTGTATGTGTGTGTGTGTGTGTGTGTGTGCATGTGGATACAGAGTGTGTTTCTGGGTGTGCGGGAAGTGGGGTGTTTGCATGCTAATGATATTTATCCACAGGTATGCTATGCAACTGATTTGGGGGGTGTGTGTGTCCCAATGTGTGTGTGTTTGTAACTGTTATATTTGCACCACATACTGCCCATGCTTATACTAACAATACTTTCAGAAATAATTAAATAAATGAATAAATAAATTATGTATATATATAATCTTTCCCCTGTACAGTGTACTTAGCACAACTTTGTGGTGTGCAGAGACAGATTTTTTAAAAAGCTTATCTTATTCATTATTCAGATGGATGACCACAAAAAAGAGCAGATTTTAGGAGGAGATAACAACTGCTAGCAAAGTGTTCTTTCAAAGCTAGTCATTAGCCCTTTGTAGCTATAGCCTTCGATCTTGCCACTCCACAGCAGAGAGTTTGGTAGGTTAGATGTTTCAAAGACTAATCAGATTTCTTTGTTGTTAGCCTTTATATTCCTCCAAAAGGCGATGAAGTACCTCCATCTCATTAAAATAAAAACTCATTTATATTTTTTTATTAGAATTTATATTTATAAATTTCCCAAATTCATAAAGCAGAAGTGACACCTACCTAATAGAAACAATTACAACATCTCTCTAAACTGACACTGTGCTGCTCTATACTCATGTTCAAAAAATATGTCCTTAGCAGCCAAGATTAACTGTATTATAACTATATTATATGTATATGAGGAATCAGATATGTATATGGCACATAAATATTGACATGTCATAAATATATTAAATAATGACATGTGCAACATAGATAATGACACATGTGGCGTCGGTTTGTTCTCCTGAAATGGCACACTGTGTTCAGTCAAGTGCTCCACTAGCCCTCCTGTGGCAAGCCATTTTTAGTTTGCCTGCTCTTTTTTTTTCCCCTCTTCCGCTGGTTTGGGAGCCATCCGCACTAACTCTCTCTTTCCAAGAAGCAGTAATATGTGTGTGCGTGTGTGTGTGCATGTGTGTCTGTGCGTGCCTGTGTGTGACTGTGTGTGTGTGCATGTGTGTGTGTGTGTGTGCCTGTGTGTGACTGTGTATGTGTGCATTTGTGTGTGTATGTGTGTGTGCGTGCCTGTGTGTGCGTGGCTGTGTGTGTGTGCATGTGTGTGTGCGCGTGCCTGTGTGTGTGTGTGTGTGTGTGTGTGTGTGTGTGTGTGTGTGTGGCATGCTGTCCCAGCAGCCTGGGGATAGTTTGGAGCACAGCGCTGACGAGATGGAGCACGCCTGGCTGGGCAATCAGCGGGAGTAGACGGGGGACGGAAGCAGGGATGTCAGTACTGCCGCCTGACCTGTGGCTTTGTGTGTGTCTGTGTGTCTGTGTGTCTGTGTGTGTGTGTGTCTGTGTGTGTGTGTGTGTTCCTCTCCCCAGGAGGCCTACATAACAGGTCTGCAGGCCGAGACCACCTACTCTGTGACCGTGGCAGCGTACACCACCAAAGGAGATGGAGCACGGAGCAAAGCCAAAGTGGTCGTAACGCCTGGTGCAGGTGTGTGTGTGTGTGTGTGTGTGTGTTGAGGGATAATAGTGTATGTTTTGGGCTTAGGGGGGGGATGGTAACTCTGTATGCCCTATGAGATTAGTAATCAAGAACGGAGACAAGACAGTTTGGGTTCCTGTGGAGTTCAAACTATTATGGTTGCGCGCTCGTGCGTACGTGCATGTGTGTGTATGTCTGCAGGACAAAATGCATTACAGCTTCAAGTGCACAATAGCAGCAGCAACAGCAGCAGTAGCAGCTTAATTTATTGAATGTATTAAAGCAGTAAGCCCAGAGACGGTTGACATGCCTCGTCGTGGTCTAAAAGTCACACTTTCACCCAATCAAAGCAGATCAGGAAGCTGGCGTAAATGAAGATTAGCATGAGGTCTTCTGCAGGTTTGCGGCTGTCAGGTTGACTATCCCCTCGACATGGGCAGATTAATTGCTCTGCTTGCTGTAGACGGGCTGGAGGAAGGCTGTTAGTGCGGGCTATCCTGTGTGTGTGTGTTTATGTGAGTGGTCATGCGTACATAAACACTTAAAGGTGCTGTATGTAAGAAATTTACAGCAAGTAATCAGATAACGGTCCTGATAATGTCATCAAAGATTAAGGAAACATGTTGAATTAAAATTAAAACACTGACAGCAATAGTACAGCTGTAACATTTTAAAACTTCACTGTGTATGTTTTGATGTTGTGTTTTGCCTCTTGCCTCTTGGCCACAATTTTACACACAGCACCTTTAAGCGCTTCTCGTTGACCCAAGGGCAGTAAGAGTGCTTCAGCACAGGGTGTAGTGTCTGTAGTGTTGTGCCCAGGTGCGAAAGGTTACAGCAGTGTAGATAACATAACACAACTCTCTAGCCAGTCGTAGGTCAAACACTGAGGCTTTTTTAGATTTTATGAAAGAGCAGATTTGAAGGTGCTATATGTACGACTGTGCCCAAAACCGGTAGTGCAGTCAAATTTAAAATTACTGTACAGCGCTCTTTCCCCTCTAAAAGCAAAAGGCAAAACATGCTAAGAAACATATAATAGTATGGCTGTGATGTTTTTGTCAGTGAAATCAGCATTTTAATTTAACACGTTTATTTAAGTTCATTTGAACTGGTTTCTGTTCTAAAGCATCTGTGCAAATGAAAAAGTAAGTAAGTAGATAAGTATCAGCAAATATATGCTGACATATGAATACAAATGATATGTGCTATGTACAATGTATGTGTAGAAATCGTCTCTCTATAAATGCAAGGACTGTCTATCTGTGTGTGTGTGTGTGTCTCTGTTCCACGCATAACTCTGACTGACCTGAAATTTGGTAGGTGCTTTGTTTATGACTGTGTTTAGTGCCAAGATTTAAGTTATTTTGGCGAGACATGTAAAAGATATTTGCTGCTTGGTCCCCTCTAACCCCTCCGCCTCTCACACAGTGTTGCATAAGTGCCCAGGCCACTTGCAAGACATGGCATTAAAATAAGCACACCTTGCTTTACCACTATAACTATGAATTTAACCCCATTCATTTTTCTTGTTTTAGCCTGTTCATTTAATATAGAGTAAGCGTACCCTGCATGTGTGTCACACTCACATATATCTGCCTAGTTTGGCACTCTTTTTATGCTATTGGTTTAAACATGTAGAGCAGGCTCTACCCATATCTAAAATAAATACATGTGCATAGGTATTGTACATTGAGTACAACAAACTTCACTGGCACATTTACATAAATGCTCATTAATGTGTGTGGCTGTTATAGAAATATATGAAATGAAATGTTTTTTTTTTTAATTTAGTGGAAATGGTAGTAATAAATAGTATAAATATGTATGATGTTGACTGTCCCTCTCTTTCTCGCTCTCTCCCCTTTTTCCCTCTCCCTCTCTCTCTCTCGCTCTCTCTCTCTCTCTCTCTCTCTCTCTCTCTCTCCCTCTTTCTCTCTCTCCCTCTCTCTCTCTCCCTCCCCCCCCCCCCCCCCTCTCTCTCTCCCTCTCTCTCCCACCGTGTGCTGCAGTGCCAGGGAAGCCCACCATGCTGATCAGCACCACCATCGGCAACACGGCGCTGATCCAGTGGCAGCCGCCCAAGGAGATGGTGGGCGAGCTGATGGGCTACCGGCTGCAGTACAAGCGCGAGGAGGAGCGCGTCTTCGTCGTGCGCGACTTCCGCAAGACGGACGACCACTACACGGTGACGGGCCTGCACAAGGGCGCCACCTACCTGTTCCGGCTGAGCGCCAAGAACCGTGCCGGGCTGGGCGAGGAGTACACCAAGGAGATCAGCACGCCCGAGGACGTGCCCAGCAGCTACCCGCAGAACCTGAGCGTGGTGGGCCTGACCGCCACGGCCACCACGCTGACCTGGGAGCCGCCGCCGCTGGCCGAGCGCAACGGGCGCGTGGTCCAGTACGTGGTGGTGTACCGCGACATCAACAGCCAGCAGAACCGCACCAACAGCACGGCCAACACCACGCTGACCATCCACGGCCTGCAGCCGGACACCACCTACGACATCCGCGTGCGCGCCTTCACCAGCAAGGGAGGGGGGCCCCTCAGCCCCAGCATCCAGAGCAGGACCATGTCCGAGGGGGGCATAGGTAAGGCCCGTACGAGAGAGGAGGGGGGGGGGGTTTGCCAGGGGTGCTGGGTTTAAAATTACACAGCAGTAAACACACACATGCATATGTACATGCCCAGACACACACGCATGTACATTTGCACTGAGTCATTACTCTCTCACACACACACGCATGCACATACACACACAAAGCCCACAGGAGACGGGAATGAGCACGAGAATATATGAATGCAGGCAATACACACAGACATGTACACACACACACACAGTCTCATTATACTCACAGATGACAATGACAAGCTACTGGAAATTCATTCACAGAGACACACAGACACACATACAGTGACATGTACACGAAGTTCACAGATTCATACATATTCATTTACATACATAAACAATGCAGCATTACACATCCACACGCAAGGATTTAAGAGGAGTGTTTGTCTCCTGTGGCCTCCTGGTCAAGCTTCTACAGCTCATCCCAGATCCTTGAGCACGCACGCACACACACACATACACACACACACACACACACACACACACACACACACATACATACACACTACAACTAGACGCACACACAACTACATACACACACAAGCAATGTATACCCAGATTCAAGATTGCACTTAGTATTTTGTTAAGGCATGGACATAGTGTGTAGTGAAACTGACTGTAGCTGAGCCCATGTCTATCACACTTCATCTGTCAGGCACCACACGCACACACGCACACACACACACACACACACACACACACACACACATAAAAAAACACGCACGCACAAACACACAGTTACTCACACAGAGCAGATGGTAGTTGAGAGAACAGATGCATTGCTTGTGGAAGCTGGTGGTAAGTGGACCGAGGTGTCTTAACCAGTACAGCGTAACCTGTGAGCCTGTGCGGTCCCTTTCTCCCCACTCCCCACCCCCCACCCCCGCCCCCGCCTCGCTCTCTCCTTCGTGTTCATATTAGTCTGGACATATGCTGCGAAGACCGAGAGAGAGCAAGAAAGAGAAGGAGAGAGAGAGAGAGAGAGAAAGAAAAAAAAACACCCTTTTACATGGTCTGTTTGGAATTGCTCCGTTTTTTCTGCTTAGCCAGCTCTTCCGGCTGAGTTGGCGTTCACCTTTCTGTGCGATAACGCGCGTCTTGATAAGGGCGCCGTGATAATTTCTTTCCCCTTTCGTGTGCCCCATGTTGAAATGTAAATGGGTCGACTTTCCGGTATTCCATCACTTGCCACCTTGTCGTGACACCAGGATGGCTCTCTCTGAACTCCACTCCCCCCCCCTCCCATCATCACAGATATTTTTTATTTTGTCTTTTCTCCGGGGAGATTCTTTTTTTGTATTTTTTTTTGTATGGAGTTTTTCTTTGTGGTGATTCTCCCCGAGCCCTCTGTCTCAGTGAGTGGAGAGCAGCCCCATTGTGTGGGAGATGGGGGGGGAGACGAATCATGCCCTAAATCGCTGCCTCTGGGCGTCTCCTATCCCACAGACGCCCCCCCACACCCCCAAGTGCCTTCTTGCTCTTCCTGCAGTTTCGTCTGGTTAGCCATGGCCGTCAGCACTCAGGCGAGGCTCAGATCGCTGAGACGAGAGCCGTGTCTCACCCCAGCTGCCTGACTTCCTGTCTGCTCATTCTCACTCAGTCATTTTTTTTTGTCTCTCTTTTGTCTGTTTCCCATCCTTCTTTCTCTCGTCCTTCCGCCTTCCCTCCCACACTGCCTTTGTCTCTCTCACATCCACCCCCACCCCCACCCCCACCACCATCATTCTCTTCTCTCTTCCTCTTTATCATCCCAGCTGGGTTCACCAAAAACTTTGGCGTGAAGGCAGTCATGAAGAGCTCTGTGTTGCTGACATGGGAAGTCCCTGAAAACTTCAATTCTCCAGTGCCTTTCAAGGTAAGGCTGGCTCCTGTCATGGGGAGCTCACCAAGGGGGGGTGGGTGGGTTAGATTAGGCTGAGATCACGCCTGCCAGGGATGTTTACAAGCTCCACCAGTAGGGGGGGCCTCTTGTCACACCTCAGAGTGGCTGAGTAGGCAAGTCAGCCAGGAATGTTCCTTCTATTCCCATGCCATAAAAAATGCAGTGGAAGACTCACAAAGAAAGGGTTGCTGGGTAAAACAGTAAATGGTTCTTAATATAGTCACAACACTTAAGGACCAGACGCACACCACAGGCTGTGGATAATGTGGTGGTTATAACACTGTTACTAAGGAGTTACAAAGATGTTATACGACACGTATGGATTTTTCACTAAATTATGTGGATACATATGGGTAAGACATTGTAAGCGTGTCTTCCAAACATGTTGTCCTAGTAGTTTCAGCTGCAACAAAGCAAGAAGCCAGTGACAACATTAACAGCATATTTTAGAGACTGAGTCAGACGCTTTGGCAGTAGCGTTATGGTTTCAAGACCAGCATTTGTCCCACGAGTGTAAGTAATCAGCCCAGGAGGACTGGAACCAGAACAGATGTCCATTGTAGACTGCTAACACTGAGTGCTAACGGCTGACCTATTGACTCTAGGACAGACATGCAGACAGCAGCATTATATTGTACTTGTTCCGTCACTGACCGATTATTTTTAACATTATGGAAAGGCATAAGAGCTGTCAGTCTTTTCGACAGATAAGGAAATGGCCTGGTCAACAGTCTGGACCAACGTCTTTGTGTGGGATGAATATTGATTTGATCAGTATCTGATATTCATGAAAGCCATGCCGTAACTTGTCCATACCATTCATCACTATGAGTATCAGAATCTGACTGCGTGCCCATTGTTGCTGACAATAGCCATTGCACATCTTTTCTCTTGATAAGATAATGAATGTGAATTTGTTCTGTGAATTACTTACTTAACAAAAATAAAAAAAAACTATGAAATGTATTTAAATATTAACAATAACAATTGTTAAGGTTATGACAGATTGTTTTTATATATACAATTCTATCAATCAAAATGACAAAGTAAAATAGTAATAATAATAATAATAATAATAATAATAATAAACTGTATTTGTATAGTACAATTCATACAAGATGTAGCTCAAAGCACTAGATATAGCTGAAAATGGAACCTCTTGTCACACTAACAAATGCCTAATGCACAACCGCCCCCCCCCCCCCCCCCCCCCCCCCCCCCCCCCCCGCCCTCCTGCCCTGCTCAGATTCTGTACAACCAGCACAGCGTGGAGGTCCCGGGCCACCAGCGGCGGAAGCTGATCACTCGTCTGCAGCCAGACACCGACTACTCCTTCGTGCTGATGAGCCGGGGCAGCAGCGCCGGGGGCCTGCAGCAGCAGGTGTCCATCCGGACCGCACCGGACCTGCTCAAGACCAAACCGCTGCACACCGCCGGCAGCCCCGAGGAGGGGGGCAAGCTGAAGGTCAAGCTGCCCAAACTCCAGAGCAGCATTGTCAAGTGAGTTTACAAACAGCAAACTTTTTTATGCAGCCAAAAAAAATATTGAAAGTATACTCGACAAAATGCAACACTGAAATATACTTAACAAGCTGGAACACTGAAAATGAATTCACACAATACACAGCACTGGTACGAACCAAGCAACTGGGGATGTAGATTTATGCACTAACAAGAACTAGCTCACCTAAAGGAAGTGTTACTACACAAATGCAATCCAATTATGAACAGGAAGACTCCTAGGCTGAATTTTTTTTTTTTTTTTTGCTCAGGCATGTCCAGGGCCAAGAAGCTTACTTACAGGTCTGGTCCATAGTGTGGCACTAATGTGACTAGCCTATAGGCCAGACAGTTATTTCATCATCCTCCTATTAACCCCACACACACACACACACACACACACACACACACCGTAGCCTCATCCTTCCCCCTGTAGTAATCACTCAGCGGCACCTTCAGTCCCTCAGTGCCTCCCTCATTGCCATCTCGCAACTTCATTTGAACTAAATTAGTTCCACCATTAGAGGTCCACTAGGACGGCGCTTAATGTGAAGACCGATGTCTACCTCCCTTTATCATCAGCCCACCCCGGACCACCCCAGCCCACCCCACCCCACCCCACCTCTGAAGCCTCATTGCCACAGCTCTGTGCAGGAAGCCTTATGTAGCCTCCTGGTCTGGAGCTAAAGCAGCCAGGGCCAGGGCAGGAAGCTTGGGGTCTGATGACCAATCTAGTGGACAGACACCATAGAGTTGAAGGCACACCAGGACACACAACCGCTGTCTGTCTGTCTGCCGGTTCCATTTCGTATTGATGGCTGGGGATTTGGGGATATGGGCATAGTGAAAAGGGGTTGGGGGGGCCGGGCAGGTAGGGGGGGGGGGGGGTGAAGGCAGTACATCTTCTACAGCCCTGACTGAGGCTGGTCCACTCTGTATCGATCGGCGCCTGCAAGGTCTCAAACGTTTTAGGGCAGCAACACGAAAACAGAAGTAAACTGAACAGGCGGGAGGAAACTGTCTCAGCGATGTCAAGGGAATGTGTGTGTGTGTGTGGGGGGGGGGGGGGGTGGATTATAAGAATGACGCGCCAGTCCCTGACGCAGGAGTGGCAGAGAACACACACACACACACCAACACAGAGTTATGTACACACACACACACACCAACACAGACACATACACACACACACACACACACACACACACACACACACACACACTCACTCAGTCATAGACACATAACGCATGGTGGAGGCTAGGCTGGCAGTTGAGGAGAAAGAACAGCATGGCTTCCCATGCTAATGCAAAATCAATAGTCCAAGCCTCCGTGCGTCAAAGAACGGCCCCGTCAGGAGTGCTACACCAGGTTGGCTTTATTTGTCCTCCCTGATGTCGCCACTCATAACTGCCTTGTTATTTTCCCATCGTGCTGGCTTTAGAGCCCCAGAGTTCAGGCAGTAAAAAGGGAGCGAGAGAGAGTAAGGGTGACCTAAAGTAAGAGAGAGATGAAAAATATATATAAAAGAGTATAGCCTGAAGGTGCTCTTAAACCTCCCTTCCTTCCTTCCTTCCTTCATGCGACTGAAGAGATGCCGGCACAATTTAATTCAGCTCGCCAGGCCAGGTTTTTTTTATGCGTTAGCCCGAACATTATAGCAATTTATTCAAGAGGCGTCGTGAAAGGTGAAAAAAAAAAACCACACACATACACACACGCAGAAAGACATAAAAGGAGCAAATCATGTTTAAGGGGGCTAATCTTGAGGCTGCAGTCTTAAACAAGGTCCTTATTGCTGATGTGATAAGCTGACGCATGCTGCAGCTTTAACTGTGATTCAAGTGTTTTTGCGAAAGCCACCAAACAGCATCACTGTGGACGAGCGTATAACAAAAGCAGAAAATATGGTTAGTTTGCCTCGAACACGCTGAATAAAAGAAGAAGAACTACAGCGAGGACTGAACAATAACAAGAATCAGGCAGGTTTGTTCGATGTGAAAGCGGTTTGTCATTTTTTTTTTTTTTTTTAAACTCTTTTTACATGTACTGAATTGATGTAGACATTGTGTCTGCTGGCATCAGAGGCCTTCTCAGGAGAGAGTGTGAAAATGGAACTCCATGGCTCGAATGAGAGAGACTTCCAGAACACGACAGGATGCTGGGCGACTTATTCCTTAGGCTAAGGCTACCCAGCATGAAGCATCTTACAAATTTAGAGTTTGCTTGCTCAAACACACACATATGCATACACACGAAAAGAACACACACACACACACATGCACAGAAATGCACACTCACACATATCCACAGAGACATGTACTGACTTACATACAGATACACACACACACACACACACAAACGCCCACACACACACACAAACACACACACATACTCAGTGCTGTGCACAGCTGCTTCCAAGATCTGCATAATGCATCAGCCCAGATCCAATCCTGATCTGAAGCAGATTTGGCCCTGATGTGGCTCACATCCGGCCCAGACACTGTCATCTTCTGGGGGTGTTAGTTGCACCTCAGCGCCTGTGCTCACACTCACTGGCTGTGGAGCATTCGGGTTTCTTTTTTTTGTTTGCGGTCCTGACCATTTTCTGCCTCCATAGGTGGTACTACATCGTGGTTTTTCCTGTCACCCCTCAAACGCAGAGTTGGCAGAGCCCGGAAGATATGGACCTGGATGAGGTGGGTTATTTCTGTGTCTGTGTGCAGGCTCTTGTGCGCATGTGTGTGTGTGTGTGTGTGTGTGTGTGTGTGTGTGTGTGTGTGTGTGGTGATGCATTTCTGTGTGGCTCTGCTTCACAGCATGTACAGTATGGTGTAGCTATAAGCTCCGACGCCTTGTCATGTACAGAGTACACTGTGAGAGAGAGTGAAGGAAGCACAACAGCTCCCCCTGTGGACAGAGCTGAGAACTGCACATCATGTTTTTGCTCTTACGAGTCACAACGAGTGGCTTTCAGCATGTAGACGTCAAGACACATCAAAGGACAATATTTTGTCACCCTCTTCAGTAAGCTAATGATGACCGTATTCCTGTGTTGGGGCAGTGAGAGGTTGTTGTTGTTCCATGGAGGCAAGGGGTCGCGCTCTGTCTGCATAGGGATTGAACAGAAGATCTCGCCGTCATTCAGTCCTCATGCAAAATATCTGATACACGTTGAGAACTTCCCCCCACACCCCCAGTCTTACACCCATTCTTACACCCCCCCCCCCCCCCCCCCCCCTTCTAAAAAAAAGGCTGCTTTGCTCTTCTTTTGTGTTATTAATAAAGACCTTTTGGGCTTGAATACTGAGCGGCTGCTTTCTCCTGAGTTTGCTTTCTTTCAATGCACTGTCGTCTGCAGAAAGGAAAAAAAAAAACATTGAAAGACGAAGTGAAAAGTAAAACTTTAAAGTGCAGCCTATTGAATATCAAAAACATCACGCTCGTACAATAAATATGCCCAGATCCCTGAAGCTTTTGAAACAGTTGGAGCAGCTTTCTCTCTTTTAAACACTTTCTTTCTCTCCTTTGCTTACCTTTTGTCTCATTCTCATTTTCTCTTTCTCTCCCTCGCTCATGTTCTTTGTCTTACTCTCTTGCTTTCTCACTCTCTTTCTCTCTTGCTTTCTCACTCTTGTTCTTCCCCCGTCTTGCCTTTCTCTCTGCCTCTCTATCTGTCTCTCTCTGCCTCTCTGTCTATTCTCTGCTGCGCACCAGACTGTTTCTACTGTAGTAACAGCACAAATCATCCCATCCTATTTTTTTTTTTGTGGTGATACAAATTGAGCTTCTCTCCCGAGTAGGGATTTGGCTTTTGCAGTGGCGGGGAGATGAGAGTTGTTTTTAGGATGCCGGGGGCCTGAAATATGGCAGCAGCGTGAAGCATCCTTCCCTCTCTCTCCTCCGTCTCCTCTCCCCTCTTTCTCTCTCTCTCTCTGTCTTTTTCTCTCTCTCTCTCTCTCTCATTGTCACAGTGGCACAGGGTAGCTGCAGGGTGGAAGGGAGAGTAGCTGTTAATATATGTAATATGTGCGTGTCTAATAGAATGTCTATATTGGATATCCTCGTGTGTCGTGTGTTTTAAGTGGGAGGTAATGTGGTTTCAATACTAGGTCAGTAAACTAGCATGAACCCTCCCTCCTCTTTTTCTCTTTCTCTCTCTCTCTGTCTCTCTGTCTGTCTCTATCTCTCCTTCTCTCTTTCTCTCTCTCTCTGTCTCTCTCTCTCTGTTCCCCTCTTGTGTGTCTCCCTCCCTGGCACTGTGCCTCAGAGTTGCCTTGCTTGTGGTGTCTATGGGTGCAGGTGTTCACCAGGGGAAGAAAGGGGCATTGTCTGGGTGATTCTCTCTCTTTTCTTTTTTTTTAAAGAAGAGATTCAGCTGTAATGTGAAGAAGCCTCAGATTAGTCACAGGTGAGGGATGGGAAAGAAAGTAGAAAATCTGATAGTGATGGAGTTTGGGGGTAGAGAGAGAGGTAAGGACACAAGAGATGGAGAAGAGGAAGTGGAAGAGAGAGAGAGAGAGAGACCGAGAGATAATGTAAAAGAAAGAAATGAGACGAAAGAGAAAAGCGAAGCGATACGAAAGGTAGAGAAAAAAGAAGGGGCGAAGGGGGGGCGGGAGGAGTCTCAGCGCCGGGGAGGAAGCAGCTGTGGATACGATGACTCAACAGCAGCTGGTCAGACGTCTCCTGCGTTGGGTCTGGCCAGCGCTCGGTCTTCGGTCGGCGAGAGGGTGCATTAACGATGTCTCTCACTCCCACAGACAGCTGAGGCCCGGCAGCACAGCCTGACCCCGCGACCCCCCCAAGGTCACGGAGGGGTTGCAGTCTCTCAGTGTTATTTTTTAATGTTCCGTTGTTGCACTTCCTGAAGAGGAAGAAGAGCAGGAGGAAGAAGAAGAACAAGAAGAAGAGTGCTAAAGAAATGTGAGGAATACCAAACAAGTTTTTCGGGCATGGCGCCTGGAAAAGAGCAGGGCGTGTGTTTCAGGTGTCTTGGGCGCTCTTGTGAAAGGAATGCCAACACACACTTTGAAGTCAAGATGGCGCATCCTTCTGGGAAGCGTGACAGCAAGTCTGAGACTGAATCATAATGTGCTTAAATAAGACAAGGAGAACTCTGGAGAACCGCAAATCACAGTAATCTACAAAGTTAATTTATGCTGTATCTTGTGTGTCTGTGTGTGTGTGTGTGTGTGTGTGTGTGTGTGTGTGTGTCTCTGTGTGTGTGTGTTTGGCAGCTTCTGGAGGTCAGCAGCACGGACAGCAGTGGCGTGCGGCGAAGGCGGCGGCGGCATGCCCAGGACGTCCCTCGTCCGTACATCGCGGCCAAGCTGCTGACCCTCCCGGAGGAGTTCACCCTGGGGGACGAGAAGAGGTACAATGGCTTCCTCAACAAGGCCCTGCCCAGCCAGCAGACCTACCGATGCTTCGTGGCGGCAGCGCTCAAAAACAGCGACTCCGTAAGTACTCCCTCTCACACACACACCGGATACACGGCCATTCATTAGCCGCACTGTGTGAGTGTGTGTGTGTGTGTGTGTCCTCGTGTGTGTGTGTGCTCGTGTGTGTGTGCTCGTGTGTGTGTGCTCGTGTGTGTTTGCGAGTGTGTTTGTGTGATGTGTGTGTGTGTGTGTGGGTGGGTGAGTGTGTGTAACGTGTGTGTGAACACGGGGCAATTATAACAGTGTGTGGCACTGAAAGAGCGGAACCTTTAAACTTCCTTTCCCAGGCTGAGTACATGTTTATGTGAGCTGGGCTGTAGGTGTGTGTGAGCAAGGTGCGAGAGAGAGAAAGAGAGAGAGAGAGAGAGTGAGAGAAAGTCAATTTGTGAGTCACCCAGTTTAAAGGTGGCTTCTATTGCAGATTGAGCATCTCCGGTGGGGGAGGGAAGGGCTGTGTTGTCAGATGCATCACTGTCCTCCATGCAGGCAAAAGGGTCAGCCGTGACACACACACACACATACACACACACACACACACACACACACACACACACACACAGTGTCCTTTGGGTGACTCAGTCTTCCCACAAGACCCTTGCTTTAAAGGGGCTGACCACCATAACACATATACACACACACACACACACACACACACACACACACACACACACACACACACACCTATGCCTACACACATATACAAGCACAATCTTACCTACCCACACAGGATACAGAAGCGTACACTCACACAAGGCAGCATGCATGCAACACACCCACACACACACACACAAATGCACACACACACACACACACAAACACACAAACACACACAAATATAGACATTTCAAGTCACCGTCAAGTCAAAGGCACCGTGACAGGCACAAGAGAGGGGGCCTGTCTTTTTTTAGAAACCGGCCTTTTCCGAGGGGAAAACAAGCAGCACTATACAAACACACACACACACACACACAAACACACATATACCCAACTTCAGCTTCAAAAACTTTCGGCAGCCAATCGCGTCAGGGGATGCTGCTGCTCAGGCCCAACTGTGTGATATTTTCGCTGCTGGAGCTGTGAGAAGGAAAGAAGTGTGTGTGTGTGTGTGTGTGTGTGTGAGTATGGCGGGGGGGTGCTGTACTGGGCTGTGCTGTGCTGTGCTGTGTGGGGCGGTGTGGAGGGGAGGGTAGTTGGCTGCAGAGGAAAAAGGGCATAGCAGCTTTATGTGGCTCCCAGGACTGGTAAACAAGCCGGGGAGTGTGAAATTGGATAAAAGAAACAGGCTATATAAACAGAGTGATCATTCAGAGAGAGACGAGAAGAGAGGAGAGGAGCAGGGGAGAGAGAGAGAGAGACAGAGGAAGAGAACGAGAGACGGGAAGGAAAGAAGCAAGTGACACACAGTATGAGAGGACAGTAACAGACCAGGGAGAGGTGGGTAGAAAGGAAGAGAGGCAGACATAAGGAAGGAAGGCGAGACAGACAGACAGACAAAGAGAGAGAAATGGAAGAAATGGGGAGAGAGAAATAGAAGGAGGAGGACTAAGGAAGCAAAAGATGGAGAGGGAGGGTGGGGAGTGGGAGGATGAGCTGAGTTGAGGAGCAAAGATGAGAGGAGACAGGGAGAGAATGCTACAGAGAGGAGGAGAAAATTTGGGGCAGCTTAAAGAGAAAAGGGAGGGAATGAGGCGACCGAGATGGAAAATAAGAGTGAGAGAGAGGGAGGACCAGAGTTTGGGAGAGAGAGAGAGAGAGTGATTGAGTTAGAGAGGGGAGGCGAGAGTGTGAGAGAGTTTGGGAGAAAGAAAAGGAGAGAGAGAGAGAAAGAAAGGATTGAAGGAGGGATGGGGGGGAGTGGAGTAGGGTTTGGGCAGGCCTCTGGCTCTTGTCCTGTTTGTCACTGATAGAGCAAGAGAGGGCACTGGGGGGAATTGGGCAGCCCCCCCCCCCCCCCCTTCACAAGCCTGAATAACAGAGCTGTCAGTGTGTATAAGTCAGGCAGGGTGTCTTATCAAACACACACACACACACACATACTTTCACACACAGACATGTTTGAATCCTGAGGTTAAGACTGACTTCAGAGCTGAAGAGGTGTCAGCATGGTGGACGTTAGACTGAGAGCTGTTTCTTTAGAACCACAGTCTTCACGCACAGCTCACTGGTCTTCCTCTTGTTCTTTCTTTCTTCCTTTCTTTTTTTTCTTTCTAAGTTGACTCCTTGCTGCTTGTGTATTGCATCTGTTTATGCTCATCTCCCTCACCCACTCTCCTTTTCTCATACTTTTTGTTCTAGCAATTTTCTCTCTCTCTCTGTCTCTGTCTCTCCTCTTTCTGTCTCGCTTTCTCCTCTCTCTATTTCTCTCTCCTCCCTCTCACTCTCTCTCCTCTCTCTCTTGCTCTTCCCTCTCTGTCTATTTGTGTCTCTCTCTCTGTCTCTGTCTCTCTCTCTCTCTCTCTATTCATTTTTCTCACTCTCTCCCCCCATCTCCACCTCTGCTCTTTTCTTGCCTTTGTTTCTTCTTTTTCGCTTTGCCTATCTGTCTTTATCTCCTCCGCCCTTCCTTTCTTCCACATCTCCTTCTTTGTATTCTCTCTCTTCTCCCCCTCTCTTGCCTCCTTCTCTTTGTCTCACAAACACACACACACACACACACACACACACACACACATATACACACACACACACGCAGAGGCACTCTTGGCTGTAAACAGCATTTGTAAATCATCAGGCTAGGGTTTGGAGAAGGGGCATTATTCACTCAGTGGGATGTGGCGGCATCAGATAGTGCCGCTCAAATGGATCACTCGCAAAACTTCTCTGTCTCCCCTCGGAGAATAGCTAAGTGCGTTGTCTTCCCACCACCACCGCCGCCGCCGCCACCTCACCTCACCACCCCTCTCTCGTTTTCTGTCTTCCTCCCTCCCCCCTGCTCTCCCCCCCCCCACTCCCCTGCCACGACTGCAGTGTCAAACACATTTGGCTGCCATTTCTTCGGGGAAGTTTCACTTCGTGTCACCCCTGCGACACTTTTACCAAAGTGCAAATGAGTTGGAGAAGAGGAAAAAAAGAAAGGCAGAAAGAGAGAGAAAGACGTGACTGCAGAAAAGATAAAAAGAGAGAGGGGGTCTCAGAGTCTGTCTCATCTTTCCAGGACTCTCGGGTCGCGTTCACACCAAGAGTGACTAGAGCGACCAGTGTAGCGGTGGAAGTCATTATTTCTCTATGGAGAGACGCTGAATTTGGTTGGCGCTAGCAAATTCGCCAGCAGCAAAGAGGTTCAGGGGACTAGAGCGAAAAGGAAAAGTTAAAATCTAGTTAACTTTTAAGTAATTAGCTATGACGTGGTTCGGCGTGAGGGAATAAACCGCACAAGTTTAGTTCCTTCGAAACAGTCTTGAGATGTCAACCGAGAAACTTAGCACTGTTGCGGCTAGCAGGTCTAAGAATAGCCGCGGGTGGGGCTCCTTTAATCGATAAGCTAAATTGAACAGTCGAATGTTACATCAACGTCAATGTCTCTCGCACAGTCACACGTACAGCATGAGTTTACAGCACGATCTATGAAATGACTTGGTACCAAACCACCAACAAAAAAAACCCCCATCATCCCCACTGGGTATGTGGTTAGCATAGCACTTAGCTGAGCACTTGACGCAGCACTCAGTTGTGCGGTTAGCGTAAGGTTTAGCGCTGATGTTTTTTTAGCTAGATGGACTGGAATGGCATCTTGTCCCTGTCCATGATGGCAGGTAAGCTACTAGCGGCGGCGGAGCTCAGGCGAGAGTGATGACGGGAACAGTCATTTCGAGTGAATTACACTCAGCAAATTGTTCCACTTAACTCTGTTATGTGCCACCGCTCTGCAGTTGTCCTCTGTTAAGGTGATAATGAGGAACCTTTTTTTTCTTTTCTAGAGTGTTTGTGTGTGTGTGCGCGCGTGTGTGTGTGTGTGCCTGTGTGTGTGTGTGTGTGTGTGAACGTGTGCATGTATGTGACTCCCAACAGTTTCTTTCCTGAGAAACTTGTGACAGAGCAGTCTGTTTTAATTGGCTTTGTAATGGAGGTACAAAAGGGTACTGACTTTGACCAAGGCCAGTGGTCCTCTCATACAGCAGTGTGTTCTTGCCCTGAGCAGAACAGAGCTGCTCCAAGCAAGAAAGAAAGCGGAAGAGACAGAAAAAAAGTGTGTGTGTGTGTGTTTCTGAGAGAGGATGTTAAGGTTTGTTCTGCGTATATATTTGGACTGGGATGGATCATCAGTGTATGTGTGGTGACAGTGTGTCATGAGTAGGCTGAGTTTTTGTGTGTCTGTGAGTGTGTGTGTGTGTGTGTGTGTGTGTGTGTGTGTGTCTCCAGAATTGGACATGTCGTGTTGTGTAAGCCCCTCTGGTGGGACTAGAATTGGTTAAGGGGCTCTGTCACTGTTAGTGGCAGCAGCATATGTGTGTGTATGTGTGTGTGTGTCACAAGACACACACACACACACACACATACACACACACACCACTTCAACAAAGTCCAGTCCGCTCTTACTGCAACTTCAAGTGAGACCAAGCTGGCCCCCAAACCATCAAAACAGAATTTGTCAAACCAAAAATCGCACATCCTCCTCTGAACACACACACACACACACACACACACACACACACACACACACACACACACACACACACACACACACACTCTGCTGTACCTTCCAGTCAGTGGGTTCTAGGTGCTTTTTTTACCCACTAACCACACATCTTTCTGGCAGCATTATGCTGCCCCCAGGGGGTTAGTGTTGCTAGGCACTGCAGTAGCCTATTTCTACTGGGAAAATTGACCAGTAAAAGAACAGGGAACGTCACCGGATATACCATTCTGTTCTAAGTTACACTTAGAACGCTCAAATTACACGAAATTACAGTGCACCGTGTGGCCTGGGAACTCATATGAGCTTTTGCGTGGATTTTGACAGTAAGTGCTGTCTCGCGTTGAACACAAAGGTTGCACACTTAGTAAAAATGACAAACACAAAATTTGACTGCAGTTTGACACCCAAGTCACCACACCTAGTACCCCTTAAAAAAAAACACTACTGTGTGGACATGTAATCCTAAAAGATACATTTGTAACATGGTGTGCGCCATGCTCATAAGTCACAGAACTGGTGGGCCTCCAATTCCCCTTGCTGTTGCATAACCAACATGACAAGCACAGGGTGTGGGGAGTGTCCAGCATTCATTCCACACTCAACCTTTGGGCCTTTGTGAGTTCACTACCCAGGGACCTGCAGTGCACTGCTTGTCACCACCATTGTCAGTAGGCACGCAGTCTTATTCACTCAAATCAGGCATTGTAAGTGCATACGTGGCCAAATAAATGGAACAGAGTGTAAGTCTTTTCCCTCTAAAGCCAGAAAATGGCCCTTCATAGTCTCTGATGGCTGAAAGGTTTGTGCCCTCGATACCTGCCTGCAGCCTGAAGCACTGACACGTCTAACATCTGGGAAGCAGGGACCTATTGTGTGTTCTCTAGTCTTCTAACATATGTGACATAGGGGGATGGTAAAATGTGAAAGTAAACAGGTTTGGTTTATTTTCGGTGAATTTACATGCGGTCCCCTAACCTGGTTTGTTTCTCTGAGTGACATAAATGGTAGTGACAAGAAGACGTCTTGCGCTACATGCCTGTCACAGCGCATACATCCATGTGGGGGGAATTATTAAAGTTTATTTCCCCTTTGTTGTATTTTTTCTTTTTATTTTTCCCTTTATCTTTTCCCCTCGTGACATATTTGTGTGTTTGTGTGTGTGTGTGTGTGTGTGTGTGTGTGTGTGTGTGTAACTTTAGAGTCCATGGGCAGGGTTGGGGAGATCTCCACCCCTTTGCTCCTCTCACTCACTGCTGTGAACCCTCAGCCCTCAGTGTCTCTAAAGCGATTTGCCCGTGTGTTTGTTTGTGTTTTGGGGAAGGGGGCGGGGAGTGGGGGGGTTCTAGTTGTCAGTATACGGCTTTGAAGATTTGTCAGGGCTCAGCCTGTGCTCCGCGACCTGCCGTAATTGGTTAGATGGCGACATTACACATAATTCCCACCTGGAAAAGTAGATCGAGTGTAACAGCCAGAGGTCTGTGTGTGTGCGTGTGTGTGTGTGTGTGTGTGTGTGTGTGTGTGTGTGTGTGTGTGTGCGTACCAGACCAGTTGGGTAACTGCTGTAAGCTTCTAAAACCCAGCCAGATCAGTTCAGGTCAGGAGAGTTTACAATACATCGCTCATGGAACACTCTGCACCTCATCAGACAGGATAGTGCTTCAAGGTGTGTGCACACAACTACACACATTCTGTGTCTCTCTGTCTCTGTCTCTCTCTCTCTCTCTCTCGCTCTCTCTCTCTCTCGCTCTCTCTCTCTCGCTCCCCATCCCTCTCTCTCTATCTGCTCTGTCTCTTTCTCTATCTCTCAGACACACACACACACACACACGCAAAGTCCTAAAGTTCTCACAGGTGAATCAGGTTGAAGTAGGACATCAAAAGCAGTGGGCATCAGTGGAATATTCAAACTGATTAGCTGGCCGTGTCCAGAACCATCACTTATACTGTCAGTCACCTCCGCCTTGTGGAGGACACCATATCTGACTGGTCAGGCTTCAGCTAGTGTGCCTAACTGACCTCTGCTAATGTATGTATTAGCATAGACAAAACATTTAGTCCAGTGTTAAAAAAAACCTTACAGAATGACTTTTAAATAGTACAGTTCTTGTCTGTTTGTGTTAGTGCACCTGGTGTTGGTAGGTGATTCATTATATAGCTTTTTCATATTCATTCATACATTTGTTTTATATCTGTTTGTGTGTCCTCAACCTAAATCAGCATTTCTTCTGGAGGAGCCCATAAAATAACTAGAAAAGCAATCTGCCAAGCAGTTCATTCCCCTACTTTAATTTTTTTAATGTCGTCAATGGGATTACCCATGTTAATTTTCCGATTTTTTTTGTGCGGTAACCAATGAACCTGTTTTCACCAAAAAAAGAATCACCTCGAGGCAGTGACAATATCGACGTACTGTGAAAATTTCAGAGCGATACATTCATGACTTTTTGAGTTATTTTCCTAACAGACAGATAAACGCCGGCAAAAACAACCCTCATTGGCTGAGGTAATTGCACAGGGGCCCCTCCCCTGTGAGACATTCTGAAATGTTTATGACTAGTTTTGCAGCTATAAACATTTATAAGAGACTCTTTCGAGGTGCCTGGTGCATGATAACTTTAAGTTGTTTTGCCAGTTATGTGGTTTGTCTCACGTTTTTTTTTTTCTCTTGTACTTTGTTTTTTCTTCTCCCAGAAGACGTTTGTGGCGAGCCCGTTCTCAGACCCGCTGACGGTGAACCTGTCCCCCAGCGTGTCCAAAAGCCTGGAGGACCACCCCGAGATGCTGTGGGTCATGGGACCCGTCCTGGCCGTGGTCCTCATCATCATCATCGTCATCGCCATCCTGCTCTTCAAGAGGTGAGACGACACACACTGCCTTTCTTATGCCTCCCTGAAGCACAACCCACACCAACCACCTTATACCTTTTTCCACCTTTTAGTCAATCAAGAGATATTAGTAGTCCACAGCCCTTTCCATTAACTCCCCAAAGGACATAACCTCCCTCCCACACATATTGGATACAGAGGCACTGGGAACCTTAACTGTTAACTGCTAGCCTTAACTGATAACTGGGAACCTTGTTGAGCCCTCTAAAAAATATATCACGTTAGGGGCACTGAATGATTAAAAAAAATATATATATATATTGATTATTATGTTCTATGAAGGCCCCCTATCCATGAAGAGGCCCCAGAATCAGCCTAACTTTTACCTCCACTAAACATTGCCCCTGAGTGGATACCCACAGCTTCTTCACTGCTAACCCTTGTGACTAGCAACACCACGGCCATGATGCAGAGTGGAAAATACATGCGAATACAGATTAAAAACGAATCGTGGAGTACCACACTATAGGTCCCGCCAGCTTTTAAAAAGATAGTTACTGTGTCACAACATTTAGCAGATATTACATTTCGCAGACACTTTTATTCAAAGTGACTTTCAAAGGGAAAGAGCAGCCCATAAGCGGCCGAACTGAGGGGAGTCTTCCGGTAAGTGCTGAGAGCCAAGCTCTTAAAAAACAAATAAGTGCAGTAATACACAGTATGTGCACGCTGTGATGGTAGGTTGTTAGAGCCGCTGGGGTAAGAGGGTTTCCTGAAGTGTCTCTTGTGTCTTCAAGAGCCTATTGGAAATGGATAGGGAGACCCTTGCTCCGATAGCAATTTTTAGCTTGTTCTGCCTTTGTGGGAACACCACTGAGATATCGATATCGTGAATGGAGATGGGAGTCTGAGATGCTAAAGCAGGATAGGGTGTTCTAGGTCAGTCGGTGCAGGGCTGTGAACAGTACTGCAGCAAGTCAGATCATCACCTAAGGGCCGGCCGACTGAACTCCGTCCAAGTATCGCATTAGGGTTTGCTGCTGCTGTCTCCCCAACCGTCCCCACAGCGATCAGCCGGCTCGCTCTCAAATCTTCTGCCAGGCTTCCGAACCATTATTGGGTCTCATCTCTGGCCAGTAACGCCCTCGTTCGTTGCTGTTAAGGATTGCTTTCGAGGTGCCTTGCCGAAGCTACAGTACAAGGAGGCCCAGTCTTTGCTTTGCCACCTCCGTAATTAGGGGTGACCGCTTTACAGCAAGTGTGTTTCACAGGGTGGATGTTGTTGTTGTAGTCGTTGTAGTCGTCGTTGTTGTTGTTGTTGTTGTCTTGCCCGGAGCGGAACATGGAGGGCCTCGGCTGGGGTCTCCAGTGGCCACTCGTGACTTTGGCTGGTGTGCTGGCAAGCGACTCCTCTCCCTTAGCAAATCATATTCTACTGCTGAGTCATCACTCCTTCCCTCCCCCTCTCTCTCTCTCTCTCTCTCTCTCTCTCTCTCTCTCTCTCTCACTGTCCCTTTCGGTCTCACTAGCCTGGCACTAGTCCTGATAATAATGACATCTCTGATGGGACACGAAGTCTGGCTGTCCAGTGGATGTGGCGCACCAGTGGTTCCCTCGATTCCGCTCTCTCCCTCTCATTTCATTTCACAGCTTTTTTTTTCTCTCCCCCTTTCCCACTTTCACTTACTTTTTTCCCCTATTTCAGTCTGTCTGTCTCTCTTCAATCATTCTGTCAATGCTGTGTGTCTTACTTTCCTCCTTTCCCTGAGACCCCGAGAGTCTTTTTTTTATTCTCTCATGTCTCTGTCTTTTTTACCAGCCTTCTATCTACCTCTGTCTCTCTGTTTCTCTCTCTGTCTCTCTTTCTTTCCCTCTCTCTCTCTCTCTCTTTCTCTCTCTTTCTCTCCATCCCCCCCTTAGTCCACTGATTTTACTCCCAAATCCCATTAGCACTCTGTGACATTTCTTAGGAAAAATTGCCTGATTAACTTGTGGCCCCATTCTTTGTCTTCCTTCCCGCTCTGTCCTCGGCGCCAGCCTATCTGTGCGGATCTCTGTCTCCGCCTTGCCCTTATCTCCCTCAATCTCCGCTCTTATCCGCTCTTCACCTGAGGCTCTCTCGAAAGGACAAGCGGCGCCCAGCCCCCCCCTTGCCACCTCCACAGGCAGGGGGCACGCGGCGCTTTTAAGAGCTTGAGAGATGAAGTTGCTGTCGCTCTTGTCTGCTAAAACCACTAATGCAGATTTTTTTCTTTTCTTTTTTTCTCTGCTCCTTTCTTTGTTTTTCCTGTCAAGTGCTGTGGCCACACTGAGTCCACACTGTGAGCCTCCATGGTGGGGCGGCTTACTTAGTAGGGTTCTTATTTTTTGGATTTAGCTTAGGGACTCTGAGGATTTGGGCAGGCTATACAGGATCTCTTGTTGTCTCTTATGCCCTCCTCCCCCCCAATAATCAGCTTTAGCTATAAGAACACGATGCTAGCTGAATTGATTGTTTCCTCATTAGCATCATCAGTCTATGTAGTTGATGATGAGGCTTGCAGATAATGACAGATTGCCCAAACCAGAGATGAATAAAGCTCTCTATCCACAATAGCCAACACTGCACCCAAGGTTGATGGGTCACCCTATGAGGTCCCAATTCGCACCTTATTTAAAAATTAATAAAGTGTTGCATATATGATCTTTATGGAGGAAGACAAGGGCTGGAGTTCTGGATGCTGGCTGCTCGTCTCCCTTTTGCTGTGACCCCTTCCGACAATACCATAAAAGTTTCACCTAATGACTGTTTCACTAATGGTGTGACCTTTTGGAAATTAAAGAACACAGAGTTTATTGGAGATGGCAGCAAGGCTCGGCCCTTTTCCTCCTGGGAGGAGAGTAATGAAAATCCGATGCTTTTGAAGCAGGCTGCAGGCCACCGGAGAAAGCAAAGTATGTCACCTGGCCTTATAAAGAAAATGCAGCAGGAAGCAAAAGGCAACTTGCTTTAATGCATTAATCCTTAATGCGTTTCTGCAGGCCTTTCTCTCTTCTATTTATATATTTTTTTATTTCTCTCTTATTTTTCTGTTACAACATCCCCCCCTTTGTCACTGTTTCATCATATCTGCATCTGAACTGCGCTGATTTCAAACACAGTTTTTTTGTTTTGTTTTTTCTTTTGGTTTTGTATTCGCTCTTTTTTCTCTCCTCTCCTCTCCTCCCCTCCCCTCTCTCATCCTCTCTGTCTTCCCTCGTGCTAGCCAGAGGCGCCTGCGGTTCAAAGCCGTCAGACTCAAAAACTGCAGCGTGTCTCACCTCGGCCCAACACCCACTGCAACAGCATTATTATTTTTTTTAAAAAGCCCTGCTATCAGTGACCTGGATTCACCTGCACTAAAGATCCGCACCCACAGAAACAGCATCTTGGCCCGTTCCCATCAGCCACCTTGGCTGCGCTGCGTGCTGACTAGCCCTGCGGAGGATAGGATAGGATAGCACGTCTGCCCCAGAAAGAGAAAGGGGGCCGAGCGGAGAAGTGACCCGTTTCCTCCGCCTCGGGCGCAGTCCCCCGTCACACCCCCCCCCCCCCCCCCCCCAACCAACACTCTTGTCTCCGCTTGTAAAGGAGGGAAGCCTTGTGAAGAGAGAGGGGGGAAAAGATTGTATTAGGATTTCAGAAACGATAGATCGAGAGAGAGTGAGAAAGGGAAGGGGGGGGCGCGTTTGAGATTATCACAGCAGTGGGGATTTAGATGGGAGGGCTTCAGAGGAAAAACTCATTTTCGAAATGTCAGTGCAGACATCTGAATAAAAAAACGCCGGCCAAGGGAGAGAAGGAGGTGCGGAGAACAAGAATATGAGAGTAGGAGTGCGGAAAGGGGAGAGGGTGGGGTTGTGTGTGTGTGTGTGTGTGTGTGTGTGTGTGTATGAGTGTGTGTGTGTATGAGTGAGGTGGGATGGGGTGGGGGTGTCAGTAAGTAAAGAACTCATAAGTCAGGTGCTGTTACTGTCCTCCATGCTGACTTGAGGGTAGGTGAGGGAATGGGGGGGGCATGTGGGGTGGCATCTGTGCTTGCTGACAGCATATAATTTAATCTTCTTTCTCTTCTTTTTTTTCCCCCCTTCCCCCCCTTTCACCCTCTTTTTTCCCTCCTGCTCTACCTGCCTGTCTGCCTTTCTCTCTGCACTTCACCTGTCTCTTTCTTCCTCTGTCTTTCTTTCTTTCTTTCTTTCTTTCTGTCCACCTCTCTCCTCCTCCTCCTTTACCTCCTCTATCCATATTATCTTTCTCTTCTTTTGTCTCTCTACTCTTCCTCCTTCCTTGCTGCACACCTGTTTGTTTGTTTTTTTTTTCTGCGGATACAGCAAACAGGAAAGGTGGGTAATGTGTTCTCGCTTTTGCTCTCTCTCTCTCTCTCTCTCTCTCTCTCTCTCCCTCCCCCCCCCCTCTCCCCTTTTCTCCCTGCCCCTCTTTCTCTCTCTCTTTCTCTTTCCTTCTCTCTCTTCCTCCCCCTCTTTCTCTTTCCCCCTTTCTCTCTCTCTGTTTCTGTTTGTTTGTATGTGTGTGTTCGTCTGTGTTGTTTTGCTGTTTCTGCTCCCCCTGCTGTGAGTTGTCTGAGTGTTGGGGGCCCCTCCGCCTCCACGTGGGTTTCTGTCTCGTCTCTCTCTGTCAGCGCCCACCACCCCCACCCACCCCCCCCCCCACCCTCAGTGGGGCCCCCGCGTCTGACTGGAGCCATTGATCATGTCCTTGTGTGCTGTGGCTCTGTCACACTCTCACCCCCTCCCCCCATTATGTGACAGGCTTTGTGGAGACTTCACTGTGTGTGTGTGTCTGTGTGTGTGTGTCTGTGTGTGTGTGTGTCTGTTTGTGTGGCGGCCACATTTTAAGGGTGATGAGATGGCGTCAAAACTTGCTAAATTTGTATTTAAAAAAAAAAAAAGATGCACGTGTGCTTGTTAGGTAGTGATTCATTATGTCTTACAACATGCTTTGGATACACAGTTGGAGGTGTCAAAATAAAAATATCTTATCACCCTCAAATTAGGGCCTCTTTTGTGTGCTGTGTGTTTGTATATGTGCACCACACTATCTGTATATGTGTGATGCATTATATTTTTCATTCGTGTGGTCCTAGCTAGCATAAAAGCCCCAAACAATGAGTCCTTTTTTTCTTCTAATCCTTAGAGAACATGCATACATATATACACACACATGCACACACACACACACACACACACGCACGCACACACACACACACACTTACACTTACACACATTCTCCACACCACATATAAAAACACCTGCTTCCTCTGGAAGGTGTTAGCGTGGCGGCTGCTAACAGCTGTTTCTCCGGGAGGCGTTAGCGTAGCGGCAGCATTGAGGTCTGGGCCCTGGCTAGCGTAATTAGCCAGCCTGGCTGTCACCTGGATGCTAATTGCACAGGCTGTCTGTTTGCGCTCTACGGTTGCGGGAAATTAAAGGTTTTTCGAAAGAGCACAACTCAAAAAAAGCTGTGTCTCCACTTTGGTGAGTGAAGAGACGCTTTTTTAACAAACGTCACACATGTATACACACACACACACACATAGACACACACACACACACACACACTCTAACACACACGGCTAATTAGCACACTGGCGTACATGCCGAGGCTCGGTGGTGCCATCTGAGAGTGCTAAACCCAGTGTGAGGCAGACTGGTTCACACTGGAGAGGGAAGTGTGATTGCACTTTCCCATGTTTGCATTTACTCGGAAGGCTTGTGTCGCGATGACAGATGTTTGGTTGTTTTCCTTTAGTTTTAGCAGCAGGTGTAGACTGATGACACAACTCAAATGTGTTTGTGGGTGTCTACTTATCCACTTGGTGTATGTATGCTTGTGTGTATGTCTGTGTATGTTTGCATGTGTGTGTTTTTTTCTGTGTGGGCACATGTGGATGTGTCTGTGTGTGTGCGTGTGTTTTTTATGTGCGTGTATGCATTTCTGTTTCCTTGTGTGTGTGTGTGTGTGTGTGTGTCTGTTTGTGTGTCATTTCCTAAAGCTTGCATATTTTTGTGCCTCCCAGGAAGCGAACGTCTCCCTCAGCCAAAGACGAGCACTCTGCTGGTGTGAAGGACTGTCTGCTGGCCCACTCCTCCGACCCCGTGGAGATGAGGAGACTCAACTACCAGACACAAGGTGCTGCAGCACACAACACACACACACACACACACACACACACACGCACACACATGCACACACACACACACAGATACGCACACACATGCACACACAGATGCACATGCACACAAATACACAGACACACTCCTGTGTTCCATTTTTATCTGTCATACAGAATATCACATTCTCTGTTGCTCTTTTTCACTCTTTCAAACAAACACACACACACACACACACATACACACACACATACTGTACATACAGTGTCCCTTATTTATTGTCTCAAACTGAGATCTAGCCCTGCTTTCTGGGGACACCAGCTCCCAGTGATGGTATCCTGCCCACGGTTCCTGTGCTTACCTGTAGTACTACAACCATCCTGCTGCTAGTTCTCTACTTGTTCCTTCCTGTGACCCCAAATCACGACTTGACCTTCAGCCGTCCGCACACAACGCCCCCAGTCACATTTATCATCCTTTTACTACAGTCGCCAGACCTGTGCTCTCTCTCTCTCTCTCTCTCTCTCTGTCTCTCTCTCTCTCTCTCTGTCTCTCTATCTGTCTCTCTGTCTCTCTCTCTCTGTCTCTCTCTCTGTCTCTCTCTCTCTCTCTCTGTCTCTCTCTCTGTCTCTCTGTCTCTCTCTCTCTGTCTCTCTCTCTGTCTCTCTCTCTCTGTCTCTCTCTCTGTCTCTCTCTCTCTCTGTGATTCTCTGTCTTTGAATATCTCTTCACCTCTCTCTCTCTCTCTCTCTCTCTCTCTCTCTCTGATTCTCTGTCTTTGAATATCTCTTCATCTCTCTCTCTCTCTCTCTTTCTCTGTCTCTCTGTGGCTATCTCTCTCCAGCTATCTCTTGGATGTCTTTCTCTCTCCCTCTCTCTCTCTCCCTCTCTCTGCCTGTACACCTCGCACTCAGGAGACGAGGGTCACGCATTTGAGGACATCTCCATATTCACAGCTGTGTGTGTGTGTGTGTGTGTGTGTGTGTGTGTGTGTGTGTGTGTGTGTGTGTGTGTGTGTGTGTGCACGCGCACAGAGAGGACATCGTTCACAGGGGTGGCATTCGCCCCATGGCTCTGTGAGCTTCATCAGGAAGGATTATGCAGCACTGCTAGGAAAGAGGGAAAAAAAAACAGAAAGAAAAGGGGGGGGAAAAAAATCAGCCAAAGCTAGCCACCCGGTCAGTGACAGATCCTAGTGGACGTGCAGGCAGAGCGGTGCATATTTAAAGCACTGAGGTGGACTCTCGGACAGAAGTGTGTCCTTTTTGGAGGTCGGCGCAGCAGAACACATGTTACAGTATCACGTAAAGGTCATGGATTTACATACGGACACATTTGCTATTTATGTGTTTGGCGTTGTTTCTGTTTACAATGAGAACACCAGTTTTTTTTTTTTACAGAATATTATTGAATTTGCCTGTGGAGGCAAATGTACATTATTTATACAACAGGTTTGATTTCTATCTGCTATTGACATGCACATAAATACATTAACAACAAACATGGGCTTAGTGGATCTGTTGGAGTCTTAACAGTTGGATACACGGCGGTTCCACATTTCTTCAACAAACGTGCTCGTTGTCGGCCCGTGATTCACCTCTGAGTATATCTCCTGTAATTGTGGAGCTGTAACTATCTCCTCCAGTCCCCTGTGTCTCCTCTGCTTCATCAGTAGAGGGCTGTTGAGGAGCGGAGTATGGCAGGTGCCATTGACTGTAATATACTTCCTCAGCAGTCATATTGAGCCGCTCAGCCGGCCACTTGTCTGTAATTAAGAAACCCATGCAGCAACCGCCAAATGAGTCCAAACGAGCACGAGCGCAGCCTCCGGACCGACCATCGCAAAAATGAAAAACGACTTTCAATTAGCCGAGTGTCATGCAGCACCGGTCCAATAGTGGTGTTTGCGCCTTCTCTCTCTCTCTCTCTCTCTGTGCTGCATACAGCATAGCCGCTCAGCAATATATATATATATATGTGCCGTGTTCTCTGAGCACAATGTGAACAAGCTTTGTGAGAAATGCTCTTTAGGGATTTCTTACAACACTTTTTTTTTTCTTTTTCTTTTTTTTCCCTCCCCCGTTTGATATGTTTCTTAGCCAGTTTCTTCCGCTGTGGTGAAAGGCTACTCTCAGGCAGAGTAATGATCGTGCCATTTAGAAAAATCCAGAAGGTGGACATGGGTGCTGCTTTGGCCTTTTTAAGGTGGAGACGGAGCATTAGTCACCTCCGGCCCCGTAGCAAGCTGAAGGACACTGGGCGGATGCCAACCATAAGTCACCTGTTCTCAACAGGTCCTTAAAGAGGATGGCGGGGGGGGGGGGGGGGGTTGGGGGTGGGGGGGGGGGGGGTGGCACTGGGAAAGCTGCACAACCCCTGCTGTTAATTAAAGAAACTCATTGTGGAGACTGTGAGCTTTGAACTCGGCTGAGGGAATTAAGTTGGGTTGAGTCACCAGGGAAGAGCCTCTTTATCTCTTTTTCGCTCACTCGCTCACTCACTCGCTTTTCTTTTCTTGATCTCGCCCGCACTACGTCTTTCTCTCTCGGATTTCTGGTCCTTCTCTCTCTCCCTCTTTTTTTCACTCTATCTTTCTCTCTTCCTCTTCCTCCTCCTCCTCCTTCTCCCTCTTTTCCACCTTCTCTCTTCTCTCTCTCTCTCTCTCTCTCTGACTCTCTCTCTGACTCTCATTTTCTGTGGGTGTTTCAAAAGCTGAATCTCCCTTGAAAACCCTCTGCCTCCACTCTGCTCACCTTTGGTGGAAGGTGGAAGAGAGATTTGCATAAATGTTTTCCTGATGTGTTGATATAAATAGATGTAATAGATTCTCAGGTCCTAGGAAAAAACATTCTTTCTTGTTCTCTCTTTCTCTGTTTCTCTTACCAACACACACATGCATATGCACATAAGAACACACTCACATGCACACTTCCACATGTACACGCAATGCTGGCTTGAAGTCAAATGAAATTGTAAAAAATTAAGTGTAAAACCAAACAGGAGATGACGCAGTTTAACCATGTGGCACTCATGCGTATATTTGCTCTGGAGCCTACCTGGCCCAGACTACAGAGGTTCTCGGGCGCTCGAGGAGGTGTTACAGCATTGCTGGTGTTTTGGAAACAAGGCTAGTTGAAGGGCAGGACTGAGTACTCCCAGTAATCCTGTCAGGCCAGCAGAGTTGTTCGGCCATGAGGCTGCTGTACATCGCCCTCGTCTCTGCGTCATTCTCCTGACCACCATGTCCTCCTCAACTGTACTTCCTGTGACCTTCTATCGATCTCTGTTCTCTCTCTTTTCTTGTCTCTTTTTGCACTGGGTGCGCTGCTGTTGGGGTTATCGGCTTTTCGAATTCCCTTTTTTAAATTTGTTTTTGTTTTTTGGTAACGGTCCTGCCCCCGTTTTCTCTCCGCAGGTTCCAGCGCCCCCATCTGCCCGAACACTCCAAGTTAGTTTCCAGACCTCCTGTTTCCTCTGTTCCTCTTTTCGTCCTCCTGTGTTCCTCTCTCTCTCTCTCTCTCACTCTCTCTCTCACACACACTACCTCTCTTTCTCCTCTCGTTTCTTCAGTGTCCCTCTCCTTTTTTTTTTCTTTCCTGAAGGGTCATTTCTTATTCCAGTTCCAGCTCTCTATTATTAAAGTTCTGTTTTGACACACTGACGAAAAAATTACCCCAGACAGAATATGAGTGTCTCATCCAACATCATTGTTTTCTGCCTACACTCAAAAGTGCAATTTGTCATGTTAATGTGATGTCAACCAAAAACAATACCGAATGAACAAAACTGTTTCTGGTGGTTGGCACTTGTGATGGCTGGTTGAAATGACCCTCCCCACTCCTCCTCCTTCCCCTCTTCTTTCTATCCCTCTCTTCTCATTCCTTGTCTCGCTCTTTCATTGTCCTTCTCTCTGCCTCCCCTCTTGTCCTTTTGTGCTCTCTCTCTCTCTCTCTCTCTCTGCCTCCCTTTCATGCTCTCTTTCTTTTCCCCCTCTTTTTTTTCACTCTCTTCTGTTCTCTCTATCCTCTGGAATGTCATGGGGGCACCTCCCTCTCCTCTCCTCTCCTCTCCTCTCCTCTCCTCTCCTCCATGCCAAGCCGAGCCACCCAACTGCACCGGTAGCTGTGCAGTTTAAGTCACGCTACAGCAAGCACACACTCACACACACATACACACACAGGGCTGTTTGCCACCTCCACCAGCACCACCCCCATCTTTGACTCACCGTACCCCCACCCCCCCACCACCTCCTTTCCACAGGCTGCGTCTGAGCTCCCATCGGCGAGAACATTCCAGAATTGAGCTGGATGGTTGTGAGCGAGCGAATGGGAGGATGATGAGGGGAGTTTAGTGCCATAGTTACAGATTAAAAAGAAAAAGAAAAAGAAAAAAAAACATTCATTTTATTTTGTGCAAGGTTCTTCTGACAACTGACATAGACTGCAGTGAAATTAACAGATTGGGCCTGGGTCTTGGCGGGTAAGATAACGAATGGCATTGTTTTGAGGTAGGACAAGTCCCACTGCGCCACGGCACGGCACACCTCTCCTCCCTCCCCATTCTCTCCTGCAGCACCGCTGGCTCCACACCTCGGCCAATGAGCATGCGCCTCCGCTCGCCCACCTCACCAATCGTGTGCCTACACAGCATGGTGTTCCACAGCTGTGTCACAACGCATTCTCCTCCTCCATCTGTTTCTCTGTCTCTGTCTCCTTCTCCTTCTCTCGCTCCATCTTTCTGTCTCTCACTTTCTCCATGTTTCTGCATCCAACTATCTATCTATCTCTCTATCTGTCTGTTTATCTATCTGTCTGTCTGTCTGTCTGTCTGTCTATCTATCTATCTATCTATCTATCTATCTATCTATCTATCTATCTATCTATCTATCTATCTATCTATCTATCTATCTATCTATCTATCTCACTCACTCCTCTCTGTCTTTATCTCTCCCTCTCTATTTCAATTTCTCCCTCTCTCTTTTTTTTCTCTCTCTGTCTCTTTCAGGGTTGGGTACCGAAACAATCTCTATCTAGCAGACTGAATCGTAACACAAGATTTCAGTGCCTTCTTTCAGTGCCACTAAATGCCTGAGCTGTCGATTGAATTATCTGGCCTCCAGCGCTCTGAAACTGACCTTAATAGGTGGTAGTGGGCCGTTACCTTTGAAAGCGAAGAAGCCCCCCCAAACATGAAATTGGACACAAGTGCGTGACGGGGGAAAAGGTGGGCCGCTATTTAGTTTCAGCAGTGCTGTCATGGCTAGTTTAATCACGAATATCTTCATTCACAATAATAAAAAAAGAGAGAGAAGCCATTTTGAAATACCTTCCCAGGGATGATCTTTCGAACGTCACATCCACCAATATTTACCTGTGAAATGTGACCGAAGCAGAGCAGTAAAAGTCGGTTGTAGCTCAGCCAATATGTTATGTCATTAGCAAATAAGCTTTGCAATTACAAAAGACATGGTGATTAAATACCAAACAGTGGACAGTGCTTTTTCTGATGTTTGTCAACGTGTCAAGACAAATGGGCTTATTTGCATCCTGCATATGATGTTGTTTTCAGAAGTTGGTAAGGTGGCTGTCAAAGCCTTCTGGGCCACAGCTGTAGCTTTAGCATAGCCCTGACAGCTAAGAGGAGCTAATCCGTCTGTCCACTGTAATTCTAACTCCTAACTTTGGTAGGGCCAATTTATGGTGACGACATGGTTTAATGCGTTGTCCATATAGTATATTTTTGAGACTTAAACTAAAAAAGGCTTGGGCTTTGACCACTAATCGTATGTGCAATTTGCAGTGCCTGTGCAAATTGTTTTGTGAAATGCACTTACTGTTTTGAAGACGTTATGATTTTTGCATCAGAGTGGCTGAGAATAAACTGATGTTGAAAGTTGTTTTGTGCTTTTCTTTTTCATAATGGTTCAGGCACCATTTAGGCACCAGCACCGTTTTAACCAACAGTGGAACTATGTGAACAAAACCCAACCTTGTATCTCTCTTTCTCTCTCTCTTTCTCTCTCTCTCTCTCTGTTACTCATTTTTTGTCTACCCGTGTTTCACTCACCAGGCGCAAAGCTTCCTCACGAGCATCTGCGTCATCTTGAAGCCCATCATTATTGTCAGTGTGTGAAAGTAGCAGTTAGCGTACACCTGCGTGTGCGTGTACCTGTGCCTATTTCCATTTGTGTCATTGTGTGTGTGTGTGTATGTGTGACTGCGTGTCGACGTAGGTGTTTGTACACACTGTTGTTTTCACTGCCACAGTCGCACCTGTGCTCGGTGGAGAGACTCTAACACCCCCCCCCCCCCCCCCTCTGCCTTGCAGGAATGAGGGAGCACCCACCTATCGCCATCTGTGACCTGGCCGACCACATCGAGAGACTCAAGGCCAACGACAGCCTGCGCTTCTCCCAGGAGTACGAGGTACGAGTGCTGAGAACTGAGCAACCACAGCACACAACCCACAAACACCCCACACTCCCACCCCACCCCTACCATCCACATCCCACTACACACCAACAACGGTTAGCATCCCTGCCTGCCTCTCACAGTGGACGAGACTGAAAGTTAGATACAGTGGTGTGGTGGTAACAAGAAATGTGAGTAAACTATATGCGTAGCTGTAGTAGAAGGTGTGTAAACTAGCTACATCTTTAATATTAGCAACCACGGAAAGTAAAGTACACGCTGTTGTGTAACACTGTTGTCAACAGCTTTTACATATATTTATCCTCCGCTACATCACTGCTTAGATGTAAAGGCAGTGAAATAAACCCTCACAATACACAAGAGCTTAAGGGGTTGTTATGTCACCAAGTGCTTTTAAGGTAGACAGGAATGTAAAGTATGAGCCAGTGGTGGTAAGCTAATGCCACTTATCCATCTGAGAAAAGGCCA
>CM059276.1:9965831-9983331 GCA_030347295.1 Setipinna tenuifilis | reverse complement strand
AGGAGAAAAGACAAACAAACTAGCATATCAGAAAAATCCTCCCGTATTAAAATACTGTGATGTGTATGAGCTATTTATATTGCACTGTTCCCACTCGCTGTAATAAACAGTTCATATAAAAATGAACTTTAAATTTACATCAAACATTCAGTGTTCATATACTGCTTTGCATGCCCTCAGTGTAGCATCTCTTATTTTTGACAGTATAGCTCACAAACCTGTCGTACACAACATGAGTGGTAAATTGTGTTAATATTACAACAGACTAAAATGTGCAAATGGCAAATGGTAGGCTATTTATTTACCCTAATGGTTAGCTATCCTGAGAAATCCGGTTTGAATTTAAAGCACATTTCTGCATTATCTACCTATTGTCTAATTCCAGTTCCTGTCAAACTGTCAAAGAAAAAAATTCTGACAAAAATCTGAATTGAACAACGTGAGAAAATGTATCATGCCCAGCCCTACTGTCTGCATGTGTGTGTGTACATTTACACGTGTGTGTGTGTGTGTGTGTGTGTGTGTGTGTGTGTGTGTGTGTGTGTGTGTGTGTGTGTGTGTGTGTGAGAGAGAGCGTGTCTGTGTGTGTGATTTTGATGATGTCAGATCAGCAGTAAAAGGGGGGAGGTCAATACTGAATAACATTTGACTGTGCGGTATTATTGAACTGGAAAAGGGCCTTTGTTGAGTGCCAGCGATCGATGTGGAGCTCAGATCCACCATCAGTAAACACAGAACCCCTCACCCCCCCCCTCAGCCTCCCCCCTCCACAGCACACTGACACTGGTACCCTTCACCTTCTTCAAAACAACCCACCTCTCACCTCATCACTCTCTTATACACACACATACACACACACACAGACATAGACTCACTGTCTCTCAGTCAGTGAGTGTCTCTCACTACCCCTTTGTCATTCTCTTAAAAAAGCGCGCGCGCACACACACACACACTTAGACACACACACACACACACCACTTGCAGAGACTCATTTTTTCTCACTTCCTCTCTCATTCTTTATCTACATTTGACTCGCTCTCATTCTATATCACTATATTTCTCTTTCTCTCCCTTGTTTTTTTTTTGTCATGTTTTTTCTTTCTCTCTCTCTCTCAGTCTCTCTCTCTCTGTCTGTCTCCTTATTTCTAAAACTGCTAGCAGACAGCAGTTCCCCCGCTGTAAATAAGCAGAGACTGCAAAATCATCGGAAACAACAACAGCTTCAGCACCTTTTCGCTCTTGTTTCCCCCCCCCCCCCCCCCTTTCTCTCTTTTCCTTCGGAGGGCCCAGGTAGCTGCTGACGCCGGCCTGTGTTCCCGGACAGCAGTCCTACTACTGCAGAGCCGCGCGACTCAGTGCCAGACCAGGGCCGCATCCGTCTTAGGTGTCGCAGTAGTTTCTACTAGTGGGGGCCTCCGCCCAAACCCCACCTAATGAGTTGGCGCTCCCAGTGCCAGAGAGGAGCACGTCCGTAAGAGGACACCTACTACCTCTCTGCGTTCCGCTTCACTAGACCAGGAGCTTACCACTAATGGCAGGTGGAGGAGGAGGGGTGGGGGGGGGGGTGTCCAGGTATCTTCTTTACTTTGAGATGATGAGTGGAAGGCATCGTAGTCATTAAAGGACCTTACCTCCTGCTCACCGCTGTCAGCCTGTATAGCTGAAGCCCATATTTTCGTCTAAATATAGCTGCCATCGCTCTTGAATGTCACTGGGAAAACTTGCTGCTGCCCAGAGGGAGGGCTGAGGAGGTGGGCAGCAGTGGTCCGGGGGTGGGGGGGAGGGGTGGAGGAGCAGGAGCAGGGGAGCATCCTCTTTTAGCCGTCTCCGGCTTGGAGGTGCTGAGTCAAGACCTGGCCAACTTCAAGTCCTACTGCTGACACAGGGGTCTCACTTTTTTCTGCGGGTGTGTTTGTGTGAGTGTGTTTGTGTGTGTGTGTGTGTGTGTGGATGGCTTTTCCCCTGGGGGCCCACTTGATGTGATCATAGGGGAGGGGGCAAGAGTGTGCTGCTGAGATGTCAGGGTGGTAGAGAGGGCCTGGCCACACTGACAGGTGCTGCCCCACAGATCCCCCCCCCTCATGGAGACGAGCAAGGACAGTGGAGGAGAAAGTGTGTGTCGGGCTGGGGTGGGGGGTTGGGGGGACAAAACTGTGTTCCATCAGAATCATGGGAAGGGGAGGGTAGGGCCAGGAAAGAATCCCACTGGACTAGGACGGGGCTCTGATTTTGATAATTGAGGTATCCATCAGCGTCACACCCACACGATGGTCCAATATAATGAGCAAATATGTTGCAGTTACTGAGAACACCTTGTGCACTGTGATCTTCTGTTGGTTTTGATCAAAGTTGAGTTTATTATAATCTGTTTGTTTTTCTTCTTTCTATCACTCCTTTTTCTCTGTATCTCTCTCTCTCTTTCCCTTCCTCCTCTCTTTCCTCTTCTTTATTTCCCAGTCCATCGATCCTGGGCAGCAATTCACCTGGGAGCACTCCAACCTGGAGGTCAACAAGCCAAAGAACCGCTATGCAAATGTCATTGCCTATGACCACTCCAGAGTCATTCTCACGCCAGTGGACGGTAAGGTGACCCATTTCCATCGCCCATCCATTCAGCCAGACAGACAGAGGTGGCAGTGCACAACAGTGCTTTTTTGTGGGGTTACTGCCACTCGACAGATCGCCTGCTTCCTGCCAGAAAGTGTGTGTGTGTGTGTGTGTGTATGTGTGTGTGCTTATGTGTCTTCCAACACTTTCCTCAACTTGGCTCACTATGTATTAGCTTTGAGTGTGTGCACTGTAGTGTAGTGTTTTGCCAGCTGTTTAATCTGACTGTGCTTGACCCCTCTCTCTCTCTCTCTCTCTCACACACACACACACAAACATACACACATAAACACACACACACACACAGGGGTGCCAGGGAGCGACTACATCAATTCCAACTACATTGATGGCTACCGTAAGCAGAACGCCTACATCGCCACCCAGGGCCCCCTGCCGGAGACGCTGAGCGACTTCTGGAGGATGGTGTGGGAGCAGAGGACCAGCACCATCGTCATGATGACACGCCTGGAGGAGAAGTCCCGGGTATGAGCACCACCTTAACCAGTCTTATACCACAATATCTTATTGGCTAGCAACTGTGCCCACATGTATTACATACATACTGTATATACATACATACATACATACATACATACATACATACATACATACATACATGCATGCATACATGCATACATGCATACATACATACATACATACATACATACATACATGCATGCATACATGCATACATACATATATACATATATATACGTATGTACGTACTTGACCAGTGTACTTCACATTATTTTGGAATAATTATCATTATCCTAACTGCTATTACCTGGTTTTACTGTCTGTGCTGTATATATTATGTGTGGCTGAGCATTAAAGGGTCACACTTTCCTCGGAGGGACCCCTATAGACTATCTAGAGATTATAAATAAAACTATCTGATGAAAAGCTGTCATTTCCAGGGGATGCTTAAGGCTAGGCATAGAAGCTGTGTTTGGTTGAGGTGATGTTCAGTGAGCAATTACAAAGACTGAAGTTAAACTCCATAGACCATCTGTCAAGTCTCTGTAGGCGGGTTATTCAAGTGCAGGGTCACCCAGTGTAATACCCACCAACTCACTCTGTCGCAGCAGTTACCATCACTGGGTGTATGAGCAGCAGTGGATGGTGGCATTATTTAGCAGTCCTTTGTGGAGCCTCTGCCTTTATTTCAGTCAAATAGATTTAGCCTACCTCAGATGTTTTTTTTTTTTTTCAGATTGAATTGTATCTTCTATTATATTTGCGCTGTGGTTGTCAAATTGGTTTTGAACATTACATCTGGACAAATTTACTAAACACAATGAAGTGCAGAGAACCTTTTTAGTCCGCTGCGTCCCTGGACACCACTGAGATCGAGGCCCAGAGGCAGATTGAGGCCCAGAGACACAAAGCAGAGGCAGATAGTGACAGAGCAAACATTTGGAAAGTGGCTCTGAGAGGTTGTAAGAGAGAGAAAAGGGAGAGAGGGGAGTTTGGGATAATGATAACAAAGCTGAAGGAAAGAAAAAGAAAGAGAGAATAAAAAATATGGAAGGGATATAGGAACAGCAAGAAGAAGAGACAGAGGTGAAGGGAGTGACACAAAAAAGAGAGGGGAAAAAGAAAAAGAAAGATATGTCAAAAGAGAAAGAACAGTCAGAAGAGGGACAGACCAGCAAACAAAGAAAGGGAGCATAGCAAGATAGAGAGAAGAGAGAGGGAGGGAGAGAGAGAGAGAAAGTAAGGCAGAAGAGTGAGAGAGAGAGGGTGAGGCGGAAGAAAGTAAGCGAGGGAGAGAGAGAGAGAGAGAGAGAGAGAGAGAGAGATGGTAAGGCAGAAGAGTGAGAGAGAGAGGGTGAGGCGGAAGAAAGTAAGCGAGGGAGAGAGAGAGAGAGAGAGAGAGAGAGAGAGAGATGGTAAGGCAGAAGAGTGAGAAAGAGAGGGTGAGGTGGAAGAAAGTAAGCGAGGGAGAGAGAGAGAGAGAGAGAGAGAGAGAGAGAGAGAGATGGTAAGGGAGAAGAGTGAGAGAGAGAGGGTGAGGCGGAAGAAAGTAAGCGAGGGAGAGAGAGACAGAGAGAGAGAGAGAGCAGGAGAGAGAGAGAGAGCAGGAGAGAGAGAGAGAGCTAGCAGGAAATGTTCTCCAGTCAGAGGAGCATTAATAAGCTCCTGGCCGCAGGGCGGGAAGTCATCAGCCTCATCCCCATCTCCCTTTATTGGCTGAGGCAAGAGTTAGCCCACCGTCCGCCCCAGCTAATATCAAACACGTGTCCCATCCTCCCGCACTCGCGGAGAGACCTCATCCCACTTATTAAACGGCCTTTAACCCCCGCAGCAGTGCAGATATCCTGCGCACATATCCCAGCGTCCTCTGCTCCTGCCTGCCTGGCCCCGCGCGGCCTCTCATGCCTGTATACTCGCGTGTGTGTGTGACTGTGTGCTCCTCGGCAGGAAATGAGAGGAAGCCCCTGGGTGGCCGCCCATTCCAAACAGGAAGTCACGTGACCGTAGGGAGAAGCGAGGCGTGGCGGCAAGTCACACCCCCTCTGTGCTGCCACCTGTCTTGTTCTATCCGCTCAGAGACTTTTCACACGTCACACACACACGCACACACACACACACACACACACACACACACACTCTCACACACACACACTCACACACACACAAACAAATAAGAAAAAAAACATATACACACTTGTACATGCATGCTGACACACAAAAACACCCGCACACTCCCACAGATTTTCTCACACAAATCTGTGTGCAGTCACGTACACATGAAGCACCACAGATTGGCCACCATTTCATTGCCATCAAAATCCCAACAGGCCACTCTTTCTCTTGTAAAAGCCGGACCGCAGCACAACACAGCGACACTTCCAACAACCACATGTGTTAAGATTAGATGTGATTCCCTACAAGGAAACCGAATGATTTCAGATATCCCCACAGTCTGGTGAATCATACGGTCAAGCATGTGGGTGGCAGGCCCAGACTAAGGCAGGGGATAAAATGCACTATCCTCCTATTGACCACAGACGGAAATGATCCGGTCCACCGCCTCTGTGTGTGTGAAGAGTGATATTTCAGTCATGGAGGGACAGTGAGGCTGTGAAAGTTCTGGAACATTCTGTTTGAAAATATTTCAACAGTGTAAGAGGCTAAAATTCCACATTATTTTCTACGGGCTTTTGGTATTCATTACAACAGGGGTGGGCACACTACGGCCAGTTGGCCAACAAAAGACCCGCCGCTTGTTAATTTTTATATGGCCCGCCATCGAGTATTATTATCATTTTCTTGACAGACAGACTGGTTGTTATAATAATCCACTCATAAATATGAGCGATTTAACTGTTCAGTGTCAATTGGAATATTTTGGACAGCAGAGGGGTTGTATAGTTCAAATTTATTTTTTCTTTTACTTGTGACTGGCAAAAAAAATGCCGCCATTCATTTTGTATTTGCTCCTGGCGACTTGCAATTTCTTATTTGTGAACCACAAGTAAAAAAAAAGGTTGCCCCCCCCCTCCTTTAGAAAGTCCATCGTCCCAACATTCTCCTCTGAGCACGATGATGGTGTACGGGTTTAAGGGGGTTTAGTATTGCCTTGGCAGCCCTCAGCAGTAACTTCATGTGGCATCTAGCTAATCTGCTAGCTGCCTTTTCCTGTGAGAGCTCAGTAGAGCTGTGAGAGGCCAGGTGGCATGGAGAAGCTGTTTTGACATGTGTGTGTGTGTGTGTATCTGTGTGTGTGTGTTTGTGTGCATGTGATTAAGGTAGAGTACAGATTTGGGCTGACTTGTATTTCTGTTTGTGTTAGCTAGGCTGTGTGCACGTAGTGTATGCATAATTGAGTGTGTGTGTGTGTGTGGAGAAGCTAGGTCGGTAAGCTTGGTCGGTACAGGTGCTTCTCAGCAGGTGTGTGTGGCTGTGTGTAAATACTGTATGCATGTTTGCATGTTTGTGGAGAATCTAGTTTTCTACAGCTGGCTCATAGCAGGTGTGTTTGTGTGTGTGTGTGTGTGTGTGTGTGTGTGTGTGTGTTTGTGTCTGTGTGCATGTGTGTGTGTCTGTGTGTCTGTGTGTGTGTGTGTGTGTGTGTGTGTGTGTGTGTGTATGTGTGTGTGTGTGTGTGTGTTTGTCCAGCTCTGGGCTGTAGGGTGTTTGTGCCTTTGTGCAGTAGAGTAATGAGGGCAGGTGGTGGCCCTGCTGTCCGCTACACACACTGAGCTGATGTGAAATGAGTGTGTGCCTGCAAGACACCTGGGTCACCTGCATTGTGAGCCAGACATACAAACAAACAAACAAGCAGGTCTTTTGCAGACAGGCCAGGGACGATGGCATTGTAGCAGATAAGTCCAATACTGTCATACCCTTCGTACCCGTACTAAAGAAATAGCCTAATAACACACACACACACACACACATGAAGAGGCTGATTGTCTTCACTCAGCAGGTAATACAGAGCCCAGGCTTGCCACTGATCACCACGCAAGGAGAGACAAGGCAGGAGACAAGGAGTGTGTAAAAAGGAGTTTACAAAGAGACAAGATGAAGGAAAAAGTAAAGTATGAAAGTCACTGCGCCATGTGGACATTGCAGGCTGCAAAGATGACAGCAGTATTTGGAGATAATTAGCTTCAGTGTTGACAAGGGACTACAGTAGTAACCCAGTTACAAAGAAGGGGGGAAAACGCTGACACCATCACGTGCATTTGTGCCAACTCACAAGTATTTCATTATCTTCCCAAATGGTATTTGTCAGCCATTTTGCCATAATTATTCTTCCTAATTCCCCACTCCTGTTCCAAAGGACTGTGCGCAGTGTTTGTGCTGCATTGGCTTCACCAGACTTGAGGACCACGTACGGGGGCCATTCTGATCTCATTTAACAGTAGAGGTTTTATTCAGGCCAAGGAATGTACTAATGGGTGTAAGCAAGTGTCCAATTTTCTGTGGTTTAGGGAGCAGCTCAGACACAATTCGGCCTTGTGTAACGTCACGTGGCAGTGTTTGAGGTCAGGTCTGCTTTGGGTTGCCTGTTAGTGGACACTTCATGGGTGTCTGTGCCTGCTCATGCATTTTTCTGTGTGTGTGTGTGTGTGTGTGTGTGTGTGTGTGTGTGTGTCTGTGTGTGTCTGTGTGTGTGTGTGTGTGTGTGTGTGTGTGTGTGTGTGTGTGTATGCATGTTTGAATGTGTGCCTGTCTGTATGTGAATGTGTCGTTCTGTGTGTGTGTGTGTAAGCGTGTGCCTTTTGTTTCTATTATTTCATCATCGACTTGAGCTGCGAGTGTGTTTGAGGGCCAGAGCGTCTGCCTGTGTGCACACAGTACAGGGGGCCCCCGTGGGCTCGCCCCCACAATGCACTTGTGCTCTGCCCAAATCTGTGTTGCGTGATGCCCCCATCTGTCAGGGGCCTCGACTTGGCACTAGCTCCCATCGCCCAGGCTCCCCCTCTACACACACACACACACACACACACACACAGACACACACTCTATTCCTCTCTCTCACACAGACACACATGCACTCCCGCAAGAACTCACACACATATATCAGAGCCCTGCAGGCCAAGCCTGAGCTCCAGCTGTCAATCTCTGTCTTGCCTCTACTGTTTCTCTTTTCAGTCTTTTTTATCTGCTTTTCTATCACTCCTTCTCCCTCCCTCCCCCTCTCTCTCTCTCTCTCTCTCTCTCTCCCTCCCCTCAAGGACATATATAGACACACACTGGAGCGTGTGGAGCTCAAGCTGTCCATCTGAAGGCCCAGTAACACACACACACACACACACACACACACACACACACACACACACACACACACACACACATCCCAACCCCTGCACCCTCTGCCTCTGCATCCCAGAATAACCCCTTCATCCACCCACCCACCCATCACAAAGGGCATCGTTCTTTGTCTCTGTCCCTATCTAACCTTGTTCTCTCTCTTTTTCCCTCCCTCTCTCTCTTTCTCTCTCTCTCTCTCCCTCCCTCTCTCTGTCTCTCTTTTTCTTTCTCTTTCTCTCTTTTTCTCTCTCTCTCTCTCTCTCTCTCTTGTCCCCTGCAGGTGAAGTGTGACCAGTACTGGCCCAGCCGAGGGACGGAGACGTACGGCATGATCCAAGTGACCATGCTGGACACCCTGGAGCTGGCCACATACAGCGTGCGCACCTTCGCCCTCTACAAGGTACCGCTGCTCAAGGTTTACTGCTCACACACATACATACGCATGCACACACACAGAGGGTCCACATGCAAATACAATGTGCTGAATGTACCCGAGGTCTTCCTGTCTAGCCCAGAGCCAGTCTCGAACCCGCAACCTCACAGCAACTTTCATTATGGGAGACAGCCGAAGGCTATTAGCTCAGTCAGTACTCTCAGTCCTTTTGAGGTGTCGGGAGGGAGGTTTACTAACGCTCTACGCCTAACTCTGCCAGCTGGCATCCGTTACATTGACATAAAGAATAGCACAGTCAAGGTATCGCATTGACATTTGAAGGAATAGTAATAAAATTTGTAATGCAGTAGCAATAGATAAAGGTACGATATATGGCTAGGGTAAGAGAAAAAGGCGCATTAGCATATTGTGCTATGCAGGGAGTAGTTATCAAATAACAACGTTAAGCCAAGCTTAAGCCATAAGTTTTTATCATAAACAGTAGCAAAATCATTGCAGTAAATTTGGTTAGCTCTGAACCTTATTTTTTACTTTGCGCAGTTAATGTCTGAAACATAAAACTCAAAAGTAGTAGTTTAATAGTAGGCTAATGAATGAAGTCCCCTGAACTTTTAATGAAAGCACAGAAAACTTGAAGGTCATCACTAACCATCTAGACCGTATTGCGATGTCCTCATTCCTTCCCAACCCTTGCCTGTATGTGTCTGTATGTGTGTTGCCAGTTCTATACTGGTGTCCTGCTGGTCTGACTCTCCCCTTCTCTACCCCAACACAGAACGGCTCCAGTGAGAAGCGCGAGGTCCGGCAGTTCCAGTTCATGGCGTGGCCGGACCATGGCGTGCCCGAGTACCCCACCCCCATCCTGGCCTTCCTGCGCCGCGTCAAGGCCTGCAACCCCCCAGATGCCGGGCCCATGGTGGTCCACTGCAGGTAGACACACACAGTTACACACAGACAGACACACAGTCACACACACACACACACACACACACACACACACTCATATACATATACACACACAGACACAGACACGCACACACATTCACACATATACAAACAAGCACACACAGCCAGACTCACACTCTCTCTCACACACACACACAGTCTCTCTCTCTCTCTCTCTCTCTCTCTCTCTCTCTCTCTCTCTCACACACACACACACACACACACACACAGAGACTCACACTCACACACACACACACACACAGACTCACACTCACACACAGACTCACACTCACATACACACAGTCCCACGCGCACACACACACACAGTCTCACACACACACAGTCCTAGAGTACCCACGGGCCTATTTACACTCCCCATTACTCGCCTGTGTAGATGTGCTTCATCATCTTCTTTGTGGTGCCACGTGGTACATCTTCCTCTTCCTCTCCGGGACCAGTGTGGCTGAGAGTAGGTGGAGGATCCTGGAGGAGATGCTGGCGAGTGTGTAGCAGTGTGTAGCAGTGTGTAGGAGTGTGTAGCTGTGTGTAGCTGTGTGTAGCTGTGTGTAGCTGTGTGTAGCTGTGTGTAGCTGTGTGTAGGAGTGTGTAGCTGTGTTTAGCTGTGTGTGGCAGTGTGTAGCGGCGCCTGATTCATGGGCTTTTGTAAGCGGGCGGCGAGGCGTCTGCATGGGAATGAATCAGTGCTCCCCCAGGGTCAGGGATGCTCTTTGATGATAGAGCCTCCACCGCCAGCTCCGCTCCCTCTCCCTCTCCAGCGCTTTTATTCCATTACCAGCCCAACACCTCCAAACTAGACTGACCCTGTCCCACACACACACACACACACACACACACACACACACACACACATATATACGGACACACACACATACACATAAACGCACTTTATTACTGTCGATGTTCTTCACAAGTGCACATATACACATAGGCATGCACACACACACACACACACACACACACACACACACACACACACACACACACTTTATTACTGTCAATGTTCCCCACAAATGCACATATACACATAGGCATGCGCATACACACACATATATGCATGCACACTATTGCTGTCAATCTCCTTCAGAAACACACACACTTTCTCATTCGTCTGCTCTTTCTATCCTTACAAACACACTCGCTTTCTCGCACACACATATATACACTCACTCTGTCACTCTTTGTCACTTACATTCATTTGCATTACCTCCCTCATACACAAACACTATATTTTTCTGCCTGTCTCTCTCTCACGCACACACACATACTCACACACTGTTTTTCTTCACACATCCTCTATCTCTCACACACGTGACCTGTCACTCACACACATTTCTTTCTGTTGCCTAATAGTATGGCACGGTCTGCTTCATCGTGATCGAGGCCATGCTGGAGCACATCTCAGACACAAATGCACATGCGCACACACACACACAGACACACACACACAGTTCTGACACACATATGCCTCTCCTTCCCCTGTCTGTAGTGCGGGCGTGGGTCGTACGGGCTGCTTCATTGTGATCAAGGCCATGCTGGAGCACATCATACACACACACACACACACACACACACACACAGAGTTCTGACACCCCTATGCTTCCCCTCTGTCTGCAGTGCGGGCGTGGGTCGTACGGGCTGCTTCATCGTGATCGAGGCCATGCTGGAGCGCATGAAGCACGAGAAGTCGGTGGACATCTACGGGCACGTGACGTGCATGCGCGCCCAGCGCAACTACATGGTGCAGACAGAGGACCAGTACATCTTCATCCACGAGGCCCTGCTGGAGGCCGCCACCTGTGGCCACACCGAGGTGCCCGCCCGCAACCTCTACGCCCACATCCAGAAGCTCACACAGGTGCCCCCCGGAGACACCGTCACCGCCATGGAGCTGGAGTTCAAGGTGAGCTGTCTGTCTGGCCGTCTGTCTGTCTGTCTGTCTGTCCGTCTGTCCGTCTGTCCGTCTGTCCGTCTGTCTGTCTGGCCGTCTGTCTGTCTGTCTGTCTGTCTGGCCGTCTGTCTGGCCGTCTGTCTGTCTGTCTGGCCGTCTGTCTGTCTGTCTGTCTGTCTGGCCGTATCTCCATCAGTACTGCTGCTGTCAAGGAGTATGTAGGGAATATTGTAGACATGTAGAGAAGAGGAGAGCCATTTTTTTCCTTTTCCCTCAGTAGAACAGAACATCTCTTTTTTTTACAGTTTGTTTACACTCTAAAATATCAGGCACTAACTGTTAAAGGAACACTACACTTTTGGGAGGAAACCGGGCTCATTTTCCAACTCCCTTTAGAGTGAATCCAATCAGCCGATGTGCAGATCTTGCAGTAGAATCTCTGCATATGGCAGTAGCACTTTTGCTATTAGCTTAGCATAAATCATTGATTTGGATTAAAATCGGCAAAACTGCTTGCTACCATTAAACCTACTAAAGTTGTGATGTGAACCTGTCATAAAACTATGTCAACAAAACCGCCAAAAACGAATGAAAGTTTTAAAAGCCTTACAGAAAAGGCGATGCAGTGCTAAAAAATAATTAAAGATATCAAGTACAGTCTTTTTGCTATCTGGACTTGTAGTTAAAAAATGTGTGCGTGCACACACACAGACAAGAACAGAATCCCTTCCCTTTTTTAAGCATAACTTATCTCTCTTCACAATTTGCGTTGTATTAAGAGAGGCTTTATTTTTTTGCAGGTCACAAAATGTGAGATGTCTTTCAGGTCCATTTGAATATTAAATTATTCCACTTGGCCAAATGGCTCTCACTTCAAGGACAATTCAAGCGGCGCCTGTTTTTTTTTTTTTTTTTTTTTTTTTTTTACTCCTGAGGAGAAAAGAGTTCCGCTAATGCGATTCTGCCGCTGATTGCGTCTGGAAATCCACGTTAGCAGGGAACATAGGCTCACCCCAGGGGGGAGTCACTTCCTTTGATATAAATTTACATCTCTTCATCAGCACCCAGAGTGCCATTTAAACCGCCCTGACTGTCAAACCAGGGTCGTGCTTTGTCGCCGTCTAAAATAAGTACACACGTAAATAACTGAGGAGCGGAGTGGTGTTTTTAAGACACCCGGCGCTGGTGCTAATATGGCACCTTTATTTCTGTCGGGGGAGAATTTGTCTCCTGATGAGGAGCACTTCACACGTGTGAGGGGGGGTGGTGGTGGGGGGGGGGGGGGGGGTCCAGTGCAGGCATCGCCTCACACTCCTCCATTCCTGCCAGACAAACACCCACACATACAGTCACACGCAGACACACACATGCATACACACACACATGCACACACGCACACACACACAAGCATACACACGCAGACACACACACATGCATGCAGACATACAGACACAACGCACACCACCACACACACACACACACACTCCCACACACACACTCCAAAAACTGCTAGCTAGTTGTTCCAATTCGGGTCTTAGCCCAGCTCTTGTGCTTGCTGCTGGTTGATTGACACATTGGCACAAAGTGTTGTTTCTCCTCCTCGGGAGCCTCTGAGGAGCTTACCCCAAAAAGCACTCAGCTCTCGCTGCCCCCGTCTCTGATGTGTAGGAACAGAGAAAGCCTCTGAAGATATATATATATATATATATATATATATATATATATATATATGTATATGTATATATATATATATATATATATATATATATATATATATATATATATATATATAATTATATAAATAAATGTCCTGCTGCTGTTGTGGGATGGGGGTTTCCAGCTGCTGTGTGCGACACACTTAAATGTTTAGTGGGGAGGTGGATCCACTCACGCTGGCTCTCCCTGGAGAGTCTTCTGGCTCCTTTCCTTCATTTCACCTTCTCTCTCTGACTCCCATTTCCTCAGTTTTCCTCTCTCTCAGCTCATCTTTTCCTCTCTTCTCACCATCTTACACCGTCTCTCCCTCTCCCTCTCTCTCTCTCTCTCTCTCTCTCTCTCTCTCTCTCTCTCTCAGTGCCTCTCTCTCTCTCTCTATCCCTCCTTCTCTCCCTGCTTCTCTTTTTTTCTCTGTCCATCTGCTGTGAGCACAGACATCAAGTCCTGTCATCTCGGCCCTTCTCTCTTTCTCTCCGTGTCACTTTCAGTATCTCTCCATCATGTTGCTATGAGATTTTGGAGACAGCATCAGTAACAGCGCAGCAACCTTCCCCCGGTGATGTAGGCATCAGTCACCCAAGCAGGCCAGCGCCTCCAGCAGATGGACCTTTGTGCAGGGATAGGTGTGTGTGTGTGTGTGTGTGTGTGTGTGTGTCTGTGTCTGTGTGTGTCTGTGTCTGTGTGTGTGTGTCTGTGTGTTTCTGTGAGAGTGAGCGAGTGTGTGTGTGTGTGTGTGTGAGAGAGAGAGAATGTGTGTGTGTCTGTGTGTGTCTGTGAGAGTGAGCGAGTGTGTGTGTCTGTGTGAGAGAGAGAATGTGTGAGTGTGTGTGTGAATGTGTGTTTACAAGTGACTGTGTGTGCGTGTGTGTGTGTGTGTCTGTGAGAGTGTGTGTGTGTGTGAGAGAGAGAGAGAGAATGTGTGAGTGTGTGTGTGAATGTGTGTTTACAAGTGACTGTGTGTGTGTGTGTCTGTGTCTGTGTGTGTGTATATGTGTGTGTCTGTGTGTATCTGTGCGTGTGTCTGTGTGTGTGTGTGTGTGTGTGTGTGTCTGTGTGTGTGTCTGTGTGTGTATCTGTGTGTATATCTGTGTGTATATCTGTGTGTGTGTGTGTGTGTGTGTGTGTGTGTGTGTGTGTGTGTGTGTGTGTGTGTGTGTGTGATTTGGCCGGTTAGAGAAAGGAGGGGGGAGAGGGAGGACAGGCGAAAGAGACGAGATTAATCTCTACTGACGGGGAATTGTGTTTCTGAGGCTTGCGCACTGACCAAGGAGCGGGCGAGGAACAACAGAGAGGGGAGAGGAACAACAAAGAGGGATCCAAGAGAACAAGGACGATCTGGAAGCCCAAAGACAAAGGAGTGCCAGGCTAGTGAAACACGAAAGCGGGAACACGGAAGCATTTTGATGGAAAGCAAAGCGTGTCCAATCTGAAAGGGAGAGGGGAAAAAAAGCTAAAAAAACACAAAGTCAACTGTGTCAGCCATCAAAGAGTGCAGCCAGACACCAGCAGAAGGTAGCATTAGGCCTGGAGGCTCGGAGGCCTGGAGGCCTGTGATTGTAACCCCAGCCACTGCACCTTCCTCAGGGATGCGTCCCTGCTCGCACACACACACACACACACACACATGGTGGACCTCAAAACTCGTCCTGTGAGCAGGATGCTTCTCAAAATAGGAAGTGGGGCAAAATGAGGTTGCCACGCCTGGCTTGCTGCATATTTGTTACGCCAGCATTTCTGGAATTGGCCCTGTTTGTTTATTTTCTCTTCTTTATTTGTTTGTTTGGGGTTTTTGATTTTTTTTTTTTTTTTACTTGTTTGTTCCTTCTTGTTTTTGCTCGACTCTAAGAGTTATATTAGGGGCCCATCAGCGAAAGCCTATGCCTTGTCTTCAAGCTAAGAGGCTTTTACAAGTTCTTCATTTTTGAAGTCTTCAAGGTTTCATTTTTTTTGCTTTGTTTTTGCTGGTGTACTAGTGGGTGTGTGTATCTCTTGGTGCAGCTGTTTTCTGTGTGTGTGTGTGTGTGTGTATATATGTTTGTGTGTATGTGTATGTGTGTGTGTGTGTGTGTGTGTGTGGGTTAGCATTTGTTTTCTCTCCCCAAAGACTCTGTGACACTCTGAGTTTTCCGAGAGTTGTCAGGCGTTTGAAGTGTTGAGACGCTTAGAGCTCCTGGTTCGTGGGGCTTCAAAATAAGAGGGTTACACCTTTGGACGAGAGGCGTCAACCTGCTCTCCTCCTGTGACAAAAGTCATGCAAACCTGACTGTTCAGATGTCAGTTCTGCATTTCTGTTTCTTTTTTTTTTGTTGTTGTTGTTGTCGTTTGTTGTGTTTTTTTTTTTTTTGAAACCACGTCAGGATGTCACAAAGCTGTCAGGATGCAGATACCTTCATAGTCTATGCACTTCTTAGTCTGCGCACTTCTTAGTCTGAATTTGTTGGCTTATGAAAAAATCGGTTCGGCTCAGTGGCTAGCTTTGTGTGTGCGTGGTTGCCATAGCGATAACTATGTATTGTCATCAGTAACAGCATCAGCATTCCCGCATCACCCCCCACCCCCCCCCACCCCCCAGCTTTTGATTTAAAGAGGGAGCTTCAGTAGACTATGGCTGTTGGGCGTAAATATAGTATGTGAGAGCAGACTGCTAGTGTGGGGATAACGTCAGCAGAATCTGCCAAGTCAAACAGCAGCGCTACAGCTGTGAGCCCAGCTTGCCTATAATATCCTGTGCTTCAGACTCTCAGGTTTATCCCACTCACGTACTCTCTCTTTCTCCTTCTCTTTCTCTATGTTTCTTTTTTTTGTCTGTCTCTCTTTCCCTTTCTCCTTTTTTTCTTGGTCTCTCTCCATCTCATTCTCTCTGTCTGTCTGTCTCTCTCTCTCCTTCTCTCTATCTCTCTTTCTGTTTTCTGTTCCCCTGCCAACAGAAGCTGGCCAACTCCAAAGCACATACCTCAAGATTCATCAGTGCCAACCTGCCGTGCAACAAGTTCAAGAACCGGCTGGTGAACATCATGCCCTTCGAGTCCACACGCGTCTGCCTGCAGCCCATCCGCGGCGTCGAGGGCTCCGACTACATCAACGGCAGCTTCATCGACGGATACAGGTAGAGCACACACAGGCACAGACACACACACATATACAGACACACACTACATCAGCTCCAGCCTCACCAAGGGATACAGGTAACATGCCCGGTATAGACAGATACACACATGCGCCCACTACATCAATGGCAGCTTCATCGACGGATACAGGTAACACACACGGGCACAGACACACACATATACATATAGAGACACACACACACACTACATGAGCGCCAGCTTCATCGACGGATACGGGTAAAACACACAGGCACAGACACACACACACACACATACACACACACACACACACACACATACACATACACACACACACACACACATACACACACACACACACACACTACATCAGAGCCAGCCTCACCAAGGGATACAGGTAACATGCCTGGCATAGACAGACACACACACACATGCGCCCACTACATCAATGCCAGCTTTATCAAGGGATGCAGGTAAAACACACATAAACACACACACACACACACACACACACACACACACACACACACACACACACACAGACTTACTCAGCCAAGCACACACACACTTGTACACACACAAACTCAGTCACGGCTAAAATACTAACTCACACACAGCCCTTGTGTCAGACACAAGCTCTCACTCTTGCAGTGTAAGACATGCTCACTCACACATCCACACACACGAGAGACAGACACACACACACACGCACACACAGTACAGACAGACACATAAATTCAGCACTCACTCACGTACTTGCTCACACACACACGCACATAAATTCAGCACTCAGTCACGTACTTGCTCACACACACACACACACACACACATACACACACACACACACACACACACATACTCACAGACAGACACACCACAGGGAACAGACATGGGGAAATGGCCAAGATTGACAGAGATCCTCCGTGATGTGAGGATGGTGCCCCCGTGGAGGGGTGATAGACTGAGGCAGGGGGGGGAGAGAGAGAGAAAGATGGCGCTCACTGCCTGCCTGCCTGCCTGCCTGCCTGCCTGCCTGCCTGCGAACAAGGCTGGCTTGAGAATAAAAGGCGAGCACCG
>CM059276.1:9928331-9960831 GCA_030347295.1 Setipinna tenuifilis | reverse complement strand
GACATTACTGTGTAATGATGGGTTGAATGATTAAATATGACCCTTGTGCATGAACAATGAGCGTGGATTTAACATCATTATGAATTGATGAATAATTGATTATTTAACATCATAAATATTAGATAGGTATTTGTCACCCTCAACTCTCAGTGCGATTGAACAGTGAGAATGTGTGATGTTGTCAGATAAAAGAATGAAATAGAGACAATAGAGTGGTGAGAATGACATCTGTGGTGTCTGTCCTGATGTCTGGTGCTGAAATTATCCTAATTGTCAACTTTTTGTTGCATGTATTATTGCTTGCAATTGAAACCCGTTCTTGGCATAAGCGGCGGTGTTAAGAGCTGTCTTTGGTGCAGATCTTTTGTGTGTGGTGCTGGCACGGGGCATTAGCGATGTTTGTCCCCCTGTCCTTTTTAATGAGTCTGAGTGCAGACACGACACTTTCAAGCATTATCAAGCGTGATATTATGTCTTCATTCTTGTCCCCTGTCTGTCCTCCTCTCTCTCTCTCTCTCTCTCTCTCTCTCTCTCTCTCCCTCTCCCTCTCCCTCTATCTGTTTCTCTCTCTTCTGCTCTCTTCCTCCATCTCTCTGCGCAGGATGGTCAGTCAAGGACGATTCGCCAGTTCCAGTTCACTGATTGGCCAGAACAGGGCGTGCCAAAGACTGGAGAGGGCTTCATTGACTTTATTGGCCAGGTGCACAAAACCAAGGAGCAGTTCGGCCAGGACGGACCAATCACTGTACACTGCAGGTTAGAGACGAGAGATTTTTCTTTCTCTCTCTCTCTCTCATTTCTGAATTCACTTTGCTGCCCTCCATGGGCTATAACTTTACTCTTCCTCTTCCAATCTGTAGGGCAACTGAAGATATAAACTACTTAGTGTTGATTTTTGATGCATAGACCCATGCATAGTAGTTGTTTCTACATACATGTATTTGAGCAAGAGTATGCATCAGTATGCCTCTGAGCTTATGTATACTGACTGTCTGTGTGTGTGTGTGTGTGTGTGTGTGTGTGTGTGTGCGTGTGTGTGTGCGTGCGTGCGTGCAGTGCTGGCGTTGGGCGGACGGGTGTGTTCATCACCCTGAGCATCGTGCTGGAGAGGATGAGGTACGAGGGCGTGGTGGACCTCTTCCAGACCGTCAAGACACTGCGCACCCAGAGGCCAGCCATGGTGCAGACAGAGGTAAGATACACACACACACACATAGGAACACAAATGCACATGCACATACATACACACACACACACACATCTTCCAGACCATCAAGACACCGAGCACTCAAAAGCTAAGAGTGGTGCAGGTACAGGAATGATTGAGCAGGATGAAGAAAGGAATGGGAATAGAGAGGAAGGATAGAGAGAAAAGAGGTGGAGAAGAGGAGGGGAGAGAGAGAGAGAGAAAAAAAACAGAGCAAGAGTAAAGCCTAATTTATGCTCCCTTTACGTACAGAAAGTATCCCTCCATTTCATCCGTCACTGCTCCCATATTTCCAGCCATCCTTTCCCCCGCCATGGGCCCTGCTCCCTGGATAGACCCACAGACACTATAGGGGTTTTACTGGGGCTCTGCTCCATTTGCTCTGCCTCATCCGGATACACAAGCTCTTGGACAGGCTGCAGAAATACGGATGAAAATGTGAACAGCAGCGAACTGATGGCAAGTCTCCGTCTGCGTCCGTGTCCATGTCTAAACACTGAGAATAATTGAGGCTCAAAAACAGACAGAACAGAGAGAATTAAGGCGGCATGGAAAGAGGGGGTGTTGTACTGAAATGAGTGACAGAGAGCGGTAGGAATATAGACAGAAAAATGGGAGATAAAAGCAGAGACAAAAGGGGAGGAAAGAGATGGAGGGAGTGGAGAGAAGAGAAGAGGCAAGAGACAGAAATAGAGGGGGTGGTAGCAGGTTTTCAGGCCAAGTTTGTCTCGTCAGCCATAGAAAAGGGGGCGAGACAAAGAGACAGACAGACAGCCCCCTGCCGAGGTCCCTGACACAGCCCTGGCATGCTTTCCCTCTGACTTGTGAGCGTCTGATGGGCCTTCAACCAGAGCCCAAACACAGTGTGTCCCCATGGTGCCTCCGGCTCCACAGTATTGCTGGAGGAGCCCATGTCAACCGAGGTGATGAACTTTTGTTTCCTGTCTTCTTTGTTTTTGTTCTCATTCCATCTTTTTTGTCTGCCTCTCCCTCTCTATTCTCCTTCTCTCTCTCCTTCCCTCTCTCTCTCTGTCATTTCTTTCTCTTTCTTCTTCTTTCTTCCCCCTCTGCCTCTTTCTTTCCCTCCTTCCCTCTATCTCTCCTGCAGGACCAGTATCAGCTGTGTTACCGGGCAGCTCTGGAGTACCTGGGCAGCTTTGACCACTATGCAACGTAACCGCCTCCCCTCCACAACAGCACTGGCGGATCCCCCCCCCACACACACACACACTCCTCCGGCAGGGCTTCGGATCTCAGAGGCGACACCCACCCAGCCACTTGTGTTCTGGAAGCTTCTCTGGAGGGGTGTTGGAAGGGGAGGGGTGGAGGATGGGGAGGGGTTAGGGTGGGGAAGGGGATTGATTGAGGAGCACAGGTGATGGTTGGCTGGGAGGGGGGGGGGGTGGCAGCAGATGACACTGGATGGCCCCCTCCCTCCTTTTTTTTCTGGAGCAACACCCAAGGACTGGCACAACAAACTTTCTTTACCCCCTCCCCCCCATACCCCCCGCCCTTCCTGAAACAGAACAGACAGATAACAAAGTAAGCTCCCGTACAAATGAAAAAGCCTAACCAGACAAAAAAAAGCAACCATTTAGATGTCTCCAAATGCACAATGGCTCCCCCTGTTCACGCATTCTGCTGATCACCGGCTTTTTGTTTATGCTGTTCAATAATCCTCGCCATCACCATTGCCATTACTATCTTTTATTATTACTTATTATTACGATGTTATTATTAGATTTTATCATTGTTACTTTTAATCATCTACACTGGTTGTTGTATGTATGTCTAAGGGGTCTACTTTTTTTCCATGGTTATTCATATTTGACGTTTTTTTGTATGTTTCATTTACTTTTTAATTTTATAGTCATAGCACGGAGGGCATGTGTTTTCGATATGCCCCAGCATTACTAATATTAAAAAAAAAAAACACACATACTCAGTGCTGCTACTGATGATCGTCATCGCCATTATTATTATTATTATTATTATTATGTTATTGTTATTATCATCACCTTAACGATTATCCACTCCTCTCATGCATTTGTCTGGGAAAGGGGAACAACCTTTTATAAGCCTTTTCATCTCCTGATACTTTATAGAATGATTATCTATATTAAAAAAAGAGATCAAACGCATACACAGAGTTAGCGGACTTACATAAACTTATTGTTAAAAAAGGAAAAAAAACTAAATAGACTAATGAATCTTGGGGACGACGCCATGTACAGATTCGGGCGTTGCTCTCAATAGCTGTAAACTGTGACTTTTTTTCTCTCTTTCTCTATCTCTGCGAGCGTGTCGCTCGAAAGACCTCATCTCACACTGAACGACAGTTTTCCGAGACGTCATGTACCAAACACACACACACACACACACAAACACAAGCATCCCAGGGTCTTACTCTGGGTTGAGAAAAGGTTGACCAAAATCCCGAGGATCCAGAGAGAAATCCCACCCCCCCCTGGGTCCTTACACCACCTGAGACGAGGGACACAGACTCATGTATAGCGCTTAACCTCCTCCTAGAGCTTTGTAAGAGTGTTTTATCTGGCCAAAACAGTATCTCAGCTCTTCTCAATGATGGCTCGTACCAGTGGATCCGAAACACCTTTATTTTTTAATTTTTTAAAAATGTCCCCCCCCCGCCCTCCCTTAAACGAACAAGCCCAGATATATACTGATCTGGTCGTGGTGGAGGACCGGACCATCACGCCTAAAATCCGGTCCTCCCTGACTCATCATTGAGCATAACTGCTACCCCCCCCCACCCCCGACGCTGCCGTACTCTCATCTTGGCCCAGCTGAAGATGAGGCTGACAACAGTACAGTCCTACAGCTACTAAAGAGCCGCAGCACTAGAGTGGATGAAGGAATGAACGCCACATTCTCAGAATCGAGCATTACGTTCTTCGCTAAGGCCAGAAGAAACCCGTCCACGAAAAAAGAAAAAAAAACTCATTTCACTTTGTGTTTCGCATTGTGCCGTAGGGGTCCACTCTGTTGTACATGCAGTCTGTTTTCTATTTGTCAATATGACGACAACCACCACAACAACAAAAAAACGGTGAGAAAAAATGTTGCAAATACCTTGATGTTAATAAAGTTGAATAAATGGGTTTTGTACAAACTCCTGTCTCTGGTGTGTATTTTTTTGTTTTTATTGTTTGTTTTTTGGTTTTGTTTTTATTGTGATTGTACTACTGGTGTCATTAGTGCTTCAGTTGAGGCCTCCCACTTTGTATTGCTATCGTTCTCTTTCTCTCCCTACTGATTTACTGTCTCTACTGTTTTTTCTCTTTGACTGTTTTTTCTCTCAATCTCTAATTGCCTCACTCTCTTATCTTTTCTGTTTTTTTTCTCTGTGGACTTCTTACCTGCCTCATTTCTCTAGTGCTTTAAACTGAACCATGCTCACTCTAGTTTCTTTTCTCTAGTGCTGTTGTATACTGTTCCATTCTCTAGTTTCTTTTCTTAGTACATTTCTCTCCTCCACTTACTTTTGCTTGAATACCACTCAGCCCCTTCTCTTTTCTCTTTATTTTTGTACTCTCTCTCTCTTTCTCTCTCTCTCTCTCTTTAACTTTCGCCCTCTCCCTCTCGCTCTCTTTCTCTCTCTCTTTATTTCACTTTCTCACTCTCTCTCACACATACACACACACACACACACACACAATTACCCCCTCTTCACTCTTCTCTCTCTCCTGTCCTGTCCTCCTGTCTTTAGTCCCTTGACCTCTCTACCCCCTCCACTTAACTCCTCTATGCTTTTCATACTTTTCTCCCTCTCTCTTCCTCTCTCTGTCCTGGCAGTCTAGAACTGGACGAGCAGATATGCTGATGTGTCTCTGCGCTGCACTGCGCTGGCCGTGCCCTCGACTGGCTGGCTGGCTGGCTGACCGACCGGCTGGCCTGCCGCCCCCTCTGGCCTGCAGCGGCCATGTGCAGTGTGTCCCCGCTGGAGGAGAAGGGACACTGTGCTAGGTGGAGCGTGACCTGGGACGGGACGGCAGAGCCGAGTGCATTCTGCTCCAGGCAGCACAGATGTCCACCTGGGCACCGTGCAGCTGTTTCAGTGCGGCCAGCGCTCACATTTTACACATTTAGTCCCACAACTCCTCTACACTCAGCTGATTTTTCTTTTTTTTTAGTATTTCAGGGTTGCTTGACTTGCACAAAAGACAATGAAGTTAAATTTGGAGATGAGATGTTAAAACATTGCTAAAATGCACATTTAGATTAATTACACATTTAGTGTGGGTATACACATTTAGATTGCCGTTTGACCCAACTGAGTGTCTGCAAAGTACATGCAGCAAAAAAATAAAAATAAAAAATGCAGTTGCACCAACAGTCCTCCAAGTCTATATGTGAAAACCCTATGGTTCTAATGAAGGCTTATGTGAAACACGGGGGCATCCACGTGGGAAAAAAGTGGGATTGTCTATTTAAGCCCTCACTGGCAGTAGATTTCATCCACAGCTCCACAATGGTGTATACCAGAGGATGAAACATAGCTTCACATAAGGATTGACCAACCTTTTTGACTAGTGCGTGTGTTCATCACAGGGGTCAGCTCATATAGTCTGGGAAATAACCAGGCTACTATCATCACATTATCTTGGCCACATAGAACAGCTGACTGTTGATGAAAAGTACACGCAAGTAACAGTGAGCTCATACAAAGTCTTGTGTTATTTTGTTCTGAACTATTTATATGTAAACTCTTGTCTTTACAGGTGTAATATTGCATTACATTACACTTAGCAGATGTTTTTATCCAAAGCAACTTACAAAAAGGAGGACATAAGCTAACAGGTGTAGAGGAACACAGAGTAAGCAGACTACCTTCATAAATACAAGAAGATGCATGTGCCCAAGTAAGTTTCCCAGAGCAGGGACACTACAGACACACATACTTCCTACACAGGGAGAATTATACAAGCATGAGGCACCTAGGGAGAGAGTTGGTTTAGTGGAATAGAATCAAAAAATGGCTGAACAGCTGCAATTCTTCTGTTAAAGTGAAATGAACATAAGGAGATGAACTACTGAAAGAAACACAAAAATATAGTAGAACAAAGATATGTGTTGTGGGTAGATGGCTACATAAAATGGTGATTCTTTCAAGTGGGTGAGTGGGTCTGAAAATGTGAATTGTCTCATTAGAGGGAGATCTATGGACTCCTTTATAGCTCACTCCAGCAGTAGGTAATGCCTATTAATCCACAATCAATGCACAGCCTCTACAAAGACTGCGGGGGGGTGGGGGGGGGGGGTTCATTTTGTGTGTGGGTGAGAGAGAGCACCATAGTGCATTCAGAAAATGGTTTGAGTTTCTTGTGCTTTATTGTGTTGTAGTCTGAAAAAGGCAGTTTCAATGTATTCTTTATATTGCCCCTTTAATGACAAAAGAGAAAACTGTATTTTCAAAAATTATTTATTTAAAAGCAAAAACTTAAATATCAGTATTCCAACCCTTTACTTAGTGTTAAACTGGAACACTATTGTACACTGGCAGCTCTTACAGCCTGAGTGTTGTATGGTAGACAGACATCACTGGTAGAGGTTTTCTGTAGATCCTCTCACACTGTTGGGTTGATAAAGGTTGTCAGTGGACAGGCACTTTCAGGTCACTTCAGAGGGTTCTGGTCAGGCCACTCAAGGATATTCATATAAAAAATCAATGTTGTCATTAAATAATGTAAAAATCATTTTTGCACTAAATGTAAAAGAAAATCTTTAAGCAATTTAAACAAGACTGCACCAAAAATTGGAAAATAAGTGGAAGGATGCATTTTCTTGACAACCTAAATAGGCTATGCAGTTGCATTTCATGAAGCAGCTCTTGTCCAATAATGGGTTCTTAGAGTTTATTTTTCATGGAAATGCATTTTAAAGGTAGAGAAGAACAAATAGCTTACTCTGCTGGGGATATTTTAAAAAGCAATCCTGGATTTCTCCTAAATTAGGTGTTAGTATTTTTCACTACACCCAGAACCACCAGGACACACACATAGCAATGATATAGGTTTTATCACAAAATGTGCTAAAATGGCTGACTCTGTTAGCAAACTTAATTGTAATATTTTTTACTTAAATTGTGTTAAATAATTGTGTGGCTGAAAAGATCTATTATGCTTTATCTCCTCTTCTGAATGTTTTTGAATTCAGTTCTGGATTTCTGTACATGTGAAGCTAAATAGGAACAATGCGTGCACTGTTCATTTAAACATGTGAGTGAAAGACCAAGTCCAAGGCTCTAGTCCTCCACTGCTTGGAGTGTTGGTGTCGGTCGTTAACCCTAAAGACAAACCTACAATTAACAAATTCACACACTTTTGGTCAGAGGTTCGTTGTCTATGAAATTGTAATATCACCCTGGGGTTTAAATTGACAGTATGCATTGTTTTTATTTAGTGCTTTTAATGCCAATAGGCATATGTTTGTGTGCATGGAAATATTTAATGCCCCTGTCTTGATAAACCATTTTGTTTGCAAACCAACATGTTTGGGCTGGTTTGTAATTTGATAAGTTATCAGTCACACCACTTGATTGGTAATGTTTCATCAATTGCCTTTTTGTGTTCTGTAACCTTAAAAAAGCCAAGTACATGCTAGTAGCATGGGCCTCGTGGTTATCTTCCCCACAATTTTCTGTTTTCCCTCCATTTCCCATTTAATAGCTAAAATAGTTTCAAAGCACCATCTAAATGTAGTCCTTGAACAAAAGTAATTTATATTTTATTCATGAAACCAGACCAAACAGCTAAATTTCCCTCTCAAGGTGGTTAGTTGTATGACTGTTAATGCTCTAAATTTGAGTGCATCTAAATTCTGAGAGGGAAGTGAAACTGTTCATGGGGTAGAATTAATTTTTGTTAATGATAGGCCTATATATACATTGTTCAGTACTTGTGTGTCATTATTAACGGTTACCCCATTACTTTGGGCCTGTCACAATCCCTATGTCTAAGAGATTTGTTTATTTACATGTCTTCGCATATAATTTTAACATACAATTTAATCAATAATATTCAACTATGCTCCTTTCATAGGTTTAAAATGGGTGTTTGAAATGTTTGAAATATATATGTCAACAGAACTAAAGACTTTGCTGTGTCATTTATCACACACGTGCACACACACAGGTTTTCACACGTTTATGAGCCATTTCTCTCTGTTAAGCTGTTCTTTTACCACAATACAGTTATTATTAGTATCAAATGACCAAGTTCTCTAGTCCTCCAATGCTTGGAGAGGGTTGAGTGTTGGTCATTAACCCCTAAGACAAACCTTTGATTAACCAATTACACACAGCCTTACAACCAAATAATGTTTTGTAAATTGTGCATGTACATATAACCCAAACAAAGGCAGATAAAGAAAAATACACCCAAATGATGGCCCAACACTTCATGCTAGTGAAACTTTGAAAAGGTAAAAGCAGTTACATCTTTTCTACCAACTTGCCGGCCTCACAAGCTAGACTGGTTGGCAAGACATCCAGAGTGCATTCATTCTGAAAGATATGACTTTTGAAAAATGTCTTTGAAGGACAAATAAGTACGCACTGGTGGCCCTGGCAGTAGACTTATTCACTCAACAGATAACTTATACATTCTCACCATCAGCAGTGCTTTTCATGCAGTGCCTTTGTTAAGGTCATAAATGTTGCCATCCCTTTGTGTTATATTTCTAAAAGGGTTTCTGTGACTTAAGGACGGACACAGCAAATGCAATCCTTTAAGCATCATAAGTTTCTGTGATTGAAGTTACTCACATAAAGAAAGATGTTATTTCAGAATGATTAACTAATTATAGCCAGAATAATTCACACATTGACTCAATTGAATAAAAAAAACTAATCAGAACTCTTGCTTTTCAGTTATTGCTAGCATATTTTAACCAGTAATACATTAGACAAATAAATAAATAAAATAATAACTGCCTGGATAAATAGTAGAGAAGATTAAAATAATAGAGAACATGAAAAGTGTAATGTAAAAAATATAGTTCATTTATCATGTAAATTCCTGAAAATACTGTAAAATTCACAGTAATTGACTGGTAAACTCAATTTGACAAGATGTAGCCTACTTAGGCTACTGCCTTTTGACTTTTAGGGATAATTAGGTCTATACATATTGAAGGGTAAACACAAGTAGGCTAAATGGAGTTTACCCACGTCTCAAATTTCAGAAATAGAGTTTATCCACCTTTGAGGAGAATTTATACACCTTTTAATAGAGTGCATTTTCTTCATTTTCAGACAGTTTACGCACCAAATACACTGAGGCCCATTCACAATACCACTTGTATTGTCCAGAGTCCAGACATATTTTTTATATCTTTTTAAAACATTTGATGCCGTACAGCGTACGTTGATCACCCAATTCATAGTTTACCCACCTCTTATTTTACCACTACACACCTGTTTGTAAGTCTCAGAGCCACTTTGGGCCAGAATGGTACATTGAGGTGCTTGAGCCACTCAGGATATTTTTTTAATGCTCTGTTTCAGCGATGCAAACATATTAGCTGGCAGTCCCATTCAGCTCAGTTCACTTTGGTCCTCAATTTGATCCTCTCTCTGCGTACAGGAGTACAACAATCTCAAGCCATTCTTCCATGGCGTAGGCTATTGCTGATAGACTCGGTGATCAGACTTTGTCGGTCGCTTACGCATACACAGAGAGAAAGATCAACTGCCACTGCCAACTGCAACTGCCAAAAGACCCCAGCAGGAGGCACCAAAGCAAAGGCAAAGGAAAAAGGTACGAGGACGATTAATTAGTCAAACTAATAAAAGTGTAAAATGTGTAACTTGTGATAAGAGTTGTGTGCCAATTGTGAGAAATATTCAAAATAATTTGAGATATTCGGAATATGGTGATTTTGTGCGCTATTACTCTTCTTTGTGCACATTTGGGTATGACATGCAGACTTTTATAAAGTAATCTGCTTTGCGTTCATCAAAAGACATTGGTGAAACAAGGTATGAAATGTGTTAATTTTCATGTCTAGTAGATGATGACAACAGTAACCTACTAGCCTACAATATTTCTGAAATGCCTTAAGAGTCTGTATGATGCAACACAGTAACACAGTTGAGTAGCCTATTAAGTAGGGTAGTCTAGACGGGAAAATAATGTAGGCTACATAAGAATCCAAACAAAAAGCAATATTGTCATAAGCATACAGCCTAAAGCCAAGCCTGACTGTAAAAACGCGGTGCAGTGTGGGGACATGTTTTGGGCAAGGTCTTGATTAAGAGGTAAATATAGGCAGATGACAATCTATCACGGTGCAGATTTAATAAGTCGACAAGATGTGTTTTAATTGAATCGGTGCAACAGTTTGTGATGGGAAAATTTTGTTAAGATTTAAAGTTGTGTCTATTTACAGGGCGTGGTTACACTGAAAAAGGCGTTTTGATTAGCCCGACTTGAAACTGAGGAACGCCCTCGGATAGCGTTGTAAACAATCACAAACTGAGCATGCGCTTTTGCCCTACACAATAATGGAGGACCATCCTTACTACCCGTGGTAAATTCTGAATAAATGCCCTCTTTACTCTGAAGATCTGAGGCACCGACCAGTACTCAACCGCTCGAAATACGTAAGTCGATTTCCACTGTCGGTTGGTAGTTCGGTTTTCTCTTTTCGTCACTTCATCTGTGTTCTTGTTTCACTAAAAGTCAGTATTTGTAGCTAGCTAGCCAAAATGCTAGCGATTCTCTGCCTGTAGCTAACCAGGTAATACTTGCTAACGTGCAGTCCTAGCTAACAAGCTAGCTAGCTAACGTCAAGTTGAGCTGCATAGCGTTTCCTCACCAGCAAGAACTTGCGTGTAACTGAACATATTGTAGCTTCACGTTTACTTGCTAAACAGTATAATGAACTCAGCCAGAACGTAGTAAATGCCTTTTTGCATTTTAACAATCACTAGTTTTTGTTTTTAACAATGTTGCTCTGTGCACAATGCGAGCTATTTATTTTCCGGGAGTTAAGCTGATCTGGGCCTTAATTTGACGAACACGACAGCCGCCCAATGAAAGATGAAATGGCGAATTTATTCATGGAGTTTGTCCAATGTACGGTGTCCAAATGGGAGGTTCTTGCAAAGGAGTTGTGACAGATTAGCACGCTAACATGAGCTATATTCCTTTTGCAGAAAACCTGTACGTTCGCTAGCTGTAATAGTTAGCTCAGTAACCATGCTAAACGTGACTTTAACTGCATGTTGCATTTAGCCAGATTATACTTTACTACGTAGACTTGCAATCAGTAATGCACAGTAACGTTAAAAATAGTAGTTGCAGTAATACTTTGCAGCAAACTCATGCGCGTGACTTTACAACTATATCTTTCTTGTTGAATATTCTTTGCTTGTTAGCTAGCTAGTTGTGCTAGTTGGCCAAGACTGCTTGCGAATGTCATGCAGTCAGCGTCAGCTAAGCAACTAACTATTTTGCTCCGTAACTTTCTAACGTTACAGACACAAGTATAACTCCCCGGAATATTGTAAAGTTTATTAATTGCTTTGAAACGTCGATGCCACGTTTGTGTTTGTATGAAATACAATGAAGTTGACAAAGCAGTTGTTGGCTAGCTGTTTGTTTTGTGCCTACGTGAGTGAAATGCGCCAGGGGACTGATCGTACTACAGGCGGCGACAAATAGCCTTCGCAACCATACTGTAATCCACAGGTCGTAGACGTGTAAATGTTTGTCATATAGAACCATTACCTCTACCTATAGTATAACATTTTGTTCTACTATAGGTCAATGACTGACTCTCAAGTTAACCTCTTTTTAGCCGCTAATTTAATTACCTCTTTTTATTGCACAGTGTGATCGTAGCAACATGGCTTCGGATTCTGCATCCCAGAATCCTGGCTGCAGGATCATGACTTTTCAGCCTACAAAGGAAGAGTTCAAAGACTTCAGTCGCTACATAGCCTACATGGAATCACAAGGAGCACACCGGGCTGGAATGGCCAAGGTAACGTGGATGGAGAAGAACAACTTTGATAAAGGTCAAAATATAGACCCTTGGTTGCCAACTGCTTAATGTCCTTGTCTTGTTTAGGTCATACCTCCCAAAGACTGGAAACCGAGGAAAACGTATGATGACATTGATGATCTGGTGATTCCTGCGCCCATTCAACAAGTGGTGACTGGCCAGTCTGGTCTCTTTACGCAGTACAACATTCAAAAGAAGCCCATGACTGTCAGGGAGTTCCGCAAGACCGCAAACACAGACAAGTGAGCTGACATTCATTAACATTCATTTTAGGATGTATAAACTTCCAAAAAAAAGTGTAAACATTCATCATTTATGTCTCTGGGATTTCTTTGTTTATAAATGTTTTCTTGTCTTGCTGTTTTTACATTCATGAACAGACTCACAGCACACCACACCACTGCGCAGGCAGTGCCAAGCCATTAAGTTTTCTTCTCTCTGGTTGTAGGTTCTGCAACCCCAGATATGTGGACTTTGAGGAACTGGAGAGAAAGTACTGGAAAAACCTGACCTTCAATCCTCCTCTCTATGGAGCAGATGTTAATGGAACCCTCTATGATCCTGTGAGTCTGTTTGTTTCATTCAAAGTTGCAGTTTGCATGTGCTAATAATGATTCATATTCACTTCCATCTCCTGTCAGACCTTCACATACATCTCCTGCCAGTGTGTTAATTTTGATACTGCTATAGTCACCTCTGTTGGACGTTTCGGAGTCACAGAGTAGTTGGTAAAAGTAGTGAAGTTGTGTGTCCTGCAACAACAATGTTGAGTCACTGCTGTAATCCAAGGTACAAAGATGTAAAAATACATCCTGTGCCTGTAAAGCATAGCTAAGGTAGGAGTCTTTATTACATTTAGGAGATGAGCATTCCAATCTGCCAATCACTTTGACCTCAGATACTTTATTACACTTTTATTATATGAATAATAAGTTGCTGTACCATTGTCACCTTATCTGTGGTCACAATCATAAGCAATATCACAGCCTAAAAACAAAAGTGAACTGTATTATTCAACAGCAATGAAAATCCCCTTCTCTCCCCCACCCCTAGGATGTGACTGAGTGGAATATTGGCCACTTGAACACAATCCTTGACACAGTGGAACGGGAGAGTGGCATCAAAATCAAAGGCGTGAACACGCCTTACCTTTACTTCGGGATGTGGAAGAGCACATTTGCCTGGCACACTGAAGACATGGATCTCTACAGCATTAATTATTTACACTTTGGAGAGCCCAAGTCTTGGTAAGAAAAAGAGTTGCAAAATGTTGTTTTTTTTGTGTCTTGCCAAGATTGTTTTGGTTTAAACAAGCTGTTCAACTCGTGCTCTGGCCTTTTCTTCTCTGTAGGTATTGTGTGCCTCCAGAGCATGGGAAAAGGCTGGAACGCCTAGCCAAAGGTATGTGTGCTCTTGCGTAGTTTTGAGTGTGACCACAAAAAAGGTGTTGTGGTGATCTTTGGAGATTAATATGATTATCACAATGTTGTTTTCATCTCGCAGGCTTTTTCCCAGGAAGTGCCCAAAGTTGTGAGGCCTTCTTAAGACACAAGATGACTTTAATTTCACCATCAATCCTTAAAAAGTATGGAATACCCTTTGAAAAGGTAAGATTGCACTTAATATTATGTACACAAAATACACAGTATTAAATTCTGTTGTCCACATTTCTAAGATGAACTAAAGTGAACCTTTTACTGTATCATAGAAGCTCATGTTTGTTAAACAAATCCCTGTCGGTTATGTCACATTAATCTGTCTAATGTACAACTGTCCAGGTTACCCAGGAAGCTGGTCAGTTCATGGTGACCTTCCCGTATGGTTACCATGCTGGGTTCAACCACGGCTTCAACTGCGCCGAGTCCACCAACTTTGCCACACAGCGATGGATTGAGTATGGGAAGCAGGCCATACTGGTGAGAACAATCAGCTGAGCTCTCTACATCGTTGGTCATTTTTGCTTCACTTGTTTTTAAAGTTTGCTTCAGTGTTTGGTAGTGATTTTGTGTTTAAGTGGGTATTATGCCAAACATAAAAGGTGCCGATGAAAGAAAGCAATACAACAAACAACATTGCTGAACACCTTTTAAATAGGCTTACTCACAATCACATCAGTAAACAGTCAGTCCGATGGGAGCTTACCCCCCCCCACCATCTGTGGTGGCTTGTGTTTCCAGTGCTCGTGCCGGAAGGACATGGTGAAGATCTCCATGGACCTGTTTGTGAGGAAGTTCCAGCCGGAGCGCTACAAGCTGTGGCTGGCCGGGAAAGACAACGCGCCCATCGACCACTCCAAGCCCACCCCGGAGGCGGCCGAGTTCATCCAGGGTGGCAGAGAAAGGTTCCTGGTGGAGCTGAGGAAAGAGGACGGCTGTGGCAACGCTGACAAGATGGAGACCGAGACGTCCAGCACCACTGGAGTAGTAGAGGAGGAGAGGTATGTTGGTGTGATGGTACTAGACACACACACACACACACAGATGCACATACTCGTCCTCTAGACATGGTGGTCTTCCACAGTCAATACAGTCACCGGTGCGCCACTTTTGTAAAAAGGCATAAAAGCTTGTATGCATGCTTGAACATAGGCACCATAGAAAGAGAGGTGCGGTGCTGGGCTTGTTTTCTCAATCCTAGGCACACACAAGTAGGCACACATGCTTGTTCAGTATTGCTTCTCAACATGGTAGTACAGTGTTCTGCAGTTCATATGTACTCCAGTTTCCACTTTAGTGGAAACATTCAAATGGTTGCCTGCTTTGCTTGTAGATGAACATAGGCTATGCCCTAACTACACAGCTCAAGCAAAATAGATCAGTAATGGGATGGGCAAAATAACAGCTATATCTACCCTCTCTGTCTTAGAGCCAAAAGGAGAAACATTATTTTGCATGACTGCCATACATGTACCAATAGGTGGCAGTGATGGCCTCTTTCACTTTCTTGCACTGCACTGTCTTGGGCAATCTGTGTGCTTCAAAAGGCACACAGTGGAAATGTTGTCCGACTGCCTTTATCTTATTTATCTGCTATTTATGCCTAGAGTCTAAACCTACCTTCGCACCCACCAGGCCTCAGAGTTGCTGAAAGGCATGATGCTGTTCCTGAATCTAGAGTCATTTCTTTTTCTCTTTGTTGATGTCCTGCAGCATCGCTAAAGAAAAAACAGCCGTGAAGAGACAGCATGATTGTGTGGAGACTGAGCAGCAGCAGCAGCCGCAGCAGGAGAAGCCTACGCCAGGCCAGGAGGAGGTGGAGCAGAAGAAGAGTCGACTCTCTTCAGCTGAGAATGAAACCCAGAGGCAGGAGCCCAGCTCAGCAGACACAGGTAGTGTTTAGACTGTAGACGCCTATTTGGGTATGATGAATCATCAAAATTCTCTTAAGACTTCACTGGGAACATATTTTTTTTACAAAATCAGAATGCACTTTCTGAACACATCTGAAGGGAAGGCTTGAATATCCAACAGGTTTCTAAATGAAATGATTGATGGAAACAATTTACTTCCGTTCTTAAATAAAACTTATGACACATAATACCTCAATTTAAGTGATTTTTTTTTTTTTTAAGCCATTTTGTCCCTCTATTCCAGTGAAAGTGACTGAGCCCCCACAGCAGCCGAGGAAGCAGGAGGAGCAGAAGTCGCCAGGTATGGAGCGTCCGCAGACCCAGCAGACCAAGTTGGTAGTGTTCCACACTCAGGCACAGCCAGGGCTCAAGACCTCCCTACAGCCGGCCCAGCTGGCCATGCCTGTGGTGAGGGAGGCAGAGGCCATCCCGGCTTCACCACCCAAGCCTACTCCTCAGCCTGCACCGGTGGTGGAAAAGCCCGTCCCTGCACAGGGTTCGTCTGTCGTCGGCGATAAAGCCACGAAGGGGAGACCTGCTGAGGAGGTGAAGGACTCCAAAAAGCAGGAGCAGGGCAAGCCTGGGGAAGGGGAGTCGTCACAGACAGCAGTTTTGGACCAGACAGCTTCTTCCACCGCAGATGTGATGCCTAATGAGGTGAAACCAACAAGACCAGAGCCTGCTGATCCAGAACCTTCACCTGTGGAGCAGTCAAAGAGGGAGCGTGCAGAGAAGGAGCACCCTGAGAAAAGCCCTGAAGACGAGAAGCCTGCAGAGGTGAAACCAGCTCAGGTGGAACCGACCAAAGGCACACCACCTGCAGTGGAAGAAGTGTACAAGTTACTGCCTGTTAAGTTTGAGCCTCTTGAGGTCGTGCGAGCCGAGGTCAAGCCGGCTAAGATGCAGATCGCGAAAGCGCCCAACTCCATCGCCAGGAACAGCACCCTGCCTCCCATAGCACCATCACCATCACTCATGCCATCATCATCGTCGTCGCCATTGCAGTCACAGGCCCTGGGCCAAGCCCAAGCTCCTGCCCAGCCATGCCATCCTCCTGCCAAAGCAGCCAAATCCAAGGCAGCCTGCCCAGTAGCACCAGTGCCCACCACAGTGCCCAAGGAGCCCCATCCTGTCACAGTCGCCCCAGGCATCAGGGAGGCAAACACCAAACCCGCCGCTGCCGCCTCATCAGCCGCCACCACAGTCACCCTCACCTCTGTGTCTGTCCCCTCCCCTACTCCCATCCCAGCCCCCAACCCCACCCCTAACCCAGTCAACACGGCCTCTGCCCCGGCCCCAGCCCCAGCCCCGGCCACCGCCAGCACCAGCCCGGTACACAGGCTCTTCCAGAGGACGCTGAGTCCGGCGGAGGTGCTGCATGTCCACAGCTATGCCAAAGGAGACTACTGCAGCGAGGGAGAGACGCCGCGCAGGGAGGACAGGAACAGCTTTGCAGATGACAGCGAGCCTGAAGAGGAGGAGGAGGAGGAGGATTATGACGAAGACAAGAAGGTCAGAGGAGTGAGGGGAGTGTATGGGGAATTAGTAGTTTGCATGCTGTATACAGTAGTTACTTCAAAGCAAACAGTGGTCTAAAGTATACAGGGCTGGTACACGTAGTAAAGCCCAAGAGTCCCAAGCTTAAAAGCAGGCCTGATTCAATGGCCAAATGCATGCAGCTATTTAAATAAAAAGGCACATTTTGATTAAAAGCGTTTAGAAAAGCAAGATGTGTCATTTGATTTGAACTGTTTAATTGGTTGTACTGGTTATGTAGGGGCTTTCCTGAGCTGCCTGTTGTACTGATTGATTGATGTTTTGATTTGTCAGGAGCTGCAGATAGCAGAGGATGATGAAGAAGATGAGGTGAAGGTGCCCATGGGGAGGCTGGGGAAACTCCCTCGTCATCATCCGCTCATCAAGGACAGCATGAGCGATGAGGGTAAGACACGGGGAGGAATGGATGTAAGGTTTTTTTTGGGGGGGGGGGCACCAAAGACGTCCAACAAATCTTCAATACCTCTTACACTCCTGTTACTTTGAAGTCATGGTTAACCAACCCTGTCGCCGACACCTTTTCCTTAATGCTAATTGCACAAGCCACAAGGATATCCACAAGGCTGGCCTAAGTAGCAAAAAGTGGGCACATCTAAATTTTTTAATGATGATTTCTGACTATTCATCAGAAATATTAGATGTATACTGGTGTAATATATTATTCATAGCTGGAAACTTCAACAACTTGGATAATCTCTGCCTATGTTTCTACAAATGCAGCCAAGGATCCACATTTTCTTCGAACAAAATGTCATGACTGCATGTAACTAATGCCAGTGATTGAAATGGAAACCCGGCCTCTGCTAAAAAGCGATGCGTTTTAGTGCATCATATGCCTATTGCTCGGTCAGAGTTTCAAATCTTTCCACTGGAAGGTGGATCAAACTAACAGCAAAGTTGCATCACACTATGTTGTGACAGCAGTCGCTCATACGCAGTGTTAAGCTCTTGTTTTGTAATGAGTCATGAGCCCTTGTGTACTGTAAATGTAAAATGATGTGTTCTACTTTGCTGACACACGCTCCAAGATCAGTTTTTAATCTAAAAAAAACAATCTGTTGAAGAATTTTGTCCTTAGATTAAGATCTGAAAATCAGATGAAAGCCTTCGAGATGTAACCGTAAATTTGGGCAATACAGGCTTGTTTTGACATGAGTTGAGACATGCCACTCCTGTAATCTCCCTTTCTTTTAATCTCTTCCATCTGTTCATGCCACCCCCCGCACCCCTGCTCCCCCCAGAAATGCCAGAGCCCGCGGCAGTGGAGGAGGAGGTAGAGGAGGGGGAGGCCTGGGCGCGACCACTGGCACACCTGTGGCAGAACCGGCCCTTCAACCTGGACAAGGAGAGGGAGTACAACCGCAGCATGGGCCTGCAACGACCCTACTGTGCCATTTGCATGCTCTTCCAGACCTACCAGCGGGTAAGCCGGCCATTGCCAACAGTATCGATAGTCATTGCTAACAGTATTAATCAGTAATTGTTAACAGTATAGAATTTTGTGGTCATCATCACTACTATCATTGTTTTGTTTTTTTAAGTCTATGCAGCTATTGTGATCAGGGTTTTAGATAGATAATATATAAAAGGGGGTTGTGTAAGAGGGTGTGAAATACTACTGTACCTGACATGAAAAAGTGAAGTGTTGTGAGGGTTTAATAAAAAAGACGGGGTGGTGGTGTTGAAATGCCCATCCATCTCTGAAGTTGCCAGCTCTGAGTCAGCCGTGGTGCTGCTGAAATTTCTTTGATGATCCACAACTCTGAAAGCCTGAGGGGGTGTTTTGCATTATTTTTGTGTTGGCTAGACTCGGGTCGACTCGGCCAGTGCTCAGCTCACACACTCTACTGTCAGGGGAAATCACATTTTTAGTGCCTTACTCATGACAGTGGAATTTTCCTCCATAACCGTGACAATTTCGTTTATGTTTATGTTTTAACTTAACTGACCTTTGCTGGCTCTCTGGCTATCTCTCTCTCTCTCTCTCTCTCTCTCTCTCTCTCTCTCTCTCTCTCTCGTTCTCTCTCTGTCTCTCTCGTTCTCTCTCTGTCTCTCTCGTTCTCTCTCTCTGTCTGTCTGTCTGTCTGTCTCTCTCTCTCTCTCTGCTATCTCTCTCTCTTTCTCTCTCTGTTGACCACAGACTGAGAGTGGGGACACAGACCCCTCAGGTCCCCTGGTGGGTCCGGCGGGCCGGCAGCGGACCAAGCCCCTGATCCCGGAGGCCTGCTTCACCACCACCACCGAGGAGTCGGCCGAGGCCGAGCTGGCAGCACCGTATCTGGAGGCCGACGGCACCAGCCTGCTGGTCAGCTGCTCCATCTGCAGCGTACGCGTCCATGCCAGTGAGTCCTCCACTAACTAGCACTGCCGATGTCGTTAGGAATGCTAATGCTAGTCTGGAACTTCAGGATCAATAATAATAATCAATAATCTTAAACAATAATCCTTCAGGATCAATAATAGTCAATAATCAGGATCAATAATAATAATAATAAATAATAATAAACAAGTAATAAGTCTACCTATCTATCGATGTAATCTACTGATGTAATTCAATGCTACTGATAGATGCAGATGTTGCAGATGAGTCCATAGACAAGACAGAAGTGCAGGGGTCTCATTTAGCTAGCTATTCCACATGGCACATGCTATATGTGTGTATAGCAGCACAGTTTTGCCACCCCCTGCATTATGGTAAAGTTTTTCATTCTCAGTTCATAGACCATGTGGATGGAGGAATTCATTTAGTTAGCCACTCCATGTGCACTGTATGCATGCAGGCCAGTAGGTCACATGCTAACAGGCACAGCCACTGCTATACAGCTAAAGTTAGCATAGAGTGACTGGGGAGTTGGGGGGTCTGTTAGTTAGTTCAGTATTGTCATGTTTGCGAAAGTTGGTTTAAGCTGAAGAGTTGGCAAGAAACAGCCTAGAAGTCTAGACGTACCCTGGTGGTGGTACCATTATAGACTGGTAACACTCTAGCCACGACCCAGTAAAGTAGTAAGTAGCTTTTCTCCCAAATCTGGACAGACCAATCAAATCGGTCTGTCCTGTCCCTGGACGGGTTTAACTCTGATGACAGGTCCACTGGTGTACTACTGTACTGCTGTAGTACTCTGCTTGGATGTAGTACTATCCTTTTGCATGCTGAGGCACTTTGAAAGAAAACCCGTTGACGCCACCCCTTAGATTTGCCTGGCTTATCCATCGTGACCAGACCACAGAACTTGATGTGGGCTGGCTTGTCAGGCTAAGCAAGAAGCTTATGGTGTCCACAAACCACTGCATTTTGCATGTAGTGACATGTGAAGTCTTTCTAATTACTTCTCAGCGTTTTCAATGGTTTCATATTTACAAGAGCAGGGCAGAGTCAGTAACTACAGTAGTATTGTCAATCTGCATTATATTTAACAATTGTGTTCCAGTTTATGGAGCCAGGCTCAGACTGTGTGTGTGTCTGTGTGTGTCTGTGTGTGTCTGTGTGTGTCTGTGTGTGTCTGTGTGTGTGTGTGTGTGTGTGTGTGTGTGTGTGTGTGTGTGTGTGTGTGTGTGTGTGTGTGTGTGTGTGTGTGTGTGTGTGTGTGTGTGTGTGTAACACCCAGGAGGGGAGGTACTGATCTTCTGAGGTGACAGAGGGCATTGCTTGTTTTGGCAACTGATATTTTTCACCCACTGCAGTAGTAAAAAAAAAGCAACTTGGCCTCCTTCTAAACACAAAGCTACGGACAGACACTTCCTGTGCCAAGTGTGCATGTCGTGAACTGTGTGTGTGGATCTCGAATAAGGCTTAGCTTTGAATTTGTATTGCTCAATGTGTAACTTTATTGATGGTCCCATGTCCATGTTTATTAGTGTATTGGAGTGTGTGTGTGTGTGTGTGTGTGTGTGTGTGTGTGTATGTGTGTGTGTGTGCCATGCTGTTTTGTGGAGTGTGGGGCTGTGTAATGGGTGGAGGAGCCTCACACTGATCACATGCCCTCTCTCTCACTCTCTCACACTCTCTCTCTCTCTGTCTCTCTGTCTCTCTCTCTCTCTCTCCCTCTCTCTATCTGCTGTGCCAGGCTGCTATGGCGTGAACCCACACAGCGTGACCAAGGGCTGGAAGTGTGCCCGCTGCAAGGCCAACGCCATGACCGAGGTGCCCATCCCAGCACGCCCCCTCTCCTCTCGTCACACGCTAAAGCCCTCATAAACACGCTCATTATTCTGTCATGTTTAGTTACAGTCACACGTTGAGTAGATTTCTTGGGGAAAAAAATAGCAATTTGATTGCTGTGTTGACACACTTTTTTTTTTTTAATCTGCCGTTTATAACTGTGTTTCAAAGAATTTCTTTATCATTTTCCAAGACTTTGTTTACTACATTTCCAAGAGTGTATAACCTGTTTCCTCAGAAGAGTATGAATGTTTGCACTGAGCTGTGTTGCTGTTTGTGTGTGGGAGAAAGGGAGAGAGAGCCTGTGTGTGTGTGTGTGTGTGTGTTTGTAACACACTTCTCTGTCTCCACAGAGTTGCTGCCTGTGCGCGCTAAGGGGTGGGGCCCTGCACAAAGCCAACAATGACAAGTAAGTGTGTGTGTGTGTGTGTGTGTGTGTGTGTGTGTGGAGGAAGGCCCTGCAGAGGGTTGCTGATAGCTCCTTATCTCCCTGGCACAGCAAAGCTAGCACTAGCTCAGCTAACCTCTCATTGATGCCCACTAGTTCCCAATGGCCATCAGCAACAACTTAGCACTGTCAGCAGGCAGCTTTTAGCACCTGTCTGAAATACTGGCCTTAAAGTCGGAAGACTTGCCTCTGTTAGGGTTTTGTTTCAGTCTGTGAAATTAACAGCCAAATAATATATCATGGTACAAATACAATAAAAATACAGTTTGTCTGAGAAGCTGGTGTTTGTGTGTGCCCTGTTTTATAAGTGCGTGTTCTAGCCAGATATTCTGTTTAGTATGTTTCATGTTCTGTATATCATGTCTGTAGAATTTAAGTTTGCTAAAGCTGTATCTAAGTGTGTTTCCTATCTGTCTTCGTGTGTGTGTGTGTTTATGCACGTGGTGGTTGCCACAGGTGGGTGCATGTCATGTGTGCAGTGGCTGTGCTGGAGGCGCGCTTCGTCAACATCACCGATCGCTCCCCTGTGGACCTCAGTGGCATCCCGCTCCAGAGGTTTAAACTGGTGAGTTCCATCAGACTTACTCTCCTCTTGTAGTGTTCAGCTGCTGTGTTGTGTACTAACGACATGACTACTGTAGACGATGCCATTGGAAAGGTACTTTTTTTTACACCACTACTTAGTAACACGTTTCCAGAGGAACATCTTGGTGTGGGCAGTGTGGTCTTGCACGTGGGTGACTGCAACGCTGTCATCATTGCCAAAAATATGCTACTATACATGGAAACATCCCATATTACACACTGTTGCTTCCACCATTGGGACTCACACCTACCACCAGCCATTCCAACCTACGGCATATGTTTTGTTCCAAAGTAGAGCCTTGTGGCGTGTCCTGTCCACTGTTGTGTCCAAAGTCCTGAGTGGCAACACTGCCCCCTGTCTGTCCCCCTGCAGAAGTGCTACTACTGTAAGCGGCGGATGAAGAAGCAGGCGGGCTGCTGTGTGCAGTGCTCCCACGGCCGCTGCCCCACCTCCTACCACCCCACCTGTGCCCAGGCCGCCGGCATCCTCATGCAGCCCAACGACTGGCCCTTCGTCGTCTACGTCACCTGCTGGAGACACAAAGGCCCCGTCCAGGCTGAGGTGAGGAGGAAGGGGTGGCGGGGGGGGACAGGAGGAGAGAAAGGAGGGATATGGAGGGATGGGGGCAAGAAGATGGGAACAAGGGGGGGAAGGATGGCGATGGGAGAGGGTAACAGGAGTGCATGAGAAAAAATGAACACATGAGGGCCACATATATGAGCTGGGTGAAAATAAGGTCCATATGAATGTCAATGTGAACTCCAGCTGACTGAGAGGGGTTGGGGGTGGGGGGGGGTGGGGGGATGTTTTAGGAACAGAAGGCCAAGCGTGTTATTTTAACTGATGTAATATCCACTTCCCAGGGAGGAAGTTTGCTCCCATGTTGGGTAATGATAACTTGTTCTGTGGAAATTCCCAGAACTTTGTAGTCCTAGATGATGTGTTAGAATTCTTTAGAATTCTGCACTCAACTGGGACATTAGAATTCACGTTGACAGTCTCCTAGCTTAGGTAGTAGAATAAAGAGTAATTTGGAATATAGTGTGTGTGTGTGTGTGTGTGTGTGAAAAAAATACTTTGGCATTTGCATTTTAGTGGTGAAGAATCTAAAAACTTCACTCTAATAGGGAAAGTAAATGAAACACCAGTGTGTGTGTATATCTGTTATGGTAGTAAGAATGGGTGCCTTTATCCAAAGTGATGAACACTGACGTGTGTGTGTGTGTGTTGCTCTCCTCCAGCGTAACAAGGCATCTCTGAGAGAGTTGACGGAGGGGCAGAAGGTCATCTGCAAGCACAAAAATGGCCGCTACTACCAGTGCGACGTCATACAGCTGTACAAGGAGACCTTCTATGAGGTCAACTTTGACGACGGCTCCTTCAGTGACAACCTCTTCCCTGAAGACATTGTGGTAGGATCCTGCCTCAGCACTACACCCCTCACACTAGATGTTTATCAGAGGGGGGGGGGGGGTCATAAAGTGTGAAAAGTGTGGGCCTGTGAGCTGATTCGGTGTACGTGCAGTATGTGTTCTCTGCTACAGGGAAGTGGATTTGGACTTTAAGTTTAGTTATACAGATAACAGATTGGGCTGATTGCTTTACTCAATTTATTTACTTAAGTTTATGAGGTATACAGTATTCTCATTCGTGTCTGTGTGTGTGTCTTTGTGTGTGTGTGTGTGTGTGTGTGTGTGTGTGTAGAACCGAGACTGTGTTCAGCTGGGTCCTCCTGCCCAGGGGGAGGTTGTGCAGGTCAGGTGGACAGATGGCCTCGTGTACGGAGCCAAATTTGTGGCAGCCCACGTCATCCAGATGTACCAGGTAAGACCAGAGTGGACACAACCACTAGAGCACGTGAACCATGATGCACAGCAGGACTGCACAATACCTTAAATGTGTCGTAATATTACAAAATTAACATGAGCAATATACATATTACAAAACACTGTTTAAGTGTAATTTTCATAAGCTGTGCTTATCAACTTATTTGGCCTATCTGATGACTGAGACTTACTGTATTGGGTTTAGGTTACTCTATTAGGTGAAAGACATCAACTCTGTACATTAAAATATTTGCTTATTTATAACAATAGTCATTTTGTCATTGCAACATTTACAGAAGTTATCACACATTTTACAGTTTCCTGATGGTGTTCAGGCCTAATGCATGTGCTACCGTGCATAACGTCTGCCAAACGTATCCATGTAAAAAGCAGGAAATCCACCTGTGTGACTGTGTGTGGTCTTCATATATCACACAAACCTTTCAAGCAGGTACAAGTGAGTTTAGTGCCAGTTGTAAAAAAAAAAAAAAAAAGACAATGTTTCACCTCACTAGTAGGGCGACCCAACTTGTCTGAAAGCATTGTGCCTGCGGGGGTAAAAACATAAAGCAGTACTTGACCTCTCCAATATGGTGACCAAATGGCCCCAGAGGCAGCGTGTCTGTGTATTATTTCCACATGTACTGCAGGAGTAAATATGAAAGTGAAAACAGACAGGGTTTTGGAGCGCTGCCTTACATGCTCTGCCCTATGCTCTCTCTTTCCAGGTGGAATTTGAAGACGGCTCCCAGCTGACGTTCAAGAGGGACGAGGTCTACACCCTAGATGAAGACCTGCCAAAGAGAGTCAAGTCCAGACTGGTGGGTACTGGCTGTGATGTCTGTGTAGTTAAGGGGGGCTGACAGTGGTGTCCCTATTTTAGCCTTTTGTGCCTCAAGCTGTCAACCGTTTTTGGCACTGTGCGACCAGTAGTGCATCGTAACAGTCCAGACAGTGAAGTCCCTTTGGACAACTGCTCACAACCACCTTTTCAGCTCAGATTTTCTGTGACATCTGTGGAGTGTAGAAACATGTGGAAATGCTTTCCATATGAGTGGTGTTCTGGCCATCATCTGCTTGTAAGCACAGCTGTGTAATTTCCATGTTCAAGCAATGCCAGGCTGCTATTGCTATTCTTTGAGAAAACTATTCACAGGCAAATGAATTGTAGTACTATCTTGGTGGGATGTAACTATTTGGACAACAGGCACACAGGCCTTGGACAAAACGTCCTCTCATTCACTTTTTAGTGCACTATGTAGTGGATCAGTTACACAGACTCATTCACGTCATAGTGCACTGTATAGTGATCGAGGGAACATTTCGGGTATGCCCACATAGCTGCCCACCCATGCCATGCCTTTTGTAGTTACGGTATTCGGGAAGGTCCACACACAAACAAAACCACACACAAGAACAGCTTTGATGGCAACATACCAGTTTAGTCAGTGAAACATTTACACAGAATTTTGTCAATGGTACCTCATCTGTATAATGTCCCCCCACCCCCTCCATCCCGCAGTCCAAGGCGTCGGACATGAGATTTGACGAGATGTTTGGTGAGAAGAAGGTCCAGGACACCAAGAGGCAGCGGGTGATTAACTCCAGGTACCGGGGAGACTACATCGAGCCGGTCATCTACCGGGCCATCATGGAGTAAAGCTGAGCTGGAACACCCCCTTACCTCCCCTCCCCAAACCCCGACCCCTGGCCCCACCCCACCTCACCCCCCTCCGGAAGGTTCCGCTCTGCTGCCTGACTCTGATCACCAGCACTGATAAATCAGGACACTGCATCGGAGCTCCGCCCCAAAACAGTGGACTCCGTGACAGCGGCGACTCTCACTTCTCTCTCTCTCTCTCTGGACTCTCGCTTCGTTTCTTCCTGACTCTTCTCCAAGAGAACTGTGAACATTAAATCCACCCCCCACTGTAATTGATTGTTAATATTCAGACATCCCCATACAGACAAAAAACATACTTTTCCCCTTAACCACCCCCCAATTAATTGCAGCATTATTTTAACCTTGAGTTCTGCCGGTGGTGAGCCATAAGTGCATCTGTTGACCCGAAGCGGAGAGGTGGGAGGTAGCTCTGTTGAGGCTCGACCCTCTCTAGACCCGGCGCCTTCGGGACTGGGCCTTGCGGTTCTGAGTCTGAGTCCACCTCTAGCAGGAAATGGGTTCTTCTCTTCAGGTCTCGTTCTGGTTTTAAAAGAGCGTTGCCTCTGTGTGTGTTCATACAAGGAAAAGAAAGAACAATGTTAAGTTTTAAGTGATGATGAAGATTGTGTTTGTTGTGGAAAGGGTTGCAGGTCATAGGTCCCTAACAAATGTTTGAACAGATAAGTTCTCTACATTTCAAAGAATGTTGCCTATTGTCAATCAGTTTTATGTATTTATTTTTTTTAAAAAGCTCCTTGTCAGGGAGTGAGTTTTCTGCCTGTGATTATAGAAGGCGTTGTCGTTGCCATTTTAACTATACATCTTTTCTTAGCAGGAGTCCAATGTCCACAGCTGACCGCATTCCCAAACAATGTACATTATATTAGGAACATAATGAATATAGCGTTTTCATTTTTAGAGGTTGTATTTGTTTTTTTTACCAACATATTTATTATATGGTGCTTTATGAAATTAACCTTGGCAATACAATTGTGTCAGTTACTATGCTGTAAGTTCGAGGTTCTGGATCGGCTGTTGTACGTCCTATTTTTGCTATGAAGATCTTCTGGACAGAACCCCCCCCTTCCAGCAAAATGCCACGGATTTCTTTTACACTCCGCCAAGGTCCTTCCTCTTTCAAATGAAAGCTGTGCTTCGCTCTCCTAATTTAAAGTCCGAGTTTGACCGGACCCTTTTAATAGCAACATGCAGCCATTTGCAGTTCGCTCTCCTCAAGATGATGATGATGAAATTTATTTTCAATGCATTATTTTTGCACTCATATTAATGTTAATAATAATAATATTAATAATCTATATTTGTCGCTTCCCGGCATAGCCAAGTTCAAAGTTTGAAAGATGCACTTAACGAGGACATACCGAGGCCTTGTGCAGTCCCATCGTTTGCCTGTATATTGGTGTCTTGTGTGTGTTTTTAGTCAGACTCTGTAGTGCTGAGGGCCATAGGAGAATGGCGACGGATGGGATCCAAGGTCCACTTTTTAAACGGAGAATCGGAGGCCGGTCGCTATCTAATATCACCACCCCAAGACAGGGCGCAGTTGGAAACGGAAAGAAGTTTTTTCTATTTTAAAATAGCCTATTTTATTGCTTTGTTTATATTTTTAATGTTCTGTGTCCTTATATACTGTGTGATAGACTTGTATGTAGTTTATTTAAAAGATGTTGAGCTGTCGACTTGTTTCTGCTGGAAGTGGATGTTTGTCCGCTGCTTCCTGTTTTTAGCTCTGCTCAGACGTGTCCCCCCCCCCCCCCCATCCTGGCCCGTGTGGCATGGAGGACACCCGTCTTCTTGCGCTCAGAGCCTCATTCATGGAGTTTTGTAAAGACCATCAGTTTGTGTCAGTAAAGAAACTATGGGCATACACGTTCCACTCTGGGGCAAGGAGTGCTTTCTTAATTTCTTTCTTTTTTTTTTTTTGTCTTCTACCTTTTAATGCATCATCACAGCTTTACATGTGAAGGTCCTTTTTAAATTTAAAGCCATATTACATGTCGTTCCTGGGTCCAAAATTCATAGCTTTACATTTTTAGGTTCTTTTTAAATTCAAAGCCATATTACATGTAGTTCCTGGGTCCAAAATTCATAGTCTCCTGGCCTACCACAATTTGTGACTCAGCAGGAGCTGTGAGATGTGCATTTATTTTCTTGAATAGTTACATATTTGTTTTTTGTTTTTTTTTTCTAATCAGACTCCCATCATGCACTCTCTCCATAAAGCACATCATTAAGTACAAAGCAAGAGCACTAGACAGCCATGTGTTGCGAGATGTTTTGAAATTTTATAAACAGCGATCTAAATGTGCCCCACTTAAACCTGTCAACTGACAAAGGCAGGCATTCCAAAGATATTAACAGCAGCTACTTTTATTACAAAGTGTCTATGTAGCCAAATGTAATTAGGAAACTTGGCTTCAGATGACATGCATTGACAACCTTTACATTTAGGTATGCAATTCAAAAAAATGAATAACCTTCAGATGGACAACATTAAACCTTTGTCTAATCTTTTTGTTTCACCCAGATGGTAATTTGGCTGTCGCCTGGATGTCAAGCAAGCAAGCAAGCACCCATTTCAGTGCATTGCATTTAAATGGAAATTACAGAGAAAGCAGTTAACACGACCAAACCTGAATGACCCTTTGTAAAATGTTTTGGTCTTTGTCTAAATGTCTTTTCAAAACTGATCATGAATAGACTTTGCAGAGCTAAAAGTGAAATGTTGGTAGCAACCATGTTTTCATTGACGTTGAACATGAGTGTTGATTAAAGGCCTGACAGACTAAATTAGAGAGATCTGAGGAAATTGATTAACAAGATGCCTTTGTCACCATCCAACAGAAACGGTGAAGCAAGAGAGCCAAAACAAAACAAAAAACGAGTGATTAAGCGCTAAGTGTGAGGAATAAATTATTGTGCTTCCACGCTTTCCAAACAAGTTATTTTACAATAACAAAGACAAGGTGGTTTTGACTCAGCGGAGGAAAGCCGGGTTGCCTGAAAATAAACCAGTGCAGTGCTGTTTCTACTGAAGGCAAGCCACAATCAACACATGATTCATCTTCGGTGAAGTCCTCAGCAAACCGTGGTGAAGGGGTGAGTCATGGGGAGCAGTAATGGACTGTCAAAAAGGCTTCTGAAACGTTCCTGGAGGGGGCGGTATTGATTCAATCTTGCATCGTCAGGTGGGGAGATTAAATTATGCACGACATGAACATAGCTTACTATTACCTCTGAAAACATGATGTGGTTATATCTTAAAGCATTCCATATGGACAAGGCAGATAACCATTAAAAGAAAAACATAAGGAGTCTCTTCAATAAGCGTGTTGACAGAAACCAGTCGATGCCATTCATAGCAAACGTAGCAGCCTGTTGCAGCCATTTCTGCAAATTTCCCCTTAGATTTGGTTTTTGGAATCTGGTTCGGTTGGTGAATTATTATGGCGTGGATTTCAGGGTGCGGTTTTAAACACTTATGCATGTTTTCAAAATGATTTAGAGTCGTTTGATCATTGTAGATTTAGCGACTGCTCTATGCTGCTCTGTGCAAATTTCAGCACGGTGTGTTTGGCCATGCCAAGCTCATTTGGATAGTCTGAAATGTAAACCTTTTTTTAGTCAATTCACCACGAGGGGATAGATAAACTAAGAGGCATTGTATATGATGTTGTGACTTATAATGTTTAAATGTACGGAACTGTTGGCAACTGTAACAGTAGCAAATACATATATGCGTCTTTATTAGAAACTCGTCTAACATCCACCACATTTTTAATGTAACCAATCCTGTCGTTTCCCCGCCTCCACGGGCTACTGCAAATGAAGTAATTGGTTGTGTGGGACATTGTTTGGCAAGATGGCCGCAGCTCTCGGCCCAATGAGCTGCTAACTCTCTTTGCTGTAGGTTGAGATTGTCAGATCAATGGAAATTCAGCGCGCTGGCGAACCACTTTCCCATCTCTAGAGCTCCCGCCCGTCTACCCGTGTGAACCTCGGCGAACCGCAAGTGGACCGAGTGAGAACCGGCTCAGTCAAGTAAGTAATGACATTTCACTAAATGCTATGATCTGTACAGTATGTCTGATAGGGTGCGCGATATTTTCCACTCGTTATGTTTCCCTACTCGGCCCTTTCTTTGTTTTTTGTTTCCTGACTGGGACCGTGATTGCCCGGCGCTTTCCTTCCTGCCTGTAGGACAAGGTTTTGTTCGATCGAACGTTGGTCAATGCTTGTCCACTACGGCATGGAGTAGAAAGAACGGGGATATACCCTTTCGTATACTTGTAACATTCAATTTGCTACATACTGATACGCTGTTACGAATGGGCATAGTCGTTCCATTGGTCTGCAATTTATTTATTTTCTCCTCAATGCCCCCTCCCGTCTCTGCCCCACCACCCTGCGTCCTGCCAGGCCCCGTGTTATTGGACCTGAGGCAAAACAAATAGGGCACCTGGCTTGGCATGCTGTGTGCAGTGTAGTGTGTAGTATACATGACGGCTTGTATATGTGTCTGCACACGTAGATAAACCCATAGCTCCATCTCCCTGCCTATCCGTCCCTTGCTCTCTCGCTTGCTCCCTCGCTCTCTCTACCGTCCTGTGGGGGAAACAATGCGCCCACTGTCTCTGCTGCGCAGCTGGACCCAGCTGTGTGCTCATTCGGGCAGCAACTCTCCTTGCCACGCAAGACCTGGACTGTCACCCGTTTTGAACTCGCAACGACAGCATTTTCATTTGAGGGCACTCCCGAACGAGACGGGCCTGGCTTTTCCATGTCGTGTAATTTCGTAAGCGGAGCAGCAGGAGGAAAGCCCGTGAATATGGAGGAGCTTGTCCTCGACGTGCATGCGTAGAGCACCGTTCTTCCCCAGGGTGAATTCCTGGCACCGCTGGCTCCGCCGGCAACGGAGTCGGGGCTTCCCAAACTGTGGGGCCATTGTGTCAGTCCCTGCCTGGAGTGTGTGTCGGTCGCAAGGTTGCTTTTTCATGAGAGCGAGCAAGCAAACCTTGACCAAGTTATGATCCTGGCCAGTGAGATGCGATTTACTATTCCGTCATTAGTTTGAGACTCATGAAAGAGTGTGTTGTTAACGATATATAGGCTACAGGCCGTAAGTGGTCTTCAGATATAAATGTGCTCATTTGTAACGTTCGTAAATGGTTTACTTGCCACATCCCTCTTTGATTTGTGTGAAATTTGAAAGATTATAAAAAAATGCTCTCTCCTGCTCTCTCTCTCACTCCACGTTTCTCTGTTTCTTTCTGTATCTGTCTGGGGTTTGGAAATGACCCTTTACCGTCCCTCACTGGTTTTAGCAGCTGTTAAGGAGACTGAGGAAGGGGTACTTGGACGGGAGAAGGGATAGTCATGTTGGAAGCAAGGCCTTTTTTCAGCACGTTCATTGAAAGGTTTTCTACATGTTGCATGTGCATTAAGGGCCCATATCAGACTGCGCTGCCATAGAGGTGGTCAGATGTCTTTGCTTCAGATGTCTGACTTACCTGGAGGCCTTAAGGTGTGAGAAGTGTGGACTTGTTGTGGTGATAGCCGTTGGTCTGTAGGGCTCAAGCTACAGACAGATAGTACTACAATCTACAGACAGATAGTCCTTCAGGTGGGAAAAGACGTCTTATCTGTGGAGTTGAAAAGTCTCTTATCTCAAATACATAAGCTTTTTGTCAGGTTTTTCTTTTTTTTTCTTGTTCTCATGGTCCTCATGATGGTTGCCTCAGTCATGAGGTCTGGAGGAGTTATTGTATTGTTATAAGCTTTTTAGTAGGCTTGGCACAAATGGCTGTTTAGAAATACCACAAAGAGCCAGATATTAGTGCTGTGGCTCAGCTGATCTCGTGACGTCTTTTAGGGAAATTTAGACAGGTCAAAAAAAAAAACGGAGTATGGATACTGTAGTGATTTATAGATCAAGAAGGTTGAATAAAACCGAGTATGCTTAGTGCACTAATTTGGGGGGTTGTAGGATTATTGCATGAGTTTGGGGAGTATAGACAAGTCCTTTTTAAGGTAGGAAGCATTCTCTTTAGTGTAAGAATGGAATCCATGTAAGTCTCACAGCAGGGTTGTATAAATATAAATCTTGGAATATCGGTTTTAAAAAAACAGGTGTTAAACCTCCCTCTCACTCTCTCTGTCTGGCTCTCTCTCTCTCTCTCCATCTCCCTCCCTCTCTCTCTCTCTCTCTCTCTCTCTCTCTCTCTCTCTCTGTTAATCTGAAACACATTTCCTTTCGGTGTCTGCCTTCATCTGTGGGGCTCCATCTGTTCGCTCCCTGTCAGCCATCAAGCGTGAAGGCGGCGTGTAGTATCCTGTGTGAGGCGAGGTGTGCTAGTATCCTGTGTGAGGAGGTGTGTAGTATCCTGTGTGAGCTGATGTGTAGTATACTGTGTGAGGAGGTGTGCTAGTGTCCTGTCTGAGGCAGTGTGTGTAGTATCCTGTGTGAGGCGGCGTGTAGTATACTGTGTGAGGAGGTGTGCTAGTATATTGTGTGAGCCGACGTGTGTAGTATCCTGTGTGAGGTGAGGTGTGTGTGTAGTATACTGTGTGAGGCGGCGTGTAGTATACTGTCTGAGGCGGCGTGTAGTATACTGTCTGAGGCAAGGTGTGTAGTATCCTGTGTGAGGCGGCGTGTA
>CM059276.1:9923331-9925831 GCA_030347295.1 Setipinna tenuifilis | reverse complement strand
TGTGTGTGTGTGGAGGTGGTCTGTTCTGATAGGTATTGTAAGACAGAGCAGCATGTGTGAAGGTGATCTACTGTGAAAAATACTATACATCTGATTCAGATGATTGTGTGTGTGTGTGTGTGTGTGTGTGTGTGTGTGTGTCTGTGTACGTCTGTGTACGTGTACAAGAAGCGATCAAAAGAGCAGGCTGACATAAATATAGACACCCACTAGTGTTGTCACGATACCAACATTTTGGTACCGGTACCGGTACCAACATGTATTTCGATACTTTTCGGTACTTTTCGATACTTTTTTAAATAAAGGTGTTTTTTTTTGTTCAAATAAATAAGGTAATACATTTGTCATACAAGCCAAGGCCTTAAGGAGATACATAACCTAAAAAATATTTTCATCACATACAGCCTGTCTTAAGTAGGACCAGTGTCTTTAAATGGTATGATACCAGTATTTCTAACATATTAAATGGCTAAATGTGTATGTAAAAGTTTGTTACTTTATAAAGATCATGCATGTATTGTAACAACCTCTGCTCTTTGGATATGTCAGTTCGTTTTTTTTGTACTTTCTGTCTAAAAACGTTACAGTCAAAGCCCTCTCTGTATTACTTTATTATTAGGTGTAATACCTAGTGTGGCCACTTCGCAGTATGGCGCTATTTCATTAATTGGCCTCTCCTTTTTTGTTTACATCCGAACGTGGATGCTACATGCTAGTAACATGACAGAATCAAGTATCCAGTTGAATGTCTGGAGAGCAATCGTGCGCGTGTTGTTTTCTCTCACGAGTTGACACTACTGACGTCGTTTTGTGCTGAATGCATTATGTGCAATAGATCAACAAACTCATACGGATAATTCTGCTGTCTAATTTTTGACACGGATTACGCTGGAGAAAGTTTGCTGCTCTGCTCAAATCTCAAACTGGATTATGGATCTTGTAGGCTCTCTGACTGACGCTGCCTGACACTGAATATTTTTTAATGACTATTAACTCGTCTTTAAACCTTTGCTTGCTATGGTGTTGGGTTTTGTTGGTGTATTGCAAGACTGCTATTATGAACTGAAACGAACTTTTGGGGTGTACAATATATTGCAAAACGTGAAATGTGGTGGTCGCTGCGTGTTTTTTTCTGTTTGATGAGAACTCTATCATGTGTTGCACTTAAAACTATTGAACTATTACATTTGAAAAGGGTACATGTCATGAGTAAATTACCTGTCGTTCCCTGAACTCAGTGTGCAGGTCTGGGTGGCTAAGTTAGAGGTGTTTTCGCCTTTAGCCATGCATGTTTTAAAATACCATTTACACAATGGTGCATCAGCGTCAATTGCCTCGTCTTGCTCATTTGTTTTTAAGCCGAAGTACTGCCATATGGCACTTAGCGCCCTTTTGTCCACAAGTTTCAGCGTGGTGGCAGCAGCCATTCTCCCCTCCGTGCTCCACTATCTCTCGTCTTCAACCGTCTTTTTTTCTCTACAAGCTTTAGTTTCCTCCTCATAACGTTACGACGTCACGTGCAAGGTACCGGTACCTGTCCGAATGCAGTATAGTACCGTTTCAAATGCCTCAGTACCGCGGTACCATATCAGTACCGGTATACCGTGCAACCCTAACACCCACACACTGCTTTTGAAAAGAGACTCGGAGATGGAGAGAACAAGAAAGAGCATGGAGATGGAAAGAAAAAGATAGATAGAGAGAAAGAAAGAAAGAGAAAAGGAGGCAGGGAGGGAGGGAGAAAAGGGCCTTAGTGAGTCATAGTGAGCGAGCGTCCACGGCTTCTGCTGCTATCAGCCCTCCGCTAATCTCTCGCTCACTTTTTTATCCCTCCACAAATAAGCGCCATGCTCCCAAGCCTCCGCAGCTGCCGGGCCCTCACTGGGCACGCACACACACACACTCACACACTCACACACACATTTCACGCACACACACACATCTCTCTCACACACACATCTCTCACACACACATCTCTCTCTCTCACACACATCTCTCTCACACACACATCTCTCTCTCACACACATCTCTCTCACACACATCTCTCACACACACACCACACACACACACACACTCTGGGCTGCCTAGCGCAGGGAGAGGAGAGGGAGAAATAAAAAGTGTGTGTGTGTGTGTGTGTGTGTGTGTGTGTGTGTGTGTGTGTGTGTGTGTGTATTTGGCAGTCTGGGTGTGTGAATGTGAGAGACAAAAAAGAAGGAAAGTGTAATCATGGCAGAGGAGAGGAGAGGGGAGGAGAAAGAGAGAGAAGATGGAGATGGAGAGAAGAAAGGACGGAAGGATGAAAAAAGGAGAGAGAGAGAGAGGGTGAGAACGAGCCCCAGAGGATGTGACCGCAGCCATGGCTGGAGGAGATGCCCTGTTGCTCACTCACGTACACACACCATACACTTTCTTTCTTTCTTTCTTTCTTTCTTTCTTTCTTTCTTTCTTTCTTTCTTTCTTTCTTCATTTCTCTCTCTTTTTTTAAATTTTCTTTGTGTGG
>CM059276.1:9910831-9915831 GCA_030347295.1 Setipinna tenuifilis | reverse complement strand
AATTTCCTCTCTGTCTTTGTGGCAGCGAATGTCACCTTTTTCTCTCTTCTCTTTCTTTTCATCCCTCTCTTTTCTCCTCCATTCTCATGTCAGAATTTTCTGTCTGTTTAGATTCTATCCCCCCCCTCTCTTTCTCTCTCTCCCTCTCTCTCTCTCTCTCTCTCCTCTCTCTCTCTCTCTCTCTCTCTCTCTCTCTCTCTCTCTCTCTCTCTCTCTCTCTCTCTCTCTCTCTCTCTCTCTGCTATAGTCCTGTGTTGTTGACAGTGATGCTGATGGTGTCAGTCAGTTGGGTTATACCCAGGTGTGACTCCACTGCCCTGGGTGGCTGCTCTTCATAGGTGTGTGTGTGTGTGTGTGTGTGTGTGGGCCCTTAGGTACTGCACCAGTGCATGTCATTGCCTCTGCCATCTCTCACTGTCACTCTAACAATAGGGCCCATTGTTTACATTGATCCCAAAGTGCTTTTTGCGTTATGTAGGTTTGACAGTCTAATAGGCTGGTATGGATCTGGCAGGACATTATTCCGCGTGTAACAAGGGCTGCTTTTTCACAGAGGTGGCTGAGAGGGCTTTTTTCTAACCCAACACAGAGTTACTTCCTTTTCCCTTTCTTTCTTTTGTTTGTTTGTTTCTTTCTTCATTTCTCTTTCTCTTTCTCTCTCCCCGTCTCCACTCTGGCTTTACCTCCCCTCTTTTGTTCTCTCTCTTCCTCTTTTTTTTAATTCTCTCTTCTTCTCTTTTGGTCTCCTGTCACTGTGTTCCACTCTTCTTCTTTGTTTTGCTTCCGTCTAAGGATGTGACCTTTGTTGTTGTTGTTGTTGTTGTTGCTGCTCTGCATACTCTATGTACTTTAGTGATTACTCGATGTCCTAGTAGTTAGTGAGGCTTAAATGAATGTGTAATGACCTTCTCTCTACTCCCCACCACCATCTGTCAGCAGGCTAAAGATGTGTGTGTGTGTGCTGTGTTAATATTTCATGCTAATAATAAAGTCATATAATAGTAATATAATAATAATAATGTTTTATTATTATTATATATGTGTTGCACAGGCTGGAGGTGTGCGTTTATTGTGTTAATGTTCTGTCTCTCTATCCCATCTCTCTCCAAGGTTGTAGGTGTGTGTGTGTGTGTGTGTGTGTGTGTGTGTGTGTGTGTGTGTGTGTGTGTGTGTGTGTGTGTGTGTGTGTGTGTATGTGTGTATGTGTGTTTTGTGTTAATATTGTTTTTCTACCCCCTCCCTTTCTCTCCAGGGCTGTAGGTGTGTGTTTTGTGTTAATGTTCTTTCTCTACGCCCTCTGTCTGTCTCTCTGCAGGGCTGTAGGTGTGTGTGTGTGTGTGTATTGTGTTAATGTTCTTCTTGTACCCCCTGTGCAGGGCTGTAAGTGTGTGTGTGTGTGTGTGTGTGTGTGTGTGTGTGTATATTGTGTTAATGTTGTTTCTGTACCCCCTGTGCAGGGCTGTGTGTGTGTGTGTGTGTGTGTGTGTGTGTGTGTGTGTGTGTGTATTGTGTTAATGTTGTTCCTGTCCCCCCTGTGCAGGGCTGTAGGTGTGTGTGCGATGCTCAGGAGGCGGGGGAGAGAGTGAGGCTATGGGCTGCACCTCGGCTAAGCAGGTGTCTGCTGTGCCCAGCGATGAGGAGGGACGGGGCAAGGCCTACAGCAACGGAGACCTCTTCACCGGTCAGTACACACACACACACACACACACACACACACACACACACACACACACATACACACACACGATGCACATCAACACACACACACACCAGGTTGAAAATTAATTTCACAGCATGTGAACCTTTACCAGCTACTGACAAATAAATGGTCGAATTCACCATCAGTGAATTGTAATTTTGTGTTCAAAAAATCTACCAGCCATTCTCATATTTTAACAGCATGTGGCTGGTGCAAGTTTCCATCCCTCACACACACACACACACACACACACACTAATAATACACGGTTACACACAAATGCATGTACTGCCTTACACAGGCAAACACACAGGCAAACTTACATATGTACATACATTCTGCACAAAAAGAAATACTCACATGCATATGCAACCAGCAGACATGGTCACAAACAGACACACACACACACAAAATAGTCATTTCGCAAGCACATGTACAGGCTGATCTTTCACTTTCACTCACAGTCTGTACAGGTGGGTCTTTACGTAACTGAAAGTAGAAGTTACATTATTGACACACACACACACACACACACATTCTCTCTCTCTCTCTGACACACACACACGCTTGCATAGATAACATTCATGAAACACGTAACCAAATTCATGTGCCGAACAGATTTCTGGCTCCATGAATACTTTTCCTTGCCACCTAGAGATATTTGTGTGTTTGTGTGTTTGTGTGTGTGTGTGTGTGTGTGTCTGTCTGTCTGTCTGTCTGTCTTTCTTTCTGTTTGTTTTCTTGTCTTAAACTCTTCTGGCTGGTGATCAAATCTGCATGACTCCATGACTCACCTTTGCCTTATGGGAACTCCTCAGATGATTTAAATACTGCGTCAGTCATGGGACATTACCCGCCCCCCTTCACGCCTCTTACTTCTGATGATGTCATGGCCCAAAACCGCTAACAAGGGACCAGACCCGGCAAATTCTGATGAATTTTCGGAAGCTGAGTGGTGTTGCCGGGCAACATTACTAACCAGTGCTGTGTGTGTGTGTGTGTGTGGACACTGTAGGGGAGAGGACGGAGGCAGGTGTTCTTCTTATCAGGAGAGAATCATCATTTATCAGAATGCTTACTTGTTGTGATGGGCCAGTCAGGATGTGAGCGGAAACATTGCTCAAATGAAAGCTGCAACCATGTATCATCACCACATCACCTTGTGACACGCCATGGATTTTGTGACCGCCCGAGACGGATTGGAAAGGGGATCATTTTCGGTGTCCAATGCAGTTGTGAAATCTCCATGACAGTTCATCCACCCAGATAGTGTGTGTGTGTGTGTGTGTGTGGCTGTGTGTTTGTGTGTGTGTGTGTGTGTGTGTGTGTGTGTGTGTGTGTGAGAGAGAGAGAGAGAGAGAGAGAGAGTGTATGTGTGTGTGTGGCTGTGTGTGTGTGTGTGTGTGTGTGTGTGTGTGTGTGTGTGTGTGTGTGTGTAAACAAATGGGCATCTGTATCATTATTCTGTATTGGCGTTACTATTTTTGAATCTGTGCGTGTGTGTTATGGTAGTTACTGTGGCATAACGCTGTGTTTATTACTATGCTTGGCAGTAAACATGAGCTTTGGCAACTCTGTGCCCAGTCATGCCAGTAATGCAACTTTACACAGAAGTGAGAAGTAGCTGATGATTACTATCACGCTATGGAGAGAAGAAGAGAAAGAAAGGGTAAGAGAGATACAGAGAAATAAAGGGAGAGAGAGATAGAGAGAGAGATACATAAAATGACAGACAGACAGATAGATAGACAGACAGAAAGAAAGACAGATGCTAAGAAACAGAAATCCACAGTTACCAAATAATGATCTGAAAAGAAATACACTACAGGTTTTTTTATTGATGAACCTACAATTGTGTTGTTATATGATACATCCACTTGCAGTCTGTCTAACCTAGCCCCAGTCACCCTACAATCCACAACTCTTACTCATGTGTGTTTCTTCTTCACCAGTGGATTCCTCCTCCTCCATCCATCCCTCAAATCTAGCACAGACAGAGAGAGAGAGGGAGACGGAGAAAGATTGAGAGAAATAGAGAGAGAGAGAGGATATATCCATCAAATCTAGCACAGAGAGAGGAGAGAGAGAAAGATTGAGGAAAAAGAGAGAGGGGATAAAGACTGTAAGCGTATGAAAGTAGCAGTATGATCTCCTATCAGGTAGTCTCTTAGGTAATCCCAGAGTGTCTAGACAGGGCTTGGAAAGAGTGAGTCAGAGAGAGAGAGAGAGGGAGTCAGAGAGATGGAGAGAGGTATGGAGGAGAAAGTATCTCATTAATAGCTTTAATTAAGGCTGGGTGGGTGTGAGTGTGTGGAGGAGGTGAAGGGGGGATTACGAGGCAGATTAAGGCCCAGGAGCAACACTGCAGAGTGGGCACATGGTGGACGACAAACCACAGGAGGCCTCCATTCTTTCTCTCTCTCCCTCTTTTCTGTCTCTGCCTGTCTCTCTCTGTCTCTCTCTCTGTCTCTCTCTCTGTCTCTCTCTGTCTCTCTCTGTCTCTCTGTCTATGTCTCTCTCTCTCTTTTTCAAGTCTCGGTAAAAAGCCACTCAATGCAGCGTGTGTTAAGGTGGTCTATCAGAAGGTGCTGAGGCGGGTCACGGAGGTGGTCAGAAGTGTTTCGGCCACAATTTCCACCTAGTGGGTGTTGGAGGTCTATGTAAAAAACCCCTATTGAGAAACATACGGCCGATCTACAGTGGAGTGACCCATTTGTGACCCATTTGCTCCTACACTGCGATAGGTTGCAGGGACTTTTTGAATGGTTTAGGCTGGTATGCATGGGAAGACTCAGAGAAACTCACAGTGTCTACCTTGTTAATTTTTTTAATGGGGGACGGCGAAGTTGGCCATTTGGCTGACCCACAAGGAAAAAAATGCTGGGCCTAGCCTCAGTATATCCTTTAGAGGGGTTTAGGGGGGTGGTAGTCGCATCAAGGGGGTGGAGAGTCGCATCACGTTTGAAGTAGCCTTCTATAAGTTGGTTAATGATGTTATGACTTTTTCAAGTATTTTGTGTGTGGGGGTTGTATTGCTGTTTCAGTTATGTCTGATTGGTAGATGGCGCTCAAATAAAGCAGTTTTAAATCTCTATCTCTCTTCCTCCCTCTCTCTCTCTCTCTCTGTCTTTTTCCCCCTCTCTCTCTTCCACTCTCTCTCTCCCTCTCTCTCTCTCTCTGTCTCTCCCTCTCTCTCTGTCTCTGACTCTCTATTGCTGGAAAGCTTTATTGACCTAAGAATTACAGCAATAGCATATCGTTGCTAAAGTTGTGCACACATACACATGCACACAAGAAAAAGT
>CM059276.1:9880831-9898331 GCA_030347295.1 Setipinna tenuifilis | reverse complement strand
AGAGAGAAAGGAAGAAGAGAGGAAAGAAGAAGAAGGAGAAAGCGAGGGATAGAGTAGGATGTGGGAGGAGGAGGCAGCCGGGATGACACATTTTAAAGGGACAGAGCAGCATATTGTTCTTCCTAACAGGAAATGCCCTCAGGGTTTGTGTTCATCTGTGATGGGGACACCAGGGAAGCCTTTTATTTGCACTCAGCATATCCTGCCCCCATCTCACTGCATCTCTGGAGATAATCATTTAGCTATACTCCTACTCCCCTCTTTTACCATGCCACAACTCATCTCTCTGTCTGCCTCTCTCTCTTTCTCTCTTCTCTCTTCTGTCTTCTCCCTCCCTCTGTCTGCCTCTCTCTCTTCTCTATCTCTCTCCCTCTCCCTCTGTCTCTTTCTCTCTCTCTCTCTCTCTCTCTCTCTCTCTCTCTCCCCCCCCCCCCCCCTCTCTCTCTTTCTCTCTCTCTCTGTCCTCCCTCCTTGTCTCTGCTCTGTCTGCAGGGACGCGACTACTGCTCGGAAGAGGAGGATGTAACATAGCAGCGAGGCCCCTGACTCAGCTACTGAGTGTGTGTGTGTTTGTGTGTATGTGAGTGGGTGTGTGGGAGAGAGAGAGTGTGTGTGAGTGTGTATGTGTGTGTGTGTGTGAGAGAGAGAGAGAAAGAGAGTGTGTGTGCGTGTGTTTGTGTTTGTGCTTATGTGTGTGAGAGAGGAAGAGAAAGAGAGCCAAATGAGAAGAAATGTAAACAGTGTTTGACATGAATGTGTGTGTGTGATTTAAGCGTTTGGATGAGGTTAGAGTTTGTGTGTGTGTATTTGTATGTGTGTGTATGTATGAGTGTGTGACTGTGTTTGTGTTCAACGGAGATATATTATCCTCACAGACTGTTGCCCCTTGTACCCGATCCCCGCCCACCCCTCGCCTTTTCTCAAACTCAAGCTGCCCCCTTTTTGAAGTGACGAATAGAAAAGAAAAAAAAACAAAAAGCTGGCTGAGGGGACAGACTGAAAGCTGGACAGACAGATGGACGCATATGAACGAATGAATGAGTGGGATGGACAGACTTACAGTGGAGGAGTGTGAGAGAGAAGCTCCACCCCCACCACCACCCACACCCCCACCCCTCCAGCACACCCCCACCACCACCACTGTTAATGAATCACCTCCTCCTCTGGACGCTACACCAGCAGAAAGGAACCACTCCATCAGAAGCGAGGAAAGCAAGGGGACAAAAAAAAAAGAGAGAGACCGATAAACCACCCTTTCCCTTCTTTCTTCTCACGCTGACTGTGGCAGACTTGCAGGATGGAGAGAGGATGGAGGGAGGGAGGGAGTGTGGACTCAGAGGGTGGCGGTTGGGGCGTGGGGGTGGGGTGGGGGGTGTGGTGTTGTGGACAGATGATGGTTTGATGTTTGTGTGGAGCGGGGGTGGGGGACAGAGAAACAGATATTTTGATTAGTGCGGAGAGTAAAGAAAAGAGAAAAAGTGGGTTTATTTTGATGCCCTTGACTCCTGCCTTTGTTTTTTGAAGGATTTTTTTTATTTTTTAGTTGTTTTTCTGTCTTGTATTTTTTTTTTCATTCTCTTCCACATTTTTTGGTGTTTTTATTTGTTTGTTTGTTTGTTTGGCTTCTGTCATAGTGCAGCGCCCTCCTCAGGCAAAGGCTGTAAAGGTCAGGACTTCTGACCCCTCAGGGTGGGAGTCAAGTTCAACACTAAAAGGCAGACACACACACACACACACACACACACACACACACACACACACACATACATACACACACACACACACACACACACACACACACACCAGGCTAAAGCTTCTCCACAGTGCCATTTAATAGAGCGTTATGTAAGAGTGTTATTGTGCAAGGTGAATGATCCCGTGTTTTTTGTGTGTGTGTGCATGTGCTCATGGGGCATGGGGTCAGGACAGGGTGATGGGCTAGAGTGAGCGAGAGAGAGGGAGGAAGGAAGTGTGTGTGTGTGTGTGTGTGTGTGGTAAACCTAGAATGGGGTGCCTGCACCTGCTTACATGGCCATTACTCATCTGTCTAAACTCTTCGGTCTTTCCCTGTGGATCTCACACTTATGCGCGTGCACACACACAACAAACACACACACACACACACACACACACATACATTCCTGCTTCAAACTGAGGTCTGGTAAGAGGTGAAAGTTGCCAGGGAGATACTGACTGTGCTGATGTTGTCACCATTACCGGATTCTTTCTCCTTTTTAAAACTTTTGTTTTCTTTAGTGCTTTTTATTTCCAGTGCTCTTTTTTCGGTTTTTCTATTAAAAAAAATAAATAACAGAAGTGAATGGTGTCATATTTTCCTCTCTTTTTCCCCTGCATACTGAGCTGACTATGTCAGGCTAGCGCTGTCTCCCCATAGCCAACAGCCAAGATGGCTTCTCTGTTCAGCAGCTAAATGTTATTTACCAGAGTGAATTCTAGGAAGTCATAAAAGTACTTTGGCTCTGCCAGGTTTAACTCACTGTGTTCAAAACCGAGTTATTGTGTGGCACTGCCAGCCTTACCAAAGCAGAGAAGGCCTTCTAAGTTCAAAACAAAGGAAGAGCCAGTAGCGCCACGAAAGACAGCACAACAACTCTGTGCGCCACCTGCTGGTGATGTCTAACAAAAAAAAAAGAAAAGGAAAGAAAACATCTTTGTCGGCAATAAACGATGTTTACAGGAAGACGACCTTGCAGGTACGTAGGTAGCTGACACTTGAGTTTTTCCAGAGCAGCTACCCGGGATCAACTTCGGTCAGCTGGACAGGAAATTTAAAGGAGCGCCTTGTGGTTTCAATCATAACCGCCTGTTAAAGTCTGAGGGAGGTGTAGAGCGTCAGGCTTGGAGGCAGCTGCCGTTAGCAGCGTGGGGATTAGCGGCGGGATCAATCCTCTGGCAGCTAGGTGCCAACTCATGGTCCTGGATTGAGTCATTCGAGTGTAACGGAATCCTGACACTGCTTACTGTGGATATACTGCTGCTGCTGCTGCTGGCTTACCTCATCCTCTCTGAAATACCCTCTCATCTTTAGCGTTTCGCACTTCCCCCCGGTTTCTCCTGTTCTTCTCTTTTTTACACACACATTCTTTGCATCATCTAGTATGTTGACACTGTGCCACTAGACTGTGGCTAACCGGATCAATCTTTTGTGCAACCCTCTTCCTCTCCATCTCACTCTCTTTTCTGTTATTTTCTTTCTCTTTTTTTGTTACGCCCATCCCCTTCCTTACTGTGCATGTACTACAGTTCACAGCTACCTGTTTCTGTGTTTTCTGCAGCCCCCTAGTATGGCTTTGCTCACTCTTTCTCACACACACACACACATTTGCATGTCATTTAGACAGTCCCACAACAGCATACGAGTCTCAGAGGGCCCACTCAGAGAGTGCATCTGAAGCCTCACCCGCAGAAAGACACTGCACACACACACACACAGACAGGGAGAGAGGCTGGAGGAAGTATTCTAACCTCAGACAGGGATATGGGCAAGACAATGTTCTTTCCAGCATGAGGTAAGGGCCAATAAAGAGCTCTGTGCACGAAAAGTGTGTGTGTGTGTGTTTGCGTGCGTGCGTACACACGCTTGACAGGGTACGGCATGTTCCAGCAGTTTTGGCCAACGCCACCCTCCCTCCACACACACACCTCCCCAATTCATGGGGCTAAGTAATGTCTTGCTCACGCACACACACTCAGACACACACACACACACACACGGTTGATTGGGTTTTACCATATCAGGCTGGAGTGTGGTGCTTTTTCCTCTGGTCCAGTTGTAATGGAGAAGAGATCCCTTTGGGTGAGTGGCACCAGCACAGGTTGGACAGATTTCTCTCTCCCTCCTCTTTTTCCTTTTCCTCTCTCTCTCTCTCTCTTTCTCTCCTCTCTCTCCACTTCCCTGTCTCTACCTCCCTTGCTCTTTCTGTCTCTCTCTCCACCACGCTCTCTCTCCCCTCTCTCTCGCTCTCTCCTTCTCCCTCTCTTTAATTGACACTCATTTTAAGAACCCTGACTCTAGCCAGTACCCCATCCGCGTTGCCAGCGTGACATAAACTGACTATTACCCTTAACTCAGTCCAGACGCCTCGCCTTGTTTCCCCTCTGCCTCTTCCCACTCTCTGCTCCGACATACTCGTCTTGTACCTGTTCCCATCCCTGTCTGCCCCTGTCTCTGTCCCTGTCTGTGTCTCTGCTTCTACTGGCCATAAAATGGCTGATGTTGTTCAGCCCACTTGTCTAAAGTGTTGTGATTATGTTACACCTAATGAAGCCAACAGCAGCTGATGCACTGTAAGTCAATGTAAGACTCACACCAGACTCAGCTGCTCTCTCTTAAGAAAAGTAAAGAAGGAGATAAGTACTGAGTAAGTAAATAAACTGATGTGTGTTTTTTTTCCTGGTTTGGAGATTTCAACACAAAAAATGTTACAGATGTTTTCCCGGAGAGACAACCCAAAACCAAGGCCATTCCAGAAGACAGATGGGAGGGGTGTCAAAGCCCCAGAGACACCCAAAAGCACACACTAGAATGACAAGTGTTCTTGCGTCAAGAATGATCCATCCTTCCTTCTCTCTCTCTCTTTTTCCTTCTCTCTCTCTCTCTCTCTCTCTTTTCCACTCCTCTTCCCACACCACTCAGCCCTACCACCAGGCCCCAGAGCGATTTCACTAAAAGGCTTTTGGGAACAGCTTTGGCTCGGCTCCATCCCACTTGCCTTCCTCTGGTGTCGGTCTCGCTCTGACAGCTTCTCGGCCTGTGCTGCGGCCCAGGCGAGGGCCACGCTGTGGCAGAGAATGGCACTGGCAGGGCTTTAGCACAGCCACCGACCACTGCAAAGGCCTGGCACCACCAGGCAAAGCCACACGCCTGCTTATGAGAGATGGAGGCGGGGTGGAGGGTTGTGAATTTGAGATGTGAGATGGAGGGGGCTGGAGGGATGTGAATGTGAAATGGAGGAGGGTGGAGGGTTTTAGGAGCCAAAGGGAAGTGGTGGTCAGAGCTGTCAGCCATGTTCTGTTCCTTGCAGAGAGACTGGCAGCAGAACAGTGTTGCAGGGGTTGCTGGGAGTCGTTCGTTTTACTCCCAAGAGAAGCACCACGCATGCACCAGCACTGGGTCGAGCTAAGCTTTCTCAGCTAAATGTTCTGAGTTGGGCAGGATGAACAACTTGGCTCATGGTGGAGGGTGGCAGCCGGTAGGGGCTGTGAAGTGTGGGCTTGGCTGCGACAGGGAAGGTTTTCCATCTTCGCTGTTTAGGCAGATGACATCAATCTATCACAGGAGGCCGTTCACTGCGGGCAAAAATCTTCCACATAAAACATGTTCTCTGTGAAAGATTTTCCTGGATGGCTTTTAAAACCTTAAAATATGCTAAGAGATAGAATGATTGGTATCATACGTTGTCCAGATATAGCCGGTTTTTGCATGAAAGCTTTGACAATAAATCTAGACTTGTTTTTCCACCTCATAGACTGAGGAAGAGGTGCAGAGAAAGTTGTTTGTGCTCATAACAGCACATACTAGATACAGGACTATAAATATCGCCTCTGTTTTAACGACCCTCAGAAAATGGCAGTATTTACAACCAACCGTCACACTAAACATACCATTTGTCTTAGTAATGGATTTTACCGCTATTAAAGAGTGGACATTTACCATGCATATTATATTGACCTTAACCTTTAAAAAGGGGAAGTAGCTGTTGTAATTTATCACAAGTAAGTCTACGCTATAGGCCTGGTGATAAAAGTGCCAAACCGTTAGGGTACATCCACATGGCAGTTTAGTACCGCTTCTCATAATCTACTGAGCTGCCTGTCATTCCCTTTTTCCATGACATGTCAACAGCATGCTGGCAAAGTAGGAGCTTTTTCATGGGATGAATGTCACGTAGTTTAAAGAAAGCCACCCAAGAAGATAGACCGTGGGTAAGTATTAGCAGAAAACCTTTCATTATTGAAAGACTAGCTCTGGGCACAGTGTTGTTGAGTGCTAAGGCAGGGCCTTGGCCAATTGGAAAACAGTAGCTTGGGCAGTGGCCCAGAGGACCTGGTGACACTCGCGCTGGGGTAATGACAGTCCTACTGACCCTTTTACCCCAGTCTTGCGCCAAAACAGTCGCAGTCATGTGTGGTCTAGGTCCTATGAGGTCACTTTTGTATACAGTTCTTGCTGGACCTCCCGTCCAGGGTAACTTCTGAACAAGGATAGTAGAAGGGTACATTGTGGAACTCCCAACACTAGAGGGAGCTAGTAGACTACGTAATCTGTCCACAAAGTGGGGCTGTTGCACATACAGTAGGTACACCTAGACTTGTTTGTTTGAGCGCTTACCAGACATTTTCTTTCTTCTAGTAGGCTTCACTTTTAAGTTCAGGTGTTTCTCAGCAGTGATAAAGGTAATGGATGTAGGCTATTGGTTGCCATATAATGGCACATGGAGCTTACAAAGACAAGTCATTTTCTAGGAGCACACTGAAAATATGTTATTCTCTATGGGCTTAGCTACAATTACACAATTATAAAACATTTGTTACTTGGCTTAGTCTGTATACACTATGTTTATCTGCATGCACTCTAATCGTTTCTGTTTACCGTTGTAAAACTGACAAATGCTCTTCTTCAGCATCCAAAATCAGTTATTTTATTAGAAATACATTCTGTAAGCTGAACTGAGGTGTTGCATAACACAGGGTTGCCTGCTACAAACTGAAAATAAGTCAGAAAGTCGGGAAAGGGTAGGCTATATGCATTTTGGCACACCCACTTGACTAACCCATAATTTGAAATCTGATGAAAGAGAGTGTGAAGTTTGAGTTTGGAGGGCGACCCCTCTCGCACCTTCCCCACGTGTCTCCTCTTTCTCCCCTCCCCATCTACCTCTCTCTCCCTCCCTCTGTCGCACAAAGCGAGTCGCGGCCAAGCTCAGGTTGACATAACGGTGCGATCCGGGAACGATGCCGGCGGTCGGAGCGGTAGGTGTCAGCTTCTTCGTCATGCTTGCGGCCGCTGTGCTGCCGGCATGTCGCTCGGAGCTGGTGACGCTGGTGGAGGAGCCCGTCCGACCCGAATCGCCTTTCCTGAAGCCCAAAGTTATGATCGCCATACTGGCTCGCAACGCGGCGCACAGTTTACCCTACTACCTGGGCTGCATAGATAGGCTGGAGTACCCGAAGGACCGGATCGCGATATGGTGAGGAACAAACTTTTTTTTTTTCTAAAACAGAGATTTTTCAACGTTTTTACAACTCTAACTATTACAGAAGCTTGCAAATTATTTTTTATTGCCGGTGTTTACTGATATGAATGAACGGTACAAGTTGTACTCAGCTAGTGCGAATGGCTTAATGAAAGGCTGTGGCAACGGGGAAGAACAGTGCCGCCGCTGTCAGCGTGAAGGAGACCTGTTGCAAAGTTTTATGACGCATTCCCCGCGCGTGTCTGCTCGCCTTAATTAAATGTTAGCAGAAGATGAAAGCAAGGCTCTACTTAAGCCGGTTATAGATGATGTAGTACACCGGCTCGGAAACTGAGGTTTCCCAGAGGACCAGGTATGCTGTCTCAGGTAGGCTACAGTGTGCTCTCGAGAGCTCTTTCAAGAGTTAACGGGATAGATGCTCGTGCCCTCCTGGAATCTGTTGGAGCCGCCTACTGCTGTTGGCAGTCGGGTAGTCATGCGGAAATTGTTAATAGTAGGCCTTTCCCAGGAGCATACAAAGTCTCCCACATGCCAACAGAGCACCTTGCAGATGAAGAAGACTCACTTTTATGAACCCGATGTCATGATAAAACATGGCTGTGTGCTATGAGGGAACTTTAAAACTGTGCCAGTGTGATGTTTCGTTTTGTACCTTGTACTCTTTTTTTGTTTTCCCATGGGGTAGCCTTTCTGTAGAGCTCTTTCATGTACCCAGCCCGTTAAACCCTCTTTTGTTTGCAGGGGCTTTATGTTCGTCTGTTTTCCATTCCGTGCCCCCTACTCTCTCTCTCTCCCACACACGCACACACATACACACACACACACACACACAAACCCCAGCCCCCTCTGTCGCCACCACAACCCCTCTGGGAGCCAGCGTGGGTCCATTCTCATCCCCCACCCAGCCCTCTGAGCAAATGTCTAAATTACTGAGCCAGCTATCATGGCTGTGCTAAGAGGGTCAGCTCAAACAAGCCGGAGGAGGTTCACAGGCACTCCAAGACACTCTCACTGAACATCCCTAGAACTACAGATTTTTTTCATCTTTATCTGTCCCCCAGTCTCTTTTTTCATCTCTCCTCATTTCTCTCCACTTCACACCTTTTTCCCCACATGCACTCTCACCTCTCCTTGTCTGCCTCTCTATTAGTTCCTCTGTTTCATGTCTGTCTTTATCTCTCTCTCTCTCTCTCGCTCTCTCTCTTTTCCACTTCGGGTAGGGTTCGAGCACTTAGGGGAGTTATTCTGGCAGTAAGACTTTTCCATTGTTTCATCTCCACAGCTGTCAGATTGCATCGCTCAGAGCTCCTTGCATGTTGTACATTCTTTTTTGCGCTCTCTGAGATTCCAGGGGAGGAGTGTGGGTGAGTGGGTGCCATCGTTTGGGGTTTGGGGACCATTTCAGCAGCAGAAAAGGTCGGCCCGCAAATGTGGCTTTGCCAAATTGTACCCAGTGCACAGTGGTTTTGCCAAATCGTACCCAGAGCGAATGTTTCTGTTTAAAAGAGAGTTTTTGGCTGAGGTTTAATGTTGCAGATGTCCGCATGCACGCACACACACACACAGACACACACACATCCTTGCACACACACACACACATCCTTGTACACACACACACACACATGTGCACAGAGTAATATCCAGGGGAAGCTCAGCATCCCTAAACAAATGTTAGTAGAAGAGGAGCCATGCGCTACATCATGTAATTAAGTCATATACTGGATGCTGGACGCTGGATGTGGAGTGGAGGAGTAAAGTGGCCTTGACTGGCCCAGCTGAGCTTGAGCAGTCTAAACACTGGGGCTTACTGTGTGATTCAGTCACCGCTGGCTGTGGTAGCTCTCATCCTTTGTCTCTCAGTTACACGGCGAAAGACCAAAAAGGCTGTTTTAATAGTTAGAGGTTGAACGGACTGTTCCTCTCTATTTGTATGCATGTGTGTGGTGTGTGTGTGTGTGTGCACATGTGTGTCTGTGCATGTGTGTGCATGTGTGTTTTACATCTATATAATGTCGCTGCAATGATGACATCACCATCATGGAGGCTCTGAATTAAACAGATGTGTGCGGAGCAGGCAGAGGCTGTGTGGAGACCTGTGAGGGATTCTCTCTCGCAGGAGGAATGCGGGGAATGACGGGGTGGGAGGGGTCAAACACATTTACCCAGCAGCCACTGGGCAGGTTAGCAAGCCACATTCCAGCCATTCTGAGCCAGCACGGTGGACCCAGACCAGGGGATGCGGGAAAGGGTGCTGACTTTTCTACCATCTGCTCACAGAGTCACATAGAGAGAGAGAGAGAGAGAGAGAGAGAGAGAGAGAGAAAGCAAGAGAGACAGAGAGAGAGACTTGCGATGATTTAGGACAGGTCTGCCATATTAACAGGTTAGCTAAGAATCTGGTGTCAGTTTGGATTTATTTCTGAATATTGTAAGGGCTAAAATTGCTTCTCTGCATAGCCACACATTCCATATCTCCCTGAGTCACATCATCATTGGCAGAGTAACAAAAAAAACTGTTAGAAAAAAACACACATGATGTGGCCAGCAGTTGTAATGTGTAATGAGAAGGGCCAAAAAATATTGATTGAAAAAGACAATCGCTATTATTCAGCGTTGCTATTACTGCTGTTGATTTGTGTAAAACGGATTGCCTTCGACAGGAAGAGTGATGGAATAGAGAAACAGACCTAAAAGTTTCAAAAGTGAAAGATGTATGAGTAATAACACACACAAGTCTGGCAACCTGATTGGTGGGTTGGGGGAGCAGCGGGCCAGTCCCAGCCAGTTATCAGCTTAACCTTAACCCTCAGCCTAACCCTAACCCCAGGCAGGCTGACCTTAGCCAGTTAAGGGCGAGTCCAAGGGGTCATTCATAATGGTGATTTCTCCACATAAAGTCTGTATCACAAAAACACACAACCCCTCTGCAGTTGGCTGTGGTTTTTACACAGTTTTACAAAAACAGTCGTGACTGATGTGTTGTCAGGTGGAGAGAGGTGGACACTTGCTTGGGATGCGTGTCAAACTGAGGATAATGTAAAGTTTCTAGTAAATGTCACCAGTGATTTAAGGCAACAATCTGTCTGAACATCCCCTCAGGCATATAGCTACGTGTTTGGAACCAGCTCACAGTGAGCAGCACTAACAGGCTTAGATGAGAGAGAGAGAAAGTGTGTGTGTGTGTGTGTGTGTGTGTGTGTGTGTGTGTGTGTGTGTGTGTGTGTGTGCAGGCATGTTCATCTGCATCTGCATGTGTGTGTGTGTGTGTGTGTAGAAAGAAGTAAGCACTTCCTTAAAATGTGTGTTTTACAGACATCCATGAAAAGATGCAGTAAAAGTAAGGCAAGATTTACAACAGTGATGTGTCCGGTAAATCTACATGTGTTTCTCTTCACCTTGGCTGAATTGTCTGTGTGTGTGTGTGTGTGTGCATATTTCTGCATGTGTGTGTATTGGCATGTTTTTCTGTTTACGTGTGTGTGTGCTAGTGCATATGTATGTGTGTGCCTTTGCATATGCTTGTTTGTTTTGATGTGTTTATCTTGTGTTGATTATAGAACCATTAATTCCTCCAAGGATGTGTTATTATTTTATAGGCCAACTGTGTTTTTGCCCCCAGCCCCCAACCCCCAGGCCCCAAATCCCCACAAAAACACACACTCACACACTCATGCATTCTTTAGTTCTATCAGTGTGTGCAGGTGTACCGCCTACAGGCACGAAACAAACCTGGGAACGTGGGGTCCTCCATGTGACACACATACCTTAATGTTTCCCCAGGGTCTACCATGTGCAAAACACACACGGCAGAAAGGGGAAAAAAACACACATTTATGGGAGATAGAAGAAAAGCATATCTGCTTGCAATTATGCACATGGTCATTGCCGGAGCTTTATTTGTGTGTGTGTGTGTGTGTGTGTGTGTGTGTGTGTTTGGTGTATGTACGTGTGTGTGTTTGTGTGTGTGTGTGTGCGTGAGCTTGGTTTATATCCGTGCAATGTTGGCACAGGTTCTGTCAGCATTTGATTGGACTCCGTGATCTTGTTCAAGTCTTCTTTCCAAGGGGTATTGAGTGAGTGAGAACCCCCTTTCTCCACTCTGTTCAAACACCCTTTCCTGATTACGGCTCCTCTGCAAAGAGAGCACCGCTGTGGCCTGGCTTGGAACATCTGTGGACGCCAGCCTGGCGCTTAGTTAGTGATGCAGAGCACAGCAGCCAGCCTCCGGGCTCCTGAGAGATGATCCACTGGTCTCCAGCGTCCATCGCCTGCCCATAAACCTCAGAGAGCCCATGGCCTTTACCCCCAGAGCTTGGCCAGCACAGCACAGCACAGCACACCCTGTGAGCCATCCACAGGAGACAATAGCAGAACCATGTGCTGCTCTCCTCCACAGAAGAGGGGTATTCAACCTATTCACTGCTCCCCAGGAGCTACAGGCATGCTTGCTTACTAAAGCACAAGGGGATTCATAATGCTGATACCAGAGCAAGCCTGCCCCACCATACCTGTGATCTAAACTAAGTAACATTGGTGGTCATTGGTGTTGTGCCAATACATGTTGGCTTGGCATGTGTCCACATACATTTGTGAGTGTTTACATTAGGCCTATCTCTAGTGTGTGTGTTATTACAGGATGTGGTTTTGGATATTGTTGGATGCTGTTGGATGTAAAAGAGTGATAATAAAAATAGAGATTTGGTTTGCACAACCGATGGCCCTAACCCCCAAAGCTTGGCCAGCACAGAGAGCGCTTTCAGAAGACACAATAGCTGAACCATGTGTTCCTGCTCCTGGGGTATCGAAGTCCTGCTCACCAGAAGCTACACACTCTCAGAAATAAAGGTACAGAATTGTACTTTTACTTGTCACACTGGCAGCACCCACTACCATTTACAAAACTATCTGATTCTAAGTAGCGCTTAACTCTGTATCCAGGCAGATGAGGTAATGAATGAAGTCACCTGTGCTGGGTACATATAGAGATTTAATACATTTTAGGACGTTTACTTACTTCTGTTTGTAACTCACTCCTCTTCATCTTCCCATTGCAGCACACTAATTGCACAACGGGGTAATTTCCATAAATCACTGCAACGGCGCTTTCTGTGCCTCCGGTAATGTCCACGTGTTACTTGCAGGTATTATTTTTTTTATGCAAATGAGACTGTGTTGCCTTTCCTTTGCCCTTGCTTGCTTTGTATGCAGCTGTGCAGAGCAGAGAACTATGGAAAGCAGATCAGATCAGTGGATGCCCAAGAGCAGGACTGAGGTTCACTGTGTATGTTTCAATGTGTGGGAACTTAGCATTCATGCACACAGCTGTTCTGAGAACAGTTTCATCTAAATCTTATTTCACTCAATGCATCTTCAAAATTACTTTCTTCTCTTCGTGCATGGTTTTGGTCTTGGGGGAAATATTTGGGGTCTTTTTTATCATTTGTTTCCGGCCAGTGTGCGTTGTGTGATTGCTTACACATGCCACGTTCATGCCAATGTTACGCCATAGTTGCATGCCAAAGGAAGTCATCTTGCCTGAAGCATTTTTCTGCTCATAAAAAAATATCTGATGCCATCAATTTAGACGTTGCTGTCTCTGAGATTTTCGTTTTCATGGAAGAGTGTGTGTGAAGTATAGGGCCACAGGGGACAATGGCTTGTACTTCTGAGATGTCTTATTGATTCACTGTCATCACAACTAACACACACACACACACACACACACACACAGCAAATGCAGACACACGGCTTCAGGCTGCAGTGTGTGTCATCTGCGATTGGTAATCTCTGTAGAACAACATTGAAACAATGGTGTAGTCTGTTACTGCCATACTGGCTCTTCCACCTCACCTGTGTTTATGCCTTTCACACATGACTTCAGTGCCCAATCACAATATCTGTCAATCAGGATAGCAGGGGGAGAGAGTGAGAGTGATAAAGATGTAAACACACACACACACACACATACACACACACAAAAATACAAATTAGCTCTCTCTCCCTCTCCCTCTCTCTCTTCGTCTCTCTCAAAATCATGTATACAAACACAGAAAAAGACATTGAGAGAGACCGTCAGACGGAGAGACAGGCAGACAGACAGAGAAACACACAAGTGGAGGATGTGCCGTCATGACATGGCTACTGAGGATATTTTAATGGGACAAAGAGGCTCTCAGAAGAGGAGGAGAGAGAGGAAGGAAATGTAATTTTAGCTCAATTTACTGGTTTCATCACTCACGATGGTGTGTTTGCAGCGGTCTTAATTTAGTATTTGTCCGTATACATCACTGGGTCCATCAGGCTCTTTTCCACTCACAAAACTCAGGTCACTCTCGTCTGTGTTGTCTTTTTTTAGCTACGGTATCTGTTTGTGTCGAGGGTGTTTTGTTTTTTTCTCAGTCCCTGTGTTTATGTCAGTAGAGTATAGCTCTATAGGCTGCCTGTGTGGTTTGTATCCCATGGTGTAAGATAGATAGTTTGCTGTGTGTGAGAGTATGTATAGTGTATAGTGGGTGGGTCAAGATGTGGCTTAAGAGCCTGTGGGTTGGTGATTGCATGCATTGCAATCTAAATATCCTCCATATGTGTGATTGTGTGTGTGTGAATCTGTGTGTCTGTGTGTGTGTATGTGGGTGGGTGGGTGTGTATCTGTGTGTGTGTGTGTGGGTGTGGGTGGGTGTGTATCTGCGTCTGTGTGTGTGTATGTGTGTGGGTGGGTGGGTGTGTATCTGTGTCTATTCATTAGTAGTTGAAATATACATAGTTACAGGCACATAAATCTCCATGGATATGTTTTACTCACACTGTCAGCGCCTGAATGGCGGATGTTATAATATGTCGTTCCTCATGGCTGTCACGCAGTCATCTGTTGAGGGAAATGAGTGAGCATGGCTGCAGAAAATGTTATTCAGCCATGTTTTGATGAAACCATTGCATGTTTCCTGTCCGAGCGCCAATCTCTCCAAAGCAAGGGCTGGCCCTGTTGCGAAGGAGCTCACCAACACACTGGCACCACCATCCATCCCCCTCCTCTCCTCCCACTCCAGTCCCCTCCCCTCTCCTTTACTCCCTTCCTCTTCTCCTCTCACCACACTACGCCAAAAGCTCCAAACCCTTTCCATTACTCAATCCAAATGAATTAATGTGAAGTTGTTATTGTGCGGCTCCCACTCTCACTCTCACTCCAGCTCCATCAGCTCCATCAGCCCCAGCTCAGGCGGCGCGGCACTAAATGTTCCCTCAGACTTTCGGCTGCATTTTGCCACCTTCTCCACCAGGGCTGCCAGGAGTAAGACTGCTCGACTGTGTGTGTGTGTGTGTGTGTGTGTGTGTGTGTGTGTGTGTCATGACTAACGGCTTCTGTGGCCAGAGGGCGCATCAGCCTCCCTGGGGTTATAAATACTCTATGAGGTGTGATGGCGAGTGGGGAGTGAGGGGAGTGGGGCGAGTAGGGAGGGTGTGTGTGTGTGTTTGTGTACTTGGCAAGCTGTGCCGCTGTCTGTTTGCTGAGGAGAATAGCACATTTATGTACAATTTAAAGAGCAGACAGATTATTTGCATCGTAAAGGCTTCAGTGTTTCAGGGGGCAGAACCGGAAAACTATCTGCTGGGAACCAGGGCCAGAGTATGTTTGTCTTCCTCTAGATTAGAAGTTTTTTTTTTTTTCATTGAATAAATCAATGTTTGTAAAACTGATTACACAGCAGTTACGACTGTTTATTTCTGTTTAGTCATCTCTGATTTGGCAGGAGGCATTTCTTTCAGTACCACTTCTCGGTCAGCACTTGGTAGAGGTAGATAGTGGGATGTCAACACTTCATTGATTCAAAGTCAGACAAAGCAGAATTGTCACAGCTGTGGAAATATCCTCCATCAACCCCACTGCCTCTCGTATCATGCTACTCAATCACATATTGTCTTTGTCTTGTTTGAGTCGGGTTGATATTACAAGGATTGTGGCCGAAACTGGCACTGCAAATCAAATTCAAAATACATAATCAGAATTTGCATAAATAAAGTTTTCAAAGGTAAACAGTTCGGCTTAGCTATTTTTGTCAGTGAAATCAGTATTTTAATATACCGTGTTTTTACTGTTAGGCTCATTTTGTGATTACTTGCTGTAAATGTCTCATATAAAATGCTTTTAACATGCTCTCCCCTTACATGTTATTGCAGTGTAAAACACATTACACAAAACTCTGTTGAGGTCTTTTTTTCCCCTTCAGAAGAATACACCCTGTTGATCTACTATACATCATAGTGCACATGGTAGATGGTAAAAGGTTTATTTTTATAATTTTCCCAAATGAAAATGCAGAGTGTTTGGCATATGTACTATACAGCAGTCTGTAAAACTCTTTATTTTACTGCAGAGAGAAGGTGTGTCTGTGTGTGTGTGAGAGAGAGAGTGTGTGAGAGAGAGAGAGAGAAAGAGAGAGAGGAAGAGAGTGAGAAAGAGAGAAATTTAGAGTGTGTGACAGAGTGGATGGCTAGTGTCCGAGAGTGAATGTGTGGGAATGGGCTTCCATAGGCAGGGGGGGAAGTGGAGTTGGCTCTACTCTGTTGACTGAAGGGGGCCTGAAGAATTCAGCTGTACACACACACACACACACATGCTGCCCCTCCCTCCCTTCTGACTCTGTAGGTCCAGCCACGTCAGCTGGCCTGCAGCACAACAAATGCTCACACACACACACACACACACACGAGAATATACCTTCACAGTTAGCTCACTTGTGCATTCATACATATTCATAATGTTGTACATATTCATGTTTTCCATGTACCACACATGTACTACCTACACACACTTAACACATAACCCTTTACCTATACCAGCCATACTCGACTACAACGAGTTAATGAGTTGTCATTTGAGGAGATACTTGGCGATGGCTGTGAAGATTGGTGTTTTGAAATAGGGTACTCGTCTGTAATCAGGAGGAATCATCCGTACCCTTTGTGCAATATTACATCCCTTAATTGCCTTGGCTGTGAGGAGGGTAATTAGAGCAGAGTGGCTTTGGTGACAGAGCTGGACCTGTTGAACTCTCTTGTCTTAGTCTATTCCTCCCTCTCTGAGTGGCTAAGCAGTAATGTGTTTAACAGAAGAGATGATCAGTGGGTGAGAAATGATAGATAGATAGAGAAGAGAGAGAGAGAGAGATAGCGAGGGATGAGAGATGAAAGAGAAAGTGGTGTGGCTCTGTAGGTGAGCGATAAGCATATGGTGTCCAGATGCTTTCCATGCAGAGAGAGAGAGAGAGAGAGAGAGAGCACCTCAGGACTTTCAATAATGAGGCACAGGGTTAGAGCCACATTTCACAGAGAGAACCAAACAGAGAGAGAGAGATAGAGAGGGAGAGAGACAGAGAGAGAGAGAGATAGAGCCAAGACAGCAAGCAGAGAGAAAGAGAGAGGGAGGAAAAGGGTTGGATAGAGAGAAAGAAACAAAAGATGATAATGGACAAAAAGAAAGATAAAAAGATATACAAATAAAATGATGGAGAGAGGAAAAGAATGTAAGGGGGGACACAAAGAAAACATGAAGAATGAAGGAAGAGAAAGTGAGGCAGAGGGAGAGAAAGAGACAAGAAACAGGAGAGAGAGGGACAGAGAGAAAGAAGAGACAGGTGAAGAGAGAGATGTGAGGATAGCCAAAGAAGAAAAGAAAGGGAAGAGAAACTTTTCCTTTTTAAAATTCTGTAATGCATTACTGAACAAAGCAGTCAGTATCTCAGTAAAAATAGAGCCTCATGCACTCCAACCCAAACCACAGCTCCTCTGATATACAGCACTTATGCAAAGCCTGGACATCATTCACTAACGTTTCTCTAATATTACAGCACTTTATTCATACTCTCACCAAAGTAAAACAATATCTGCATCTCATAAAAGATTTAAAATCGTTTAGGGCACTGTGGTTCAGTTGGCTAGGGTGGTACTGTGTTCAGGTCTGTGTGATTTAGATTTGAGTTTAACTTGTGATCATTTTCGAATCCTATCTCTCTCTCTCTCTCTCTCTCTCTCTCTCTCTCTCTCTCTCTCTCTCTCTCTCTCTCTCTCTCTCTCTCTCTTTCTCTTTCTCTCTCTCTCTCTCTCTCTCTCTCTCTCTCTCTACCACTTGTTTCCTGTCAGTCTTCTCTGTCCTATGTGAATAAAGGTGAAAGAAGGGCCGGGCATTATATGTAAAAAAAAGGCAGGCTTGAGTAGATTGTGTGTGGATCAGAAGAGGAACAGAAATATGTAGTGTAGTAGTTTGTTGTGTCTGACGTGGTGCTTCA
>CM059276.1:9868331-9873331 GCA_030347295.1 Setipinna tenuifilis | reverse complement strand
CTAACTATTCCCTCTGTCCCTCTGCCTTTCACCTCCCTCCATCTCTCTCTGTGTCTGTCTCTGTCTCTCTCTTTCTCTTTCTTTCCTCCCCCCTTTCTCCCTCTCTCTCTCTCTCTCTTTCTCTCTCTCTCTCTCTCTCTCTCTCTCACTCTCTCAGATCTTACACAGATGAGTGGGGACCCAAGCACTGGCCTCCATCTCGCTTCAACCATGTGATGAAACTCAGACAAGCTGCCCTGAAGGCAGCGCGTGAACACTGGGCAGATTACCTCCTGGTAAATACACCACCTCATGCCTTATACTCACATATACAGATTACCTACTGGCAAATACACCACCCCATGTCCTAGATTAACATATACAGATTACCTACTGGCAAATACACCACCCCATGTCCTAGATTAACATATACAGATTACCTACTGGCAAATACACCACCCCATGTGCTAGATTAACATATACAGATTACCTACTGGCAAATACACCACCCCATGTCCTAGATTAACATATACAGATTACCTACTGGCAAATACACCACCCCATGTCCTAGATTAACATATACAGATTACCTACTGGCAAATACACCACCCCATGTCCTAGATTAACATATACAGATTACCTACTGGTAAATACACCACCCCATGTCCTATACTCCCATATGTCGATTATTAACTGGTAATTACACCTCTGTGTTTTATACTCATATACAGATTACCTACTAAACCACTCTAATTCTATACATACAGATTGCTTACTAGTCATACCACTTTGTGTATTTTATTCATATACAGATTACTTACTGTTAATACACCATTATGTGTCTTATATTTACTGTATATACAGTGTGGTATCAGTGTGGAGTACCTTGACTTAGAAAGCTGTTACTATCTGAATTGAAATTGTGTATGTAAGATGTTTATACAACTTAGTTACTACCCATTTTGAGGGGAAAAATTAGAAACATAAGTTAACACCTGAAATGTAAATGTCATGTTCAAATTCAGGTACTAATTAATTAATTAATATCAGCTCCAGAGTACTGTGGTAGTTTAGCTACACTGGCTATACTCTATCTCTGTGTTACACTGTATGAGGGTGCTGTAGCATGTTGGTAAACTGCATGACTGTGATGATGTGTATGATGGAGTAGTTTTCTTTCCTCTACTCTTGGCACCTATTTACCTGCCCTGCTAGTGCCCAGTCTTTTCCTTTTGAGTCCAACATAACCAGAACACACTCCCCTCATTAGTCATATGTTTCCATTTATGCTATATTCATTTATTTACTTTTAATAAACAGGGTTTTGTAGCTAAATAATTTTGAGTTGGCTGTGTTTGTGGGAATAGTGGCAAATGCTGAGAAGAAAGCCCAGCCATTTTAAAAGGCCTCACAGTTAGGAATCCCCCCCAGCACGCCCTACATCATGGGCGCTGAGCGCTTCAGGAAGTGCTCCCTCCTGCAGATTTCCCATCAGCACAGTACTGAGCTGGGCTAGCCCACCTGGCTTTAATCTAGAGGGGCCCAGCCGCCTGAGTACAGCCCAGCATGGAGCACTCCAGAGATACTTCACTCCATAAGCCCTCCACTACACTCTATAGCAGGGCTCTCCAACCTTTCTGAGATGAAGGGTACTACTACCGGAAGAGTGAGAAACTATATGGAGGGCTGCTCATTCAAAATCTTCAAATAAATGAAAATACATTTGAAGATCATGCACTGTTGGTGTCTCACAAGCTCATGGTGGGCTAGCTAGTGGTACCCAGGGCACCGTGTTGGAGAGCCCTGCTCTATAGCATTATGGAGACACTATACTCTATAATTTATGTCAACATACACTGTCTCAAGAGAATTTGATTAGCATTATAGCATTTCCCACAGGGTTTCCGTTTTAACATTCTCAACGATGTAAAACATAGCAGAAGTAGTTTGGGGCCGAAATAGAAACAGTCAGACATTGTTTTCATTTTTACTGTTAAAAGGGTCTATAGAGATACTACTCCACAGCAGTGTAGAGACACTATACTTTAAACAAAATATTCACAGCATTATGTAAACACCATACTCTTGTTTATTACAGTCTACATTTATATAGAGATACTTTACTGAACTACATACAACATATTCCTTACCCGGTAGAGACTTTGTGTGCTGTACTCTAAAGCACCATAGAGACACAATACCCATATATAGTTTTTGTTCTGCTGTTTTCATTAATGGTGTATGTTTTGTTTCTTGCTTGCTTGCTTACTTTCTGAGTAAAGGTGTTTGTGAGATGCTATTAAGTGTAGTTTGGTTTAGGATCCCCTGAGGGTCAGAGTTATAATAGCCCAGCTCCACACATGCTGAGCAAGGTAGTTACAGCTCCCCACCCCACCCCCCCTTCCCACAGTGCTAGAGTACAGGATAAACCCATCATGAGAAACACTGTAATTGACAGACTGAGGCATGTTTAATGGCTTGTTTAATGGTGTGTTTAAACTCTTTGATGTCTTTTGTCTGCCTTTTTTCATTTTTTTTCCCACTTTCTTTCTTAAAGTCATTCCATGTGTCTGTCTTTATTACGGCAATTTATATGATTTATTTTTTTTATTTATTTTCTTGTGGTGCCACTATTATTATCTTGCACCTTGGGTAATTCTGGTATTTAAATGTGCTGTAACTTTTTATCTTTTACGCAGATAATTGGTGTATGATTGATGAAACTGTCACCCTTAATGACTTTGAGAAAATTATGTTTAAACATCTAGTATGAAGTTGTTAATTAAAATTGCACTGACGTCAAAAACGCTCTTTTTTCACTGCTTACTTTTTTCTGTCTCTCTTTTTTATATCTTGTCTCCTTCTCTCCCTCTCTCTGTCCCCTCTCTCTTTCTTTCCCTCCCTGTCGGTAGTTTGCGGACAGTGATAACCTGCTGACCAACCCGAGGGTGCTGGAGCTGATGATCGCTGAGAACCGCACCCTGGTGGCCCCCATGCTGGATGCAAGGGCTCTCTACTCCAACTTCTGGTGCGGCATGACACCTCAGGTACCCCCTACTGTCCCCAGGGCCGCTCATAAGGGACGATAAACATGAAGGGAGGGGGCCCGATAATTGGATTTTTTCAGGGGCCCAGCCATCTCTCTGGACAGGCCTGACCACCCGCCACCACCTTACACACCCCACACCCCGAACACTCATACACACACACACCCATACACTTAACACCCCTCAGAGACTGCTCTCTACCAACCACATCACCCAACCCACCACACCACACACATCCCAACAACACACACATGACCACATACACCTGCGTACCCCCCACATAACCCATGCCACCCAATATGCAACCACAGATACCGCCACAACATTACACACACCTCCATATCCCCTCCATTACCACTCCTCCTCCTCTCCTCCCCTTCCTTCTCCCTCTTCCTCCCCCTATCTCCTCTCCTGTGCTATAACCATCACTCCTCCTCCTCTCTTCTGCTCCCCTCTCCCATCTCCTCCCCCTCTCCTCTCCTCTGCTCTAATTACCACTCCTCTCTTGTCCTCCTCTCCTTTCTTCTCCTTCTCCCCCCCTCTCTCTCCCTCCATGTCTCTGGCAGGGCTACTACAAGCGTACCCCTGACTACCAGCTGATCCGTGAGTGGAAGCGTCTGGGCTGCTACGGGGTGCCCATGGTCCACTCCACCTTCCTCCTGGACCTCAGGCGCAGCGCCACCCGCCAGCTGGCCTTCCACCCGCCCCACCCCGACTACTCCTGGGCCTTCGACGACGTCATGGTCTTCGCCTTCTCTGCAAGACAGGCAGGTCAGGGAGCTTGTCTTGTCTGTGTGAATGTGTGTGTGTGTGTGTGTGTGTGTGTTTGCATGTGTGTGCATGCTCTCTCTCTCTGTCTTTCTCTCTGTCTCTCTTTCTCTCTCACACACACACACACACAAAAAACACACACTCACACACAAACACTTTATTTCTGTGTGTCGGTGTTTGTTTGTGGGTCTGTGTGTGTGTGTGTGTGTGTGGGTCTGTGTGTGTGTGTGTGTGTGTGTGTGTGTGTGCACTCTCTCTTTCTCGCTTTTTTTTCTGTGTGTCTGTGTTTGTTTGTGTGTCTGTGTCTTGTGTGTTTAGTTTGTGTGTGGTTTTGTCTATGTGTGACTGTCTATTCATACGTGAAACTACACCACCTGGAGCAAAATATATTCAAGCAACAGCACCACCTCTCACAGCGCAAGAGCTCAGCATCTGCTGCCTCCCAGTGTGTGTGTGTGTGTGTGTGTGTGTGTGTGTGTGTGTGTGTGTGTGTGTGTGTGTGTGTGTGTGTGTGTGTGCATGTGTGTGTTGGGAAGTGGGTAGGAGAAATGTTGCTATAATGGGCAACATATGTCCAGCTTAATGGCTTTGCTCACAGTGTGTGTGTGTGTGTGTGTGTGTGTGTGTGTGTGTGTGTGTGTGTGTGTGTGTGTGTGTGTTTAGATGTAGCTAATGATCTGTGTGCCACACAACAAAGCGGGGGCTAAACATTCAGGTTACACTCGTGCTGAGACAGATAAAGACGTGCAGGGCAACACACGCGCAAACACACATACACACACCAGCACACGCAAGCACACACACACGCACACACACGCAAACACACACACACACACACATACACACACACACACACACACACACACACACACACACACACATAAAGGGAGAGTACTGCCACACACAAACATTTCCTGTTTCAGTTAAAGAGTGTCAACACATGCGTTGAGTCTCCTCTAATCCCATAATGGGCCTTAGGGTCCTACAGACTGTTCCTGACAGCCTGGGTTCCTGCCAAGGCATGCCCATACATTGCTGTTTACAGTAATACTGTCTTTACCTCCTGTGTGTGTGTATGTATGTGTGTGTGTGTGTCCACAGCCCTTTACTGACATTTTCCGCTTTGTGTTTGTACCAGTGCACTGTGTATTCATTAGAATAGTTTATAAATCAAGAATGTTACAGTTGCTTCTGCAAGAGTAG
>CM059276.1:9838331-9858331 GCA_030347295.1 Setipinna tenuifilis | reverse complement strand
GATATATTGTATTTGTACATGTCTGTGTGTGTGTGTGTGTGTGTGTGTGTGTGTGTGTGTGTGTGTGTGTGTGTGTGTGTGTGTGTGTGTGTGTTTGTGCAGTAGCATGAGCATCCATATAGAGCTGGGTAAACAAACAAGCTGAAAGCCGCTGCTGTGCTATCTGTGGGAAAATCTCTGTTACAGAATAATGGAGTTATGTCTGGCTCACACTTCAGACGGTCAGTGAGGGAGAGGAGATTTGCCAACATTTGTAAAGTGTCTGTGTGTGTAATGGAATGTGTTTGTGTGTGTAGTGGAATGTGTATATGTGTTTGTATCTGTGTGTGCGTGCTTGTGTGCGTGTGTGTGTGTGTCTGTTTGTGATAGTATATGCATATGTAATTTTTTGTGTTTGCATGCATGTGCAGTAGAGTACAGCTTTGTGTGTGGTCTTGTGTATATTGTGTTGTGTATATGTGTATGTAGTGAGGAAGTGGGGTGATCACACAGTACATCTGTGTATTTTCTGAATGTTTTTACATATTGTTTTGAGTGTGTGTACGTGTGCATGTGCACATTTGTATGTGTATGTGTGTGTGTCTGTGTGGGTGTACACTAACAGTGAAAACTAAACGAAGGTTGGATGCTGCACATTGTGGTCCTCACTCATACTGAGGTGCCGTCCAGTGAGTACACTGGGGTGTTGGGTTACACGCCTCCCCACAGTGCTGACTGATGTGGTGTGAGGTGCTGAGGCGCTCAGGCGTTTGACCTCTGTGGTGGGGGGGGGTTTGACCTCTGTGACAGCGTGTGACCTGATAAGTGCTCCACTCTCACTCACCAGCCAAATAAATTGTATTGGCTCCAGTGTTTATATTTGCCTCTTAAGTGGCGCCAGTTTGTGAGAAATCTCTCACGCCACGCCAGCACCAGGGGAATGGCAGTGTGGTGTGTCAAACCAAGTACAACTCTGCCATATAAAACCTTAGAGCATGCTGGAGTTATCACAGCTGTGTCACACACGATAAGACCTGGATAATTGTTTTTGTTGTTTGCATTTAAATAAGTGTGACTTGGTGAACTATTCAATCTGTTTATCTATCTATCTATCTATCTATTTCATTTGCCTCTCTCTCACTCACTCTCTTAATTTAAATTACATCAATGCTAATTTAGATCAGTAAGCTTTATTAAAAAGACCTAGTAAAAAAAAAAGAAATATATGAAAATATAAAACATGAAGGTATTCAAACATGAAAACTGATGTCTTTCTCCTTCTTTCTTTCTCTCTCTCTTTCTCTCTCTCTCTCTCTGTCTCAGTGCGGACTACATGTCGTACTTTGAGCAGCGGGACCTGCGGGCGTTCTCGGTGGAGCCTCTGCTGCTGTACCCCACGCACTACACGGGGGACCCGGGCTACGTGAGCGACACCGAGACCTCCACCATCTGGGACGACGAGGCGGTGGCCACGGACTGGGACCGGCAGTACGCCCCCGGCAGGGCCCAGCAGCAGAGCCCCACCCAGCCCAGCGTCAGCGTCAGCGGGGACATGGACATGCCCGCCGCCCCCGCCGCCCACTCCTCCAGCCGCGACGAGCTCTGAGAGACTCATATAGGGGGGGCGGGGCAGGCTGGGGACATGAAAACACACACTGCATACACACACACTGCACATACACACACAGACAGACCACACATACTGTATGAACAAATACAAACATACACACACAAACATATATGAACAAATACATACACACATACACTGCACACACACACACACAAACTGTATGAACAAATACGAGCACACACACACACACACATGCACATACACACACACTTTCCAAGACTGTCACATCTAGAATTCATCAAAACACTGATACAAACCATTCACAAAGCATTAGCAATAACAATTCAGAGACCATATTTATTTTTTTCCAACCAGATGTAGACTATAAAAAAATACACAAACATACATGATCACCCACAGTCATATGCTGTTACTGACACACAGACAAACACACACACACACACACACGCACACGCACACTCACTGTAAGTCTCAGAATAGTCTCGCGCTGTCTCGTATATAAGCTCATCCCAGCAGCTCTCATGTCCCATCTCTCCATCTCCCCTGCCGCCCGCTGGCCGTTGCATAACAGCGGGCTGAGATGCACGACCCTTTGGCCAGCTGGGAAGGCGGGTGGGATGGCGAATCTGAACAGGGAAGAAGCTATGGGTCACCAAAAATAATTAAAGAAATACACCACCCATTCCACTTCACCCCACTCCCCCCAACCCCCCTATTTATTCCTCACATGTCCCAAAAGACATTGAGTCCCCATCTCATATTACCCCCGCCCCACCCCACCCCACCCCAACACTTCATCCCCAAGCACCCACTTGTCCACCCTGTCTCAGGATGGCTCGAGAGGAGACACAAGAGAGACACATGCGTGAGAAATGCTTGAGACGCTGGGAGACCAGAGCAGTCTGATGACCCCGCTGGGAGACGTGAGGAAAGAAGAGTCCATCATCATTTCTGAGCAACATATGCCTCACAGATTCTCGCTGTAGGCACAGCAGGAACTCAGAAAAAAACAACACCATAAACTGGTCTCTTTTTTATTTTTTTTTTAATTTAAGACTGGATGATTATTGTAATTTAAAAGAAACAGATGGGAGTTTTACAGGCAGCCTCGGGAATAAAGAGAAATCTTACAGCTGTCTACAGTCAAACTATGTGACGTTTACGTATGTGTGTGTTTTTAAGTGTTTGTGTTTATGTCTCTGATTGAAAAGTCTCCAGTGAGTTTAACATGACAGACTTGTAGGTGTTTGTCATTTTTGACATTCAAACCTCAGTGATGCCCAGCAATAATTAATCAACGCCTTCACTGATGTCAAAATCCCTTGTTTAGTTCCAGTGACTGTATGAAATGATTTGCACAGTCGCTAGTTGAGACTAATCTTCATTTCAGCTAAAGAGTGTCTTTTAGATCTGGTGATCACATCAGTTCAAAATTGGACTGAACCAAGCAGATTCTTTAGGGGGAGATACAGGCAGCGATGTTGGGCTAATAGCCTGTTAAAGATTATAATGTAATAAAACAAATGAGCCGGAGCGCGGCGCTTACGACAGAAGCGTCTGTGTGTGGTTCAGTGTCGCTAGGATGGAGACGGTTCTGCACTGTTCCCAGCCAGCATGACGCTCACTGGCATCCAGTGCTGTTACAGACAAGCTGCTACCGGGGTGAAGTTAGCTTGAAATTTGACATTAGCCATTTAACATTAATGTTCAAAATATCAGTGCATGTCCACCTTGTTGAAAATGGACTGCCTATTTTTAGTTCAGTTGTGAAAGACTTGCATTCAGCGGTGGAATTGTAAATACTGTTCAAAATGGAAATTAATTAAAAATTAGTGCTGTCAATCCATTAAAGAAGTTAATCTGATTAATCACAATGGAGTTCAAAGGTTACTCATGATTAATCACAATTACTCACACATTTAAAGTTCCAGAATTCCGCTTTTTTGTATAGAAAGATGGTTATCCAAAGGCTTGTGCATGGGAGCCAGCTGCAGTGTCTTGTCTCTTGTTATTCACGACGTGCACACATAAATATTGTGGGCCTACCCACAATCCGAATAGACAGAACAGAAAAAAGCAAGGCGTATTGCAGTCTGCACAATGGAAAAAAATGTACAGTTTAAATCGTACTCTTTGATGTCACCATTGATGTCACTCATTCGATGAAAAGCTACACACTTAACAAAGAAAGTTCGTAAACCCGCAAATTGTAGCCCATCATCTTCTCGAGGCCTTTCTCCTTAACGTGTGCATGATTAATTAGTGTTGTAAATAATGTTTTAATTAATCACATGCGTTAACACTGACAGCACTAATAACAATGAAAAAGAGTTTTTCCATCCTAGCATTGAATCTGCGATTTCTCCAGACTGTACCCAATATCTCCCAAATCCATTGAAAGATCTTCATCAAACGTGGTGTACTTACCCACCATAGGGTGTTAAAGTTGGGTCAAAGTTGCAAGGGGTCACAGAAATAACTTACATGTAGCATTTGGCTCCAAAGCAGACTGATGAATCTTCATTAACTCTAGTACATTTATTGTCTATACAAGTCAGATAAACCGATTAGGGGCTCAGGGTCATGGGGTCAAAGGTTACGTTTTATCAACTGTCATACAAGGTGTCAGATGGTGGAGACATGCTAATGAACATGTCAGGGTCAATGCAATTACTAAATATCAGGGCCGGCACTCCCATAACGAGCATCACTGCACATAGGGCACAAAAGTGCCAGAGGGGGCAACAAAAAACAGGTAAATGAGAAAAAAACACCACAAGCAACAGCCATGACATACTTAAAATTTAAAATTATGCATTGTATGAATAGATATAAGCAATAGAAATGAACTTATTTCCTTCAGAAAAGAATGACTTAGGCTATGGTCTGTGCGGGCCCTCTCCAATCTACCTGTGATGCACCCCTCTCTCATCTTCAAGTGGTCTGTTCTGTTTAATAAACATCAAACAGTTGCAAATGTAATGCATTGTAAGTTAGAAGTGGCTTTCTGAAGCCATCAAGAAGTTCAAAAGAGTAAAACAGATGACAGGATTAGGCTTGTGCATCGCTTGCAGATATGCTGATGTTTAAGATGGCAGCTGTCACAGGGGAATTTGTAACAGTGCTTTTAAACCAGTTCTAAACATGCCCACATAACAAGGTAACACTAGCTGCCATTACCAAATTAAAGATTAGCAATCAGTGCACACACAGAAATTACTTCTACTGAAGATTACTACCTCCAACTGAGGAACAATAAGCTGGACTTTGCCATTGCTTCCAGCAAAGTAAAGTGTTACCAGCAAAGTATTTCCTTTGTAGTTTACTTAACATTCTGCACATCAGATTGTTTGTTTGGTATTTATTATGAGATGAACCTACTACCATTATGTAATTGTTTATCACCTGCAGGTGAAAAGTTAGCTTAATGATTGGATAGTGGAAAATTACTTTTGGTTACGTGCAATCACCTCCCTAAACCTCCCAATTGTCTTAAAGATGATGATATTACACATTTTTGCAACTATCCCTGTCCCAGTTGCTTCTGCTGAGGGAAACTGTTCAAAACTCGAGTTTATTAGCATTCATCAGTGGGGTGGGAAGGTTTAAGTGGTCAAATGGTTATCAGCATCAATGGTGACCTGGCTCAGAAGTGGTCAAATGATGACCTGATTGATGATTTTGCAGCCAGGAAAGTCAACAGGGTGCCCTTTTAGAGCACCTAACATAGGGCCACCACCAAGTTTGACACATAGGGAAGTTCTATATAATTATGTTCTCTCCAGGGTTAGGGTTTGTTAAAATGTAATGTTGAATAAATTCTGTTTTTAACATAGATTTTTAGTTAGGGTATATAGTTATTGCACAGGCTTATAGTGGTATTTTTGCTATGGTATTTTATTTATTGTAATGCCCGGTTAGTGCAGCAGATTAATTGCATATTTCAGGAGAATCGTTCAAATTGGTATACATTTGGCACAAAAACTCTCTAAGGGTCACTTTTTGGAAAAAAGGCGTTCGCCACCAAATAATTTCAACATTTTGTGGAAATATTCTGTTAAGAATGTTTTTTTATGGAGAATGGTCCTTCTCCCTCACAAAATCAAGATGACAAACATTTTTCAAGATGGTCACCACCATTTTTCAAGATTAGGGTTAGAATTAGGGTTAAAATTAGGGTTAGGGTTACAATTAGGGTTAGGGTTAGGGTTACAATTAGGATTAGGGTTAGGGTTACAATAAGGGTTAGGGTTACAATTAGAATTAGGGTTTAAAAAAAAGGGTCTGAACTCCAGAAATCGAGTTTTGGAAATGGAGTCTGGGGCCAATCCATATCTGCAGTCTTGGGGCCATACTTGGAATCCAGAACTGCAGTCTGGGGCCAGACTTCCAAGAAGCAAGTTCCACCTGAAGGCCAGAACAGAAACCTAAGATACTAAATTGGGCTGCATAAAATCAAACGTTTGGCCAAAAAATACAGGAGTGGTCTCAACAAAAAATACAGGAGAGTCCAATAGCAGTCCCAATCATAACTTTTAGCATAACTATTAGTTTTGATATAATAATCTGTTCTGGTTGTCACCTCTGGCCTTCAGGTGGAACAGTACACTAAAACTGCATTGTTGGAACTCCCATGTCTTAGACTTGCTTCTTGGAAGTCTGGCCCCAGACTGCAGTTCTGGGGCCTCATTCATAAAGCGTTCTTACGCACAGATTTGATCTTAGAGTGTTCGTACGAACAAATTCACGTCAAAGTACAGAGTTATAAAAAACATCTTTGACTTTGAAAAGTACTTATTTCCACGTCAGGTTCCAGCTTGGCGTACGACCATTTCCTTGTGGCTATGCCTGGTATTGCAGATATTTTCCAATGCACGGGCTAGGAATTTCATTTAAAAAAAGACAATCTCGCCTCTTTCACTGTAATATGATTAGGATTTGCTGATATAAGCAGAGGTACCCTATCAATACTTTAAAAATATATATTTTAAATGTTTAATCATCATCGTCATCATCATCAATTACACAATCGAATCAATACAATGAAATTAATTACATGAATAGGCTGTAGTTGATCCAAATTAAGGTATGATAAGTGTAGATTTAATTCCACACGTGTAAAACATTTGGTAGGCTATAAAAACTGTCAAAGTGTGTTGTCTGTTTAGTAAGAGACATGGCTGCATTGGCCCTATTAGAGGATATTGCCAACCGTGCAATACGGAGACAACAAGTTTTTCGTGACCGCGCAGACTTTTTGGCACAGGATGACACATGGCTGATAAGCAGGTACCGCTTGCCGAGAACGGCTTTGTTAGAGCTTTGTGCCCAAATGGGCCCTCATCTAGAGCGCCGCACCAGACGCAACCAGGCTATACCCGTTCAGGTACAGGTTTTGTCTGTTCTTGGGTTCCTCGCGACAGGGACGTTCCAGCGAGAAATTGGAGACCGGTCGGGAATATCCCAATCAACATTTTGCCGAATATTGCCAGATGTTCTTCGCGGAATTATTCGCCTATGCCCGCAATTCATTCGCTTCCCATACAGTGCCCAGGAACAGCGAGAAGTGAAGGAGGATTTCTTGCGTAAAACAGGGTTCCCAAATGTGCTCGGTGTGATAGACTGCACCCACGTTGCCATACGAGCTCCACATGTGAACGAGTACATGTATGTGAACAGGAAAAACTTCCACTCCATAAATGTGCAGCTCATTTGTGATGCTCGTATGGCAATCTTAAATGCTGTTGCGCGATGGCCAGGGTCAACGCAAGATTCCTTCATTGTGCGTAATTGCAGTGTTGGAAATCGACTGGAAGCGGGAGCGGGCAGAGACAGCTGGCTTCTAGGTAAACCCTTTAAATGTCGCCCAATTTATTTGCTTTTTTTTTAGAAGGAACATGAGGTTAAATTAATAATTTGTCAACAGGAGACCGAGGTTTCCTTTGAAGACATGGCTGCTCACCCCGATTGCGCACACGGAAACAGACGAGGAGGCCCACAGGATGTTTGGATGCCTCTGGAGGGAGACTGCTGTATAATCCCGAAAAGGTTTGCCAGATCATCCTAGCCTGCTGTGTGCTACACAACATGTGTGTAAACCTTGGCATAGAGCTACGCGAAGAGGAAATGCGCATGGACCTAGATAATCACCCTCCCCTCCCCACTGACCGGAACGCGTATATCACTGCGCTAATAAGGCGGGAAGTGATTCACCAATTATACCAACAGGTAAATAATTTTGATGAGAATAAACACACACATGTTCACATTTCTACAGAATGTTTTATTTAAGCAATTTGTTCAAAGTCCCCGCAATTGCGGACAAAGTTTGATTCATTTGTCCCAGCTCATGCCGTACTTGCCGAAGTTCGGTAACCACCTCACTAACAGACAGGTTTAAATCCCTCTGTGTCTGTAGGACGGCCTCGGATAAGACCCTACCACGGGTGGAGGATGAGATTGAGGGTCGGAGGCGCGCACGATGGGTTGGAGATAAAGCGGTTGGTGGTCGCCGAGGTCTTGATTGTGAGGGAGATGGGGCCTCTGGTACGGGGACTGCAGGTGCAGCTGGTAGCTGGGAGGCAGTCCGACTGCAGTGTCCAGCTCGTCTTTGTATAGGCTCTTCATCTGATTAAATAAACGTGTTGAATTATAACAATGTTTGAAGATTCATTATTCAATTAAGGCACTTCATTTGAACCAAACACATACCTTCTGCAGACAAAAGGTCTGTGTCGCCCTCCTCATAAACTCCCTTTATGGCACCCTCTCCAATGATCGAGCATATTCTCTCATCCTGTGGACTTAGTTTGGATGTGGCTCCACCACCCCCAGTAAGCCTCACTTTAGCCATGTGCGCCGCGATGCGTTTCTTTGAGTGTCATTTCAAATCAGCCCATTTCTTCTTTACCTCTGGCAGGGTCCTTTGATTCCCCCCAACCTCATTTACAGCCTGGGTAACGGCTTGCCAGGCCACATACTTCACCTTGGTAGTCACGCCAGCAGACAGGCTTCCAAATATCACGTCCCCCCGCATCTGCAGCTCCGTCAACAACATGTCAATTTCAGCCTCACTATAATTTTTTTTCTTCCGTTCCTCCTTAGTTGCCATTGTCACAGAGAGTTTTTGCTTTGAGGATGAGCTCATTTTATATGTTAATTCATTAAGCAGGGGCGTTTTGAGGGCGGAGCATTCAGCTGCACACAATTCCACGATCATTTGTGATTTATAACTGCATTGGCGTACGCATGAATTTCGTGCGTACGTTCGTTGTCTCTGAATCGCACTTACGATCAAATCAGAAAAGTTCTTAGATAAAATCAAGGAAGGTTTCTACGCAAGTCTTTATAAATGAGGCCCCTGATTTCTGGAATTCAGACCACTTTTTGGAAGTTAGTCTAAAATGAATTTTGATTGGCTGGGGCCACTCCCTGGACCCTAGGCCACGCCCCCAGACTCAGTTTCTGGAATTCAGACCACATTTTTGGAAGTTAGTCTAAAATCAATTCTGATTGCCTGGGGACACTAGCCTGACCCTAGGACACGCCCCCAGACTTGATTTCTGCAATTCAGACCACTTTTCTGGCTGGCAATGTCTAAGCAATGCAAGACTTGATTTCCGGAATTCAGACCACTTTTCCGGCCGGCAATGTCTAAATGCGAGACTTGACTTCTGGAATTGATACCGCTTTTCCGGCCTGCAATGTCTAAGCAATACGAGACTTGATTTCTGGAATTCAGACCACTTTTTTGGAAGTTAGTCTAAAATTAATTTTCATTGGCTGGGGCCACTCCCCGGACCCTAGGCCACACCCCCGGACTTGATTTCTGGAATTCAGATTGCTTTTCCCGCCTACAATGTCTTAGCAATGCGAGACTTGAGTTCCAGAATTCAGACCAGTTTTCCAGCCTGCAATGTCTAAGCACTGCGAGACTTGATTTCCAGAATTCAGACCACTTTTCCGGTCTGCAATGTCTAAGCAATGCGAGACTTGATTTCCGGAATTCGTTTTGTTTGGTAATGCAAATTTAGCTTCATTATGTTTTTAAGAATTCACTTTTTCCTTTTACAGTGCTATACAGTACTGTAGCTGTAGGGCTATTGATATTGGATTGTATCTAAAACATGACAGTAGTGAAAATTAATTTGGAAAATAAACACAGTTGCATCTGGCAAATGTTAAATTATTTTAGGCCTACTTAATTAGTTAGTCAATTTTAGTTGTGAGATAGCAGCAGAAGTATGTGCATTTGAACATTAAGCTGGTGCACAATACTAGGCCACCAACCTATGTGTGACTGTATTTGAAGTGTAAGAGTGTCCCATGGCTAAAATAATATTTGCAGTACTGATAATATTGTCTTACATGCACAGGGGAAATTTTTGTGCAGACCACCAGAGTGTGAAATACTCCTGGTGAATGAGGTGAGAAATGGCTGGAGATTTTATGTGTGCAGGAATGAAATCACCTCAAGAACATTTATCAAACCAGAGGCAGTAGTGCCACCTGGAACTCACAGACTCATGTATTTCCTTTCCCATAAACGATCTTACTGCACACAAGCTGGAGCATAAAACCATGAATCCATATATTTTGTAGCAACTATTTCCATTATTCGTTCCATGGTGATAAAAATGCTGGGCTTGGTTTGGATTGAATGCATACTCTGAAATATGGTAGTAAAAATAACCTATTAAGTCCATTTGGGGAAAAAACATGAAAATTAGACAGTAATACCGTGTATTACTGTCTAACAAAACATAAGAAAAACGTATCAAAAGTATTGAGTAATGGTCAAAACATAACATGAAGTATGGTCAAAATATCAAAGTGGCTGTAACATATTTCTATAGAAGGTGTTACTGTTATGGTATGCTTGCCTTACACTTTATTCCAGATTGTAGTCGACTCTTGAAAGTATACACATATACTTGTATTCACTTACCAGATGTCTTTATCCAACTGGGACTGTAAATAGAAGGTATGTCTAGTGTTAGCACCAGGCTTTGCTAGTTCACAGGCACTGAAACACTCAACCTAAAACTAGTCCCCAGGCCGCAGCATTCTTCTCAGGTAGTCATATTTAGGGGAATAGCCAAAAATCTTGGGCCTATTAAAGAATACAATTTTGGGACCAGTTACTCTTATCCAGTAGTAATGCCAATGCTGGGCCCTATGCCCCTGTTTATAATAGTCCCATATGGACATAGCCTCCAGCTAGTTCATACTAGTTCTTCAGTCTATCAAACCCCTCATAAACACTTTATCGATAAAGCTTTCCCATTAAAGGACAGAAAACACCATGCTCATGCACAATTCATATTTGTTTATCATTTACTGTGCAAACCCCAGGTTGGTCCGGTCAAACTGTTTAGCACTTTTGGACTTTCTGATCCTAAACATCATTACAAGTGAGGATATCCCATGGTATAACATGGGTGACTCTTCACAGTTGATAATCACTCCGCTGAAGATACAACGTAACTGTTAAATCGAGTGCTTTTATAAACTTTGGCAGACTTTATCAAGGCACCCAAGACTGCAGAACAGCAGCTGTGCATTAGGCCTACTTCGGACTGTGAACAACGGCAACAATCATTATCTCAGCGGCGGAATATCTACGAACACCCTCACTCTCACTCGTGTTGTATTGCTTAACTATAGGATGAGTATATACGTAAGGCATAATAGCTGCCAAGGCGTGCATCTGACAGAATTAATCAAAACTGGCAGAGCTAAATAACTTCCCAGTGCGAAGCAAGGGAAGTTATGCTCCGCCAAGTTGATTAATTTCGTCGCATGCAGATCCCGAAGGCAGTTATCCCACTTATGGCTCAGTTACCATACTCGAGCATTGAGGAGACATTTAAAACGTAATGTTGAAATGTTTAAATCATTCTATAATTAGGAATCATTGTCTGCAACCTTTTGTTAAGAAGTACAGCAAAAAAAAGTAAATTAGCCTATATGGTTGTTATAGTTACCATTCTATGGGACATTGATATGGAACAGTGCTTAACCTTTGTGCCAGAATTTTAGAGCTACTTTTTTAGTTAGTTGAATGGTTTGTATACCGCGCCAGCCAATCAGAAAACAGCATTCTATTTGAAGGGGGCATAAGACAAAGCAGCACGGGCCACAATGCCTAACCTACAAGCAGAGAGGCTTCACCAGTGGAGGCGGTGTATTCCCGGTCTGACAGTGAGAGGAGCAGAGATGGGGAGGCAGACGTTGATGTAGCTCAGCACAGAGGATTATGGGACACGTGAGCTTCATAAAGAGCCCGAGGGAGCGGATATGGAAAAGCCTGCTGCTTCTTCTGCTGCTGCTGCTTTTGTTGCTGCTGTTCCTTCTCCCACGCAGCATCATCATCATCATGACAAATACCACCGCTGTTTCACATGCAGGGAACAAATGGTGCATGACTGCCCAATCTCGCTCTTCGTGTCTGGGTGTGGATAAGGGTGTGTGTGTGTGCATGGCCAGCTCCTGGGTCTCATTCTATGGGGTGTCTCTCTGCAGTGGCTGTGTTGGTATTCTGAGTGAGAATGCCTGGTGACACTATAGCTCTGAGGCAAAAAGTGGGTTAGTGTGCCATCTGCTGGTTAAAACAGGGACTGCACTAAAACATTTCAGAATAAGGTAACAAAAACAGCGTGACAGGGAAGAAAATCCAAGCGCTCAGTAAGGGTGCTGCTCATTATGGGAACCATCTGCACTAGGCAATTATTTTGTTATTGCGCCTCATTCTTTTCAAAATAGACCAAATATTGAGAAGGAAATTGATTTGTTTTATGAAGAGAATTTATTTCCAGTTTAAATTGTTTAATGCTACGCACACTCAGTTTGCTGTTTGGTTTTCGTATGCACAGAACAGACGTCAAGTGAAGCAAGGTGGAGATGATCTGCAGCTGTGTGTGTGTGTGTGTGTATGTGTGTGAGTCAGACAGCAAACAACCTCACAGCTGGACAGAGGGTGTGAGGGAGTGTGAAAAGAATGTGTGTGTGTGTGTCCATGTGTATGTAAGAGAGATGAGAGAAGTATGTGTTTTGTGTTGTGTGAGTCTCTGTTGGAGACTTGAGATAACCAGGAGACAAAAACAAAATGTGATTGTGTTTGAGATGGTCACCATTTCTACGTATAAATGAAAGGAATTGTGATGGTGCAAAGCAGATGGCCATGACGGTGTGTGTGTGTGTGTGTGTGTGTGTGTGCACTTGCACATGTGTGTGTATTTGTCTTTCTGTTTCTATGTGCTTTTGTCTATTTGTGTGTTTTTGTGTGCATCGGTGTGTATAGATTCATTTGTGATTGTGTGAGACCATTGTCCGGACTTGCGCCCTCCCACCACAAACACACACACACACACACACACACACACACACACACACACACACACACACAAACACACACTTCTTTCTCTGTGTGTCTCTGTTTCTCTTTCTCCCTCTCCCTCTCACCTTCTCTCTCTCTCTATTTCTGCAGTAGCAGTAGCTGAGGAGAGACGGAGCATAGCCTTAGCTCTCCAAAGCACAGAATGCGGCTCACACACACAGACACACACACTCACACACACAGCAGCCTGCGATGAAGAGGGTTGCCAGATGAACAGAAAGCACAGAAGGTCAGAAAGAGAAAGAGAAAGAGAGAGAAAGAGAGAGGAGCGAAGGGACAGGGAATGATGTAGTAGCAGATGGAGAGGCAGAGACAGAGAGGAAGAAGAAGAGAGAGACAGGGCTCCACATCTCTCTCAGTGTTTCTGTTATTCTGTCCATCCCTGCGTCTATCGATCGCTCTGTCCCCAGCTACTCCGCTGCCCAGAGGGAGAGCTGTGTGTGCTGCCGGCCAGCACTGATGGATGGACACTGCCTGCACACTCAGGTAAGAGCACACCACAAATGCAAATCACACACACACACACACACACACACACACACACACACACATACATGTATAGGACTACACACGCGCACACACATACAGTACATATACAGGACTATACACATTTACAGGACACAAAAACTATTACAGGAGTACACACACACACACACACACACACACACACACATATTTACAGATGTACACACACCCACAGACACACATAGATTTGCAAGAGTGCACAGACAAACACACACATTTAGTAAACAAACACACACAAAGAGATAGTCGAAGTCGAATTCTGTGCACACAGTTTTTTAGAGAAACACAAATGTTCTCTCGCCTTATCAAACTTTTACACACACCATTACACTCTGTTGTGCAGCACACACACATCTCTCTCTCTCTCATACACACAGACACACACACACACACACACTAACACACACTTAGCTGGGCTGCATGCACTATTTTCCATTAGTAATTCATATGCAGGTCCCCTTGGTGAAGTTAGGCTGTGTAAAGAGGGGCATTAACAGAGAAATGCATCATTAATGCTCAAGTGGTGGTGGGAGGACAGTGGTGGTGTGTGTGTGTGTGTGTGTGAGAGAGATGGAGTTTGTGTCTATATATATGTATGTGTGTGGGTGTGTGTGAGTGTGTATATGTGTGTGTGTGTGTGTATGTGTGTGTGTGTGAGTGTGTGTATACGTGTGTGTGTCTGTGTGTGTGTGATAGATAGATAGAGAGAGAGAGAAAGCATGTGTTCTGAAGCACTGGTGGTAAGAAAGTAGATGCATCTTAGGAAATCTGTTTGCGTATATATCTAGTTTTGTCTGCTGGTGTATTGACACTGCCTCCGTAAATATGCATGACTGCATTTTGAGCTATTGTGTGTGTGTGTGTGTGATTTAGTGTGTGTGTGTTTGTGTGTGTGATATACACAGAGACAGAAAAGAATATGAGGTTGACACCAGATGGCAAATTATTCTGTATGTGTCAGAGAATCACAGATTGCATAAGAAATCAAGTGTATATAGATAGCGATTGTTTTTCCTGTGCGTGTGTGAGCACAAACTTGTGTGTGTATATACATCGGGTGTTCCTAACAGTGGGCATGCACATGGCCATACACATGTCTGTGTGTGTGTGGCTGTGTTTGTGTGTGTGTCTGTGTCTGTGATTGTGTTTGTGTAGGAGCACAAACTTCTGTGTATTCATTGGGTGTTCCTGAGTGTGAGCAAGCGCATGCACCTACACGTGTAAGTGTGTGTGTGTGTGTGTGTGTGTTTTAGTGTGTGTGTGTGTGTGTGAGAGAGAGAGGGAGAGAGAGATTGAAAAAGCCAAAAAGAGAGAGCAAGAGAGACAGAGTGAGGTAAGCATATACCAGTGCACTATGCAACTCTCCTCTCAGACAGCATCTGCAATATTCATTAGCTTTTCTCTGGCTTCTGTTTTTTCCCCATCTCTCTCTCTCTCGCCCGCCTCTCTCTCCACCTTTCTCTCTGTTACTATATCTCCCTTACTCTCTCTTATTTCCTTCTTCTCTCTCTTTCCCTCTCTCAGCTCCATTCTTCTCTCCTCCCTTTTTTCTGTCTTTCACTTTCTGTTTGTCTTCTTTGCTGCATTTTGTTTTGTGTTTATATGTGTGTGTACACATGTCCAAAGTGTGTGCGGTTGATGTCTCTGTTATTCTGTTGCTGTACTCCTTGCTGCTGGTCCACAATCACACACACACACACACATACACACACACACACACACACACCTTCATTACTGTAAACCGAATGGTAGAATACCAGTCACATCACTTTAGTGTCTTTCTACTCTTAACATCTGTATGTGTGAATGTGTTGTTTGTAAGTGTGTGTGAGGGTTCCTGCACCCAGTGGTCAGTATCCATCCTGTCCCTCTCCCTTACCAGCACCACCTCAACAGGCCGGCCCTTCAGCAGGAGTGAGGGAACGGAGGAGTTTGACCCGGGCCTGGTCGGCACCAGCGGTCGGGGCATCCTTATATGCCTCACCACGTTAATGGGCCGCAGGTGGGCCGTGTGCGGGCCTGTCCCTTTGGGTGGCTGGGACGGGTGCGGCCCAGCAGGGCCAGGGTTTGGGTCGTCCGCAGGGGGGAGGTGAGGTGGAGGCAGGATGGTGGTTCTGGGTCCGGTAGAGGCTCCGTTAGGGTCCCCATCTGTGTCCTCAGCGTTGCCGACAGCAGGTAGGTCCAGGTAGGCTGGGCCCATTCCCGTAATGGCCGACAGCTCCACCGCATTGAGCCGGTCCGCCCCCACCCGCCCCGGGAGCAGCGGAGCCCGGAGCACCGACAGGGGGGCGTCGGTCACAAAGCGGCCCATCAGGTGAGCCCACGCCCGGCCTGACAGCGGGCTGAGGGTGGCCCTGGGCCAGAGGGCCGCCAGGCTCCGCAGGGCCTCTCTGGTGGCGGGGGCCTGGGCCCAGCAGGGCTGCGTGTGGCGGAGCTGGGAGAAGAACAGGTCCAGGCGCAGCCAGGGCCGCTGCTGCAGGAAGGCCAGGAGGTGGCTGCAGCAGTGGTGGGCGGGGTCCTCGCAGGGGGAGTGGCTGGAGTAGACACGCACGGAGCTCACCGAGTCACACACCTCCACCACCGAACACAGGTAGCTGTGGTGGACAAAGGTAGACAGGGGCGCTCATACACAGTAACTGTATGTCAGTGCTTCTCAGAGTTCTTCAGGCCGAGGACCACTTTCCCCACTTAAAAAAAACCTTAAGGACCACTCCTGTCCATCTGAGGCTAACAGAGCTATTTAAATGCATGAATTGGTGCAGCATTACAGCCCTGACTAGGGAATGGCATGAAGATGATATACATGTTGTTTGAACACACTGCATAGCATAGGTAGCTTAAAAACATGAAAAAATTATATTTTAACACAGCTGCCCGTGGACCACTTGGGATTTCTTGAGAAACACTGCTGTATATGCACAAACACGAGTATTATACAGCACAGCATCTTATCATGCCATAAGCCACTCACACTCATACATGGATATAGGTATAGACCACATGCATACACATAACAACACACATACTGTAAAAACATACATACATACATACATACATACATACATACATACATACATACATACATACATACATACATGCATACATACATACATATACATACGTACATACATACATACATATGTATATATGTACATATGTATAAACACAGTATGCATTTGTGCAGTTTAAATTAAGCCGGAGTCCTCCGGAGCTCAGCTCTGCCTCCTCACCTCAGCAACACAGTCAGCCTAGAGCTGAGCTCCCACTGCTGCAGTATTTATAGTAATACAATACAGTGAGATATTGACCACTGTGAGTAAAGAATGGCTCCCCCTTCTTACAAATGCCAATTTAACCACTGTGTACAAACACATATACATGCACACACACACACATACAAACACATGCATCCTCCTCCTCCTCCTCACCCCTGTGGTGCGAACAGCATGGCCTCAGGGTGCTGCCCCCTCTCTGGACACCCGGTGGCCCTGCCCCTCTGCACCACGGCCCCGCTCTGGTCCAGCAGCTCGTAGAAGAGCAGCAGGGAGCCGCAGCCCGAGGGGCCAACGGGGAAGCCGAAGGTCCGGCAGAACTCAGGGAAGGACACAGGGGCGTCGGAGTCGGTGTGGATGTGCTGATGGGGGTGTGTAGGACAACCGAGGCCCCACTGATCACTCATTCCCACCTGGAAGACAGTTTGGGTGGGTGTGTGTGGAGGGGGGGGGGGTCATTTGGGTGTGTGATAGTGTGTGTGTTGGTGGGTGTGTCTGGCTTTGTGTGACTGTGCCATGTACATCACACACCAGACACATTTACACATGAATCATTAAATCACACACACACACACACACACACACACACACAAACACACACACACACGTGCACACACACACACACACGCATACACATACACACACACACACACACACACAATCATCTACATGCATACAAATTTAAATGTGAAGCAACTGGTTAAGCTCTAATCAGCACTGCAGTTGAATGTAATGCTGTGTTATTTGGTTTGGACGAATGCATACAGTATGACATATAAGCGGTAACAAAAATGATAGCAACCCACACTGATTACTGTTCCACTAGTCACCTGTCACTTTATGTGCTTGAGTTGGCAGGAGCTCAGGGGCCAGGTTTCTCATTGGCCGACGTTTATGCAGAAATAAAAGACCTGGGAGTCAGCATAGCACCTGTTATGTAAGACAGCAACTTTTACACAGGCCTGTGAAACAGCTTACTGAAAGAGACAGGGGAGATACGACAGAGAGAGAGAGAGAGGAGAGAGAGAGAGAGAGAGTGAGAGAGACAGAGACAGTAAAAAGGGGAGATATAAAAAGAAAAAAAAATAGAAAAGGGACAGAGAAAAAAAGAGAAAAGGAGAGAGAGGGAGTGATAAAGAGAAGGAGAGAGAGAGAGAGAGAGAGAGGTAGGAAGAGTTATACAGACAGCAAATAAATTGAGGACACCATGAATCATTGAGAGTACCCCCCCCCCCAGAAACACACACACACACAAACTCTCTCTCTCTCTCACTCTCTCTCTCACACATACACACACACATACACAAACACACACTCACTCTCTCTTACACATTCTCTCTCGCTCTCTCTCTCTCTCTCTTTCTCTCTCTCTCTCTTTCTGTTACAAACACACACTCACTCTTTCTTACACATTCTCTCTCTCTCTCTCTCTCTCTCTTTCTGTCATTAGCCCTTTTTCCATCCAACATAAAGTCGCTTTAAATTAAGGCGCATTAAAAAGTTGATGCGACACATGTGATGGAAAAGCGGTTATGTCGCTTCAACGCCGACTTTGTCGAATTAATTTACGTCGCTCTACAGAGGTGGATTTGCGGGAGATAATGCGACATAAATTTGATGGAAAACAGTTAAAGCGACGTAGGAAGTTCGCACATGCGCAGTGCTGTGTTATTATGTGCACGAGAATTCAAATGTTGTGGCGTTGTCTCGAGTTTTCATCATTCTGTAATTTAATTCACCTCATTAAAGAAGGCTCGTCAGTTTGGTGATTCGTTTTGCTAGTTTGTGTTCAGCACAGTAATGGCACAGGGACAGACATGGACAAGAGGGGAGACCCTAACATTTATTAAGGCTTTGGGGGAGGTGGACGCTCTGTCTGCCCTAGATGGTAAAAGACAACGCAACGCTACGATTTATGAATACTATGATACTTGAAATAATATTGATCAATAGCAGAACAACACGGATGCTCTCCATTTTGTTTCACCGGTAGCCAAGGTTCACGTGCGATAAATTCTATTTTGCTTTGATACAAACATTCCAAAAGAGCGACTCAGTGGATGGAAAACGACCTAGCGCATCAGAAAAATGTGGATTAACGAGGGGCATTGTGACATCGCTGAAATGCGCTAGAAGTGCTCTTTTGATGGAAAACGAGTTTGGTGCGACTTGTGTCGCTTTAACTTAAATCGACTCGGGGCGTAAGTCGCTTCAAAATTGGATGGAAAAAGGGCTACAGACACACACACTCAACAGACTGACAAGGTCTTCTTTTTTTAAATTCTGCCTTTCGCCTCTCCCACCGGCTGTCCATTTTGTCTCTTGAAATGGTTACATAAAACCTGTGCAGTAAAAAATATCTGTTTTTTTGTGCGAGTGTGTGGGAGAGATAGAGAAAAGGGAGGTGTGAGGGGATAGAGCAAGTGTGTGTGTGTGTGTGTGTGTGTGTGTGTGTGTGTGTGTGTGTCTATTTGTGTGTGTCTGTGTCTGTGTGTGTGTGTGTGTGGCAGAGAGAGAGAGAGAGAGGGTGAGAAAGAAGGGTAGAAAGAAAGAAAGAAAGAGAGAGAAAAGAAAAGGGGGAGCATAATTTAAGATGGAGGCTGTGAATCATGATTCAGCAGTGATCAATCCCAGAGTAAGACCTGGCTGACAGATTGTGGCCTGGTTGGATGTGAAGGATCTGCTGTAAATGTGTCTTGGACGCACACACCAAGTCCAAGGCCAGACCCTGTCCAGAGTCCCTGTCCTAATCCTGGCACAGGTAGCGGTCTAAATCACCCAGCGCTGTTGACCTCATAGAGCCCTCCATGTCTTACCGTTTGTCACGGCAGACCTTCCACGGCAGACCTTCCACGGCAGACCTTCCACAGGCGCCAGGCACACTCCTTCTACCTCCTCCTCCGTCTGCTTCTTCTTCTCTGGCTCTCCTCACATTCTGTCCAGTTCACGTAAGGCCAGAGCTGCTCCAGTGTGTCCAATGTGTCATGGCTTTACCTGTGTGTCCGTGTGTATGTGTCTGTCTGTGTGTGTGTGTGTGTGTGTGTGTGTGTGTGTGTGTGTCCATGGCTCATTCTCTGTGCCATTCCAAGGAGTGGTGTGTTTGGGAGTCATGGACCATGGTTACAGTCAGCAAGTAACTTTGGTGTGTTCTTCCTGGTGTGCGTGAACACAGAATGTTTGCCCAGCTGATATGTGCAGTTCCATCTATGGCCACTGGGGTGCACTGTTGGGCAGC
>CM059276.1:9758331-9833331 GCA_030347295.1 Setipinna tenuifilis | reverse complement strand
GAGCGGAGAGAAAGAATCACAGAGCCTGTGGACCCGGTGACCCAGCTGAGGAACCATTACCCAGGGGCGGTACTGATCGATCCACTCCGCTGTGCCGGTGCTCGCCAACAAAAAAAGGTACTGAACCCACCGGACCCCAACCTCCGGACCACCACCAGAACCAGAAGCAGAGCCCAGGCTCTATTCCCTAGCAGCCCGCCACCCTGCCCTCCAGAGTAGAATATGTCTTGCCAACCTCGCCGTGGACCCAGCGCCGACCCTCAGCCATGATCTCCCACTACCCGTTGACCTCCCTGCTTCCCTGGCCGCCCATCCCCCAGTGCCTGGACCTGGACCGCGGCCTGCTGGACGGGGATGGCGGGGTGGCCCTGCAGAGGTACCAGCGCCGCTCCCCCGAGAGCAGCCCTCGAAACTGGGTCAGTCTGATGCCTCTCTCCCCTCTTCTTCTCTGGGTCCTCTGCCATCTCACATTTTGTGGGTTTAGTAATGTGATATGTCTGATAAGGATTCTGAGTCAAGACTTACTGATACACAAACATTACTGCGGTTGTGTTTAGTTTGGCAACATGGTTTAACTGAACTGTTAAGAAGTGATATGTGCATCGTTTCTTAACACTTGGGTAGTCAAATGCCTCACTTTCTCTCTGTCTATCCCCTCTTCCTCTTTGTGTCTCTATTTCTCTGTCTCTGTGTCTTTCTCTTTCATTCTCTCTCTCTCTGTCTCTCAGTATTTCTAGTGTTACAACACAGTGGTTAGCTTGATAACTCTGATGATTCTGCAGTGTTGTAAACCAGTGTTTTACAGTGAAGTTTTCCAGACTGTTTTTCCTTCTACAGTTGTTGGCTTTCATTCAAATCTAATGCACCAGGATTTTCTCTCTAACCCTAAAGACCTCTCACTGACCCTAACTCCTTCTAACTGACACCTGACATGTAGTGTCAACAGTGTCCAGCCTAAAAAAGTTGGACATTTTATTTCTTACCTGTATTGACACTTTGACTGACAAAATGACAGAAGGCTGCATGAACCTACATAGCCACAAGTGATAATGGGCATCTAAAGGCAGCTGACAGTCCACCGCATCTGAATCTGTGCAGGTAGCGTGTGTGTGTGTGTGTGTTTACACTGCAAATCCAGCACGATGTTGAATCAACGTGGTAATACCGTTATCAGTCCAGGACATGCTCAGGTGTTGTGATGGCCACAGTGTGTGTGTGTGTGACTGGCGTTATGAGCTGTACAGAGCCGCTGTGGTATGTATCTGATGTAGAGTACACAAAGAGACATTTATATAAGTCAGAGGTGTCCCTTTAAGACACCGGTATATGGTTAAATGTCTCAAATAAATCTCTGGTTCATCAAGTCAGCATTAAGTGGTGCGCAGAAGTAACAGGAAACTCAATGTAGAAGAAACAATAATATGAAATAGAGTGTCGAATGTAGGAAACAGCTGTTGCTCTGGTGGGTTCCTGGTTTGTTTGTGTGGTGTGTGTTTTTTCTTTGTTGATGTTTATCAGTTTATCAGTTAGTGAGTGTGTTTAAGTCACCACATATTGGGTCTCCTCATTAACTGGGCAGTGATGTATTGTGGAGAATAATGGCTCATGATGAATTGATTTGGTGACTGTGTGTGTTTGTGTGTGCGTGTGTGTGTGTGTCTGTGAATGCTGATGTATTGAGGTATGTTGTGCCACTGTCAGTGTGTGTGTGTGTGTATGTGTATGTGTGTGAGTGTAGAGGGGGCAGCAGACACCAGGCCAGATAACACACACAGTGGGGCTTGGAGCTCAGGCGCCAACATGGGAAGCCAGAACAGGGTGTGTATGTCCGTATCTGTGTGTGTGTGTGTGTGTGTGTGTGTGTGTGTGTGTGCGTGTGTGTGTGTGTGTGTGTGTGTGCGTGTGTGTGTGTGTGTGTGTGTGTGTGTGTGTGTGTGTGTGTGTGTGTGTGTGCATGTGTGTGTTGGGGGGCTGGGGATGGTGACTGCATGCTTACTGCAAGACTTATGTTTGGAGCCGAGTAGCTCACAGGAGCCTGGGGGGTCATGGGGTCTGGATTGGGTAGAGTGCTGCATTGGGGCCTGCACATGTACTCATTTCCGTTTGGTGTGTGTATCTGTGTGTGTGTGTGTGTGTTTCTGTGTGTTTTCATGTGTGTGAATCACATGTGATTTCTTTCCTGCCTGTAATTATGCATGTGTTTTACTGAGTGTGTAAGTATCTGTGGGCCTTTATGCGTGTCCATGCATGTATGTTTGTGTGTGTGTGTGGGAAAATTGTGCATGTGTGTGTGGGAGAAGTATACGTGTGTGTGTGTGTGTGTGTGTGTGTGTGTGTGTGTGTGTGTGTGTGTGTGTGTGTGTGGGAGAAGTGTACATGTGTGCATGTGTGTGTGTGTGTGTGTGTGTGTGTGTGTGTGAGTGTGTGTGTGTGGGCGAACTGTGTGTGTGTGTGTGTACGTGTGTGTGTCTGTGTGTGTGTCTGTGTGTGTGGGCGGAGTGTACATGTGTGCATGTGTGTGTGCATGTGTGTGTGTGTGTGGCCGGGAGAGGTCAGTGAGCGGGAAATGTAGACCCGTGTCTGTCTCTTAGTCAGCAGCTCAGAGGGAGTCAAAGGGAGAATAAGCCGGAGTTGAGGAATAGTGTGTGTGTGTATGTGTGTGTGTGTGTGTGTGTGTGTGAATAAGCTCCGGTGACACACCATTGTTGCCTGCTCTGACCTGCTGACTGGCCTGCGTGTGTTCAGGAAAGCAGCCTCAGCTCTCCGCCTTCCAGTGAACTTCAAGGATACACAGAAACACACACACAGCAGAAACTACACTACAATCTTGCATCAGACACATTTTACAAAGAAACATGGAATATTACTGTACCATTTCTGTACATGTACTGTACTCTATGCCATTTGTATGTTTCTGTGTTTCTACCCATTATGTCTGTCTGTTGACAAGTTTACACATTTCTGTGTTCGTACAACATAGTCTGTATATGTGAGTTTTGTTTACATATGAGTGTGAGATGAATCATCATTGTGGCCATATTTGAGTATAGCTGTGTGTCTTTACACGTTGAGACAAAAGAGATATTGGAGAGGTGTTGTGTTGTGTGTTAGTCAGCGAGGCTGATCTTGGCACGCTTCCTCCATGTGTTGGGAATGTGGGCCCCTTTCCTGCTTGGCCCTGACCACTTGGACCAGACCTATCTCTGGAGGTAGTGGGCCGTTGTTGTGTTTTAGAAAGTAGCGTGCAAATGCGTGATACGTGTGTGTGTGTGTGTGTGTGTGTGTGTGTGTGTGTGTGTGTGTGTGTGTGTGTGTGTGTGTGTGTGTGTGTGCATTCCAAAATAAAAAAGAGAAACATGTTGAGAGATAGGGACAGAGCGAGTAACAGACGGACTAACAGACAGAGAAACTGACAGACAAAGCTAGAGTAGGAGACAGAGAAGGACACTGAATAGGAGGGAGAGAGACAGAGAAATAGAGAGCGAGAGAGATTTTCTATTGTTCTTTATGCTTTGGCAACACTGTATTTCAACAGGCATGCTAATAAAGCAACTTTGAATTGAGTTGGATTGAATAGAGAGCGGGAGAGGGACACAAATCGAGAGTGAGAGAGAGACAGAGAGAGAGAAAGAGATAGATACAGAGAGAGAGAAAGGGAGAGAGGGAGAGAGGGAGAGAGAAAGATGCCCCCTCTCCAACCATTATCTTACATCCTGGCTGACGTCTCCTCCACACACACTGCCTGATTTCCGGCCATTGTTCCCTGGACAGGCAGGCCAGAGAGAGCAGGCCCTCTCCCAGCACCCTGCTCTCTCCCTGCAGATTCCACGCACATACTTAACATAGCAGCCTTCTGCCTACACACTCACACACACACACACACACAACACATACACACTCACACACACACACACACACACACACACACATTGACAACACTGACAACAGACACAAATGCAAACACACACACACACACGCACACGCACACACACAACAATAACATCCACAATACACAAAACAACACATACACACACGTAACAATACACAATGACACGCACAGCAACATACACACACAGCACACACACTGGCAACAATAGCTCTGTGTCTCATTTGTCACTCTTGTTTGTCACGGAGCCCTGGAACCAGCTTGACCTTGGCTGTAACTCTGAACATTCATTCATGCTGTCCCCTTTCCTTTCCCCTCCCTCCCTCCCTCGCTCCCTACCTCCTTCATTCGCTCTCTCTTTCTCTCCCTCCCACTCTCTTGCCACCCTCTCTTCTCTTTTCATTGTGGGGCTATCCATTCATGCAACCCGGCTGAACTCAAATTGGCTCTCAATGTGAGAAGTCACTCTCTCACAGCCGTGATATTCCATCCATTGGCCCCTGATTGGCGCCTCTACCTCTAACCTCCGCCTCTGGCCTCTACCCTTTGCCTCTGGGCTCTAGTTACTGCCTCTGGCCTCTGCTTGGTGGTGTGTGGTGACGGCAGCCATGTTTGACGTGGAAGGCGAAGGGGGCCATGACTGTTGCGTAATGAGTAACTGTCTTCTCAGAATATGTATGTCAGTCGGCATGTATACTGTGCTGTGCTGTGCACTATGGCGCAATTAGTCATCATATCCCTGGCCTCCATTGGTGCCTCACCATTAGGGCTTGTGGGCTTGTTATCACTGTACACCGGTCACCCACTCGCTGTGGGTCGCAAGAACAGGCTGTTTTCTTATGAAACCGCTGGCCGCTCGTAAAGCGTTGATTGCGGGGCTAATCTCAACCGCCGATGGCCCTGTTTGTGTGGAGCTAGAGATAAGGCCCTGGCTCAAAGTGCAGCTCATCTAGGGGTTAGAATCAGGTGGCAGGGTGGGTACCACTCTCACTGTCACTGTATAGTCATAAACAGCCCAGGTATGCCTGATGCAGCATCTCACAAGCTGATGCAAGATAGAGCAGAGGCTTCAAACGTGGCCGTAATGTGGTCGGGTCAACGACTTCTGTTGGACTTGGTGCAATACGGTAGCCAGCTGTAATAGCAAAGGGCAGGTTTAATATAGGTCAATAGAGGAATTATGGGCCACATGGCACATGACTTTTGTGTGTGTGTGTGTGTGTGTGTGTGTTTGTGTGTGTGTGTGTGTGTGTGTGTTTGTGTTTCTTCTGCATGTGTTTATGTGTGTCACCAATTCGGAGTTTGCAGATGAAGCACTTCTACTTCCCACTTTAGCAGAATTTCCCCTTTTGACAAGAAGCCGAAAGTGTTCAAGTGTTCAAAAGTGACGTTTGTTGAATGGAAAGTGACGTGGATTGGTGTTGCAGTCTAATTTCAGGGTTCTGCGTGATTCATGTATCTGCACTTGCTTTGTAAGCATTTTCTTGCTCAGATTTATTAAAAAAAATCTCAGTCATTGTGCATATGACCAAAAGTACATGCTGAGTCGGAAATCCTCATGAATCTACTGTTGAAAATAATGTTCTCAAAAATATTTAGGACATTCTGAGTCTAGGTAGCTAAAATTAAGCTACCTGTCTTACCATCAACATTACGGCCACCAGTGAAGTATTCTACCTCTTTTTGGACTTTTGGACTTTTTAACAGTAAAACCTATAATAGCAGGGGGCTACAGAGAGAGAGAGACAGAGAGAAAGGCAGGGGGAGAGAGAGAGAAAGAGAATGGAAAGAGACAGCGACAGACAGAAAAAAGGGGAAAGACAGAGAGAGTGAGTGGAGGGGGGGAGAGATAGCAGTATAGGTGAAAGAGACAGTGAAAGAAAAGAAAGAGAAAAGAATAGAAAAAGAAAAGAAGTCATTTCAGGGCCAGTACACTCCAAAAGTCAGAATGAGGAGTTGCTTTAGCTGGGAGCTGACCCAGAATAGTGCACCAGTGCCCGTGTGCATGGCTGGCTCTCGTGGCTCTCTCCTCCCCAGGTCCATGAGATCCATGCTGGGTGAGGGTGGGGTGCGGTGGAGCGTGGGGGATCAATAGGCTGTGGGCGACCCCCACTGCCTCCTACACACACGGCCATGGTCATAAGACCAGGAGGAGCGCTTACTCAACTGAAGCAGAAACTACAACCTGCAATGCTTCTGGCTTCAGGGGTTATGTGTGTGTGTGTGTGTGTGTGTGTGTGTGTGTGGGTGTGTGCATCTGTGTCTGTGTCTGTGCATCTGTGTTTGGGTGTGTCTGTGCTTGTGTGTGTGTGTGTGTGTGTGTGTGTGTGTGTGTGTGTGTGTGTGTGTGTGTGAGCATGCATATGGTTGTTTTATAAATATGTGTGTGTTTGTGTGTTCGCACATGTCTGTGCATATGTCCATGTGGGTGTGTGTGTTTGAGTGTGTGCACTGATTTATGTGAATGCATCCATATGTGTGTGCCTGTGTGTGTGTGTGTGTGTGTGTGTGGGGGGGGGGGGGGGGGGGGGGGTGTCTATTGCCTACACCAGTGGTCCCCAACCACCGGGCCGCGGACCGGTACCGGGCCGCGGAGCAATTGCTACCGGGCCGCGCAAGGAATAATCAATATGGAACGTTTCGTCATGAGACAAAAAAACAGACGCTTCGACTCAACCCGCTAAACAAAAGCTCTACCATTACCATATCAGTTGGTGGAAAACTATTCCAAATTGACGATTGAATGATGTTGTTAAAGTTATTAACAACGTCAAAGCACAAGCCCTTAACTCGCGCCTGTTTGAGCAGCTTTGTGAGGAGATGGATGCGGAGCACCTATACACCGAAATAAGATGGTTATCCCGAGGGAAATCGCTGGTCAGAGTGTTTGAATTACGAGAGCCGCTGCAAAGATTTCTCTCAGAAAAGCGCTGGCAGCGCATTTCAGTGACGAGGATTGGGTCACAAAACTGGCGTACCTGTGCGACATTCCCAACCGCAAAAGACCCACGAACTGGCAAGGAATGGATCCGTGACCCATTCGTCAACAAGCCAGCTGAACTCTGCATGTCTGTGCAAGAAGAAGACCAACTGTTGGAGATCACAAATGACGGCGGCCTTAAAAGACTGTTTGAGACATCAACTCTGCCGGTGTTCTGGATTAAAGTCATGGCAGAATACCCTGAGATCGCCGCCACAGCAGTGAAAACCCTGTTGCCATTTCCGACATCCTATCTTTGTGAAGCGGGGTTTTCTGCAGTGACGGCAACAAAAACAAAACAACGGAGTAGACTAGGCATAACAAGCAACACACTTCGGGTGTCAATGTCTTCTATCACTCCCAGATGGGGGCCGTCTCATTGCAGAGAAACAAGCGCAGGGGTCCCATTGATTTGACGTTATGTTTGAACGTCGGAATGTTGAAATATTGTTGAATGTTGAAGGAATGAAAATAAAATTGTATTTATAAATGTATCTGGCGCATCTGTATCTTATTTTGAAGGTATATTTAAAGTAAACGTTAAAATAGCGACCAGTCACGAGTCAGCGCGCTCTGAGAACGACCCCCCCCCCCCCCCCCCCCGGGCCGCAGTAAAATTGTCAAGCGCGTTCACCGGTCCGCGGTGATAAAAAGGTTGGGGACCACTGGCCTACACCACTAATGAGGAAACAGTGTTTGGCTTGAAGTAGTTTGCAGACATGTGTGAAGCTGTCGATGCAGACGGCTACGGGGTCTCGGCGTCAGCTCTGTGTGCCCTATGACCCTACTAAAACCACACACACACACACACACACACACACACACACACACATGCATGCACACAGAACATTGAAATGCACACATGATGCAGGCACAAACACACACACACACACACACACACACACACACACACACACACACACACACACACACACACACAGATAGACACACAAAAAATTAAGACAGAAAAATCAGCCTCTTTTCCACCGCGTAGAGAACAGCGACTGTTAAACAATGTGCCCCCCCCCCCCCCAACTCCCAACCCCAACCTCCACCCCTCCCTTACCCCCTCGACTGGCTTGATCACAGTCATGTGTCCTGGCTTACTCCACATCCCGCCAAGAGTGTGCCTGCCAGACCGTGTGTGTGTGTGTGTGTGTGTGTGTGTGTGTGTGTGTGTGTGTGTGTGTGTGTGTGTGTGTGTGCAACTATGCTTGCTAGCTTAATGTCTCCATTTTACTATCCTTTATACTGTGATAATGACTGTTTTTCTATAATCTTCTGTTTTTCTCTCTCTTTTTGTAACGTCAGTGTATTCAATCTTCCTCTCATGCTAAAAAGTCTGTGAGTGTGCATTGAAGACATTCAGAGAGAGAGAGAGAGAGAGAGATGGGGAGAAAGAGAGGGAGAGACAGAGATGGAAAGAAAGAGAGAGAAAAAGATAGAAAGGGAGAGAAAGAGAGAGAGAGAAGGGAGGGGGGATTGGAAAAGGAAAGAAGCAGGCCCAGAGTGCAGTGAGTTTGGGTCTGTTAGGCATGGATATGCAGCCTCAGCTTGTTCAGCATGTTCCCCATGTTTCTGCCACAAGACATAGCACCGTCAGCGATGTCCAAAATACACCACCACTCAAAAAACAACAGGCCAGTCCAACGCAACATGGCTACACACAGCTTGTTGTGTGGCTGCTGAAGAAAGACTAACATGGTTTTATAGTTTTATTGGTCTTCTCCTCTGCCTGTGTCCCTGTGATCCCAAAATGGGTGGCCCTTCTAAATCACAAATTTTGTTGTTAATGTATTGCCTGCTACAATTAATGATTAATGAAAAGTAGATAATAACTAGATAAATAATTAAAAATCAATACATTTTTTAAATAAATAATGTGATACTGACCACATACTACCAATACCTCACTTGGGTATGAATAGCTGTGTTGTTGTAACCAGTGATGTGTGTGGCGGGGGAGGGTGAGGGTGGGGGTTATGTTACTGGACATTGGATAACACAGCTAATTATGCTGCTGAACTTACAGTGGGGTACAGTCTGGCCCAACGTTGCGTAGGTGGTGACAGATGGTATGACCTCACAAACTAAGCAGGCAAGTGGCCAGACAAGCATGGGTACACTGACTAAAGTGTGTGTGTGTGTGTGTGTGTGTGTGTGTGTGTGTGTGTGTGTGTGTGTGTGTGTGTGTGTGTCTGTGTCTGTGTGTGTGTGTGTGTGTGTGTGTGTCTGTGTGTGTGTTGGGGGGAGGGGGTAATGATTAATTAGAGCTTATTAGCCGGGGGAGTGTTGGCCAAGGATCCCACCCACATCACACTAATACCTATAAACAATAGTCATATCCCAGAACCTGGAATTATCCTTGTTTTTGTGTTGCACTGGGTGGACCATATTGACCCCAGAGCAAACCAATTATGTCTTGGGCCACAAGGCTCTAGAGTCAGTTGACTTGTGACAACATACTTGCATTGCACTTAAGAAAAATAACAATACCAGCCGCTGGTAAAAGCAATATGGAGGATACATTTTAGAGACCTTCTGGAACAACAAGCACACTTTGACATTGGATGACCGCTTGTACACAGATGGGTCTCTCTGTCTATGTAAACATGAGGACACTAAAGCTGCTGATTGCAATGGCAGAGTATGGGAAAACAGGGAGAGGAAGGGTAGCTTTAATGAAAGAAATGGAGGAAGCATATGGCACCAGGCTTCCAATGTAAAGGCAAACTGTTCCCTTGGGCAAGGAAGACGTTTCAATCAGAACACTTGGACTGGCGTCAGACGCGGCTGTAACCCTCCCTCGTAAAACAAACGTTTTCAATCAATTCTCCTGCCACTGCCATCTGCCTTGTTGTGCACACAGTGCAGTGCCATTACCTAGTGCCCCCTAGTGGTGCTTCTGTATATGAAACACACAGGATGTGATGAAAAGTTGGCTACAAGTATAAACACATTAGCTGTGGTCAAACTGAAACCTAAAACGAAGGTCGTTACTCATCCAGCGTGTGGGGGTGTATGAGAACAGTGTCCGCTCGCTGCTTGGGGCTGCTTGCTGACGGGCTTGTCCTTACCGAAACTAAGGCAACTGTGGATTTTCCATCTGAGACACACATTGTTATCCATTCCTGATTTTTTGCAAATCGAATCAGCAGTTTTGTTTTTCTGCTGTCAAGCAATAACAAGAAGCAGTCTAATTGTCCTCGGGGGAAATTCATTTGGAATAGCTCCCTTATTCAGCAGAGAGCACTATTACATTTTTAATCACTTTTTAAAAATGCTTATGTAAATAATCCACAACATCTATCTATCTATCTATCTATCTATCTATCTATCTATCTATCTATCTATCTATCTATCTATCTATCTGTCTGTCTGTCTGTCTGTGTATAATATATACAGTATATCTATCTGTCTGTCCGTCTGGCTGTTGTTATGGTGCTAATTCCTAGGTCTGCTGGGCCAACTGTGGGACTACAGTGCAGCAGTGAAGAAAGATCACCCCTCTTCCACACTCTACCTCTGATCGTTCCCTCTCATTAGCCAGTCCCAAGCACACGTCGACTGCCTGAGCCGTAAATCACACACATACGTGTTTGTAAAAGGGCCCAGAGAACAGCCAAGTAAGACGTGTAGCTGGCCCTGATGTTGCATATATCTGTCAGTAGTTTAGCAGTGGTAGCAGCACAGGGTAGCCTCCTTGCCTGCTCTGAGCTGACTCTTAATTCTGTATTAGCCATGGCTCTTCTGCTCGCCGCTGTGGGAGAACTAACCCAGTGCTGATCATGAGTAAATCTGCAGTGCTGTTAATCTCTCTGCGGCATCTCTCACTCTTTTCCTCTTTGCTGTTTTCAATATGGCTTCCTGGCTGCTCACGGAGTAGCACCGCTATCTGGGACGGATGTGGCCCAGATTAGGCCCATGTTCTGGTTCGTTTCTAGCGTCAGCTGCCTTCTGACTGGCACTGGCACTGGTGCTGGCACTAGTCTTGGCCCTGGCAGTGGGGCTGCACGGTCAGGTATGAGCCTGGAAGGCAGACAGGCAGACAGTGAGGCAGGCGGGCAGGCAGGAGAGGCAGGCAGGCAGGCAGGCAGGCAGGCAGGCGATGGAGCTGGGAGGCTGTGGGCAGGAAGAGGGGGATTTCCTGGAATGTGTGTTTTTCCCCCGCAGCGCTGCAATAACAGCCGCTTTGCTCCTCCCGTTGTTGCCCCACACCGCCAAGGCTGGCTGGCCTGCTCCAGACTAACGAAGGAGAGGAGAGGGCCTCGACTCTGTACCCCAGTCAGAGTGCTTTTTTTTTTTTCTGGGGGTGCTGCTTTCTTCCCGTGGGGGTTGGAGTGCTTGTGGATGCCCAGAGACAGGGCTGACCTTCGCTGGGAAGTTCACTGAGGGCTGCTGCCGTCACTGCCGGAGTTGCTGCTGTGCTGTGTTTACAATTACATATCGCAGAACAGATCAGGCCCCTCGAAACCAAACACTCGTTTCCATGCAAATGCTCTACACAGATTCAGACTCTGCTTCAAGGGGAGGAAAAAAGAAAAGAAAAGAAAAGAGAAGAGAAACACACCACGAAAACACACGCAAAACAGCCTGCTGCTTTCACAGAAGTAGCGCCGCTCTCCAGTTCTGGGACGATGGCCTTTCGAGCCACAACGCAAACGACGTATGTTACGCAAACACAAAGCGTATGGCAGTGCAGCACTGTCGTCATGGCCCTGGGACATGAGATACGGGGGCCAAAGCAGAGCTAACCCCCTCACTCTGCCCCCCCCCCCCCCCCCCCCCCCACCACCACCCCCCACTGTGGCCCTCCAACGGCTCCACATAGGACACAGTGACACAGCCATCATGGCGGGGGTTTGTTTTGTTTACGTCAGGCCCCATCGTGTACCATCTCTGACATTTCGACGCGTAGAGGGATGACATCAGCTGCTCTGACTAGGGGCAGCTGTCAGATGAGGGGAACGGGAAAGGTCGTGACCTCTCCCACCACATCTCTAGGGCCCCCAACCACCCACCCCATCCCCCACCTCACCCACCCAGGGGACCCCTGCAGTCCTCTGGGGTAGACCTAGGGCCAGACCAGCCTGGGAATTGGCCACCAGCCAGGGCTACAGGGAGAGAGGAGTGAGAGACAGTCCCACAAGTGACCATGCTGTGACGGACTGCAGGACTCAGTCCCCCCCACCGTCACGTACCTTCTGACACTGTGTGTGACGTGATGTGTAATGTGTGCGTGGGTATGTATGTGTTTGTGTAGGGTTTTGGTGTTTGTATAGTGTGTGAATCTGTTTGTGTTTGTAGTGTGTGGATTTGTGTGTCTGTGTTTTATGTGTGTGTGGCTGTGTTTATGTATGTATGTGTATGTGTATGTGTATGTGTATGTGTGTACATGTTTGTGGGACATGGCTGTGCACACTGGAGGAGAGGGCTGGTAGGCTGTGACTGTCCTGTAGGAATAGCTTTCGTTTCCCCCTTTCTCAGGGCCTGCCAGTGGAACAGACCCTCAACACTCTGGGCCACCTCATAAACTACATTGTGCGCTATTGTGGACAATAATGGCCGGGAGCCAGTAGCACTTGTGTTTGTGTGTGTATGTGTGTGTGTGTTTGTGGGTGTGTGAATGAGTATTAGTACATAAGTGTGTGTGAGTGTGTGTTTGTTCTGTCTGTGTGTTTGCCAGACCGACCACATCAGGAGACTTCATCATCTCTGCCACACCATAAAGCTCTCAACCCCCAGTGGGCATTCGTCACACACGTCCCAGCTGCTTCTCACCATACAGGCACTCACAGTAAACTGTAAAATCATGTTCACAGATACTCTGACTCACAAAGATGTGCTGATGCGTAGTCACAAGCTGTCTACCACTGGCTCTCCCTAAACATTTATAGTTATCACGAAAGGAAGCCAGAACCTCAACTGTCCAGAAATTCTGTAAAACTTCATAACACATCCTATACTCCAGAGATTGTTATTTGGCTCAACAGTTTAACTTTAAAAAAAAACGTCAGATGTGATCCTGTCACACCTCCAAGTTCCCGTAAATAACTTATTCTCCTTTATTGAGAAACAATCGGCATTGGCTTGGGGTGGAGCGTGCCGCTGTAGGCGGAGTCGTGTCATTCACTGGCACAGAGACGGAGAAAAGGGGAGAGGAGTTTGAAAGGGAGGAGGAGGTTTGCAGAGGAGGCAAAGGAAAAGGCAAGAGAGCCGTGACGGCTAGTGCGTGTGTACCGAAGAGGACTTTCCTCGGTTGGATAGCATCGTGTCTTACCCCTTTATGTCGACCGGGATTGAAAACAACATTTTTCTCCGCGCTGGACTAACGCTGAGCTCCGATGCTAGTCCCGGACGATGAAAGAAGTGCTGACCATGAAATTCGCCTGGAAAGCTAAGATGGTAAAAAACTTAGGCTGCACAAGCAGATTGTTGATTTTGCGGCTTGACTCGGCTCTCTCAGGGAGACGGGGGAGGGAGGGAGCATGAGGCTGGGAAAAGTAGCGGATAAAGGAAAAGAAAGGGGAGGGGAGGAGAGGGGGCGAGGGGGGTAAATAACATTTTTAAAATTGCTTTTTCATTGTAACTTAATTCAACTATGTTGTTTGTTGACATACAGTTGCGGTAAGCGCTTGCGTTCATCGTGCATGTCAGTGAAAAATCACGTCTTTAGTTTTTGTATGCCTGTCGAAAATATAAAGTTTTTGTTCAGTCTGGGAGAGAGTGATTTTTTTAAAAAGAGAGGGGGGTTTGTATCGCAATTGCCTTGAGGCTATTCTCCACGGGCCCCAGCTGCGTCCTTGGGATTAACACACAAAAGCAAAGCACATCGGACAGACTTGTCGCCGTTGTTGATATCTGGGCCGTATTGTTTCACACGTAGCTTGAAAAGATGGCTATTTTGACCCGGTGGGGGGGTAGCAGCCAGTCTCTGTGTGTTTGTTTAGGTATGTGCCCCACTGCATCTTTTCCCTGCATCAGCATCCCCTCCCAGACTTATTTAACTTTACTGAGGAATAATGTTAGAAGTTCAGTTTAATGTATAATTATTTAACAATTAATGCATATTTGAAAACTGACACTCAATTGTTATCTCCACTTAAACATTTATTTTGCTCATCAGTTTCGTTTATTGCAGTTTGTTTATTGTAAAGGAATGACCCCATAAACTAAAACTATTCCATGGACATACATCAACAAGGGGGGGGGGGACCCTTCCCCTCTCCTCTCCTCTCCAAAATGGAGTTTGAAGCTGACTGGGCTTTTAAACCCCTCTTTGGAAAACATTGGAGTGTAGCACAAAGAGCGAGCCCAGTGGACAGTCTGTGGACTCAGCAGGCCCGGCCGGGCCAGAGCGCCGAGACCTCCTGCCATTGTTTTTCGCCACCCAGAGCATGACTCACTGAGCGAAGTATTTATCTCACCGCACTGTACAGGAAACGACTGGAAATATAGACTCGCCGGCCCATTTGTTATCTCTAGGGCCGGGTCAGCACAAGTCCTCTCTCTCTGTTTCTCTCTCTCTGTTTCTCTCTCTGTCTCGCTTTCTTTCTCTCTTTCTTGCTGAGGCCCAAAGCGCTGCAGTGAGGAGCTCCTTGCAGGCCATGCTTCTGCTAGAGTGACCACAGCTTCAGACGAGTATGCGGTGTTTGGTCACGCTCCGAGTGTGTGTGTGCTCCGAGTGGGCTTGGAGAGAACTCAACAACCAGTTTTATAAACATGACACAGCTTTTTTTTGTAACAGCTGTGTGTCATTTTCTCCTTTTCCTCCATTCCCTTCTTTGGATGTCGGCCTTGTTTTCACTTTGCTGCTGGGCTGCTTAACTGAAATGGATACTATTGATTTAGAAATGATTCACTGTCTACTCCAGATCTCTCTCTGTGGTGTCTCCTGGGCTCCTCTGAGCACACACTGTGTCCTCCTGTCTGGGTATGAGAGCACACAGCTCAGATGAGTTTGTTTCCAGTGAATTATTTATTTATTTATTTTTTATTATTTTTTTGGGTTCCCAGAATGCAAGCTGGGGTTCGGCCTGAGCTGGAACGTTGTTATTGTCCGAAATCTGTGAAAGCTGTTAGCCTCTCTCTCTCTCTCTCTCTCTCTCTCTCTGTCTCTCTCTCTGTCTCTCTCTCTGTCTCTGTCTGTCTTTCTCTCTCTGTCTTTCTCTCTCTCTCTCTCTCTCTCTCTCTCTCTCTCTCTCTCTCTCTCTGCAGCTTTCCTCTGTCACTCTGTTTTGGTCCGCCAGGACTGATCTCAGCCCTCAGTGGAGGGGTGTGGGGTGTGTGTGTGTGTGTGTGTGTGTGTGTGTGTGTGTGTGTGTGTGTGTGTGTGTGTGTGTGTGTGTGTGTGTGTGTGTGTGTGTGTGTTTAGTGGGGGAGTACCCCTTTTCTCTAAAGTTGAGCTCTGGCAGACTTCACTGTGCATCTGCCTTGTTATATACTCAGCTGCCCCCACCCTGTGAGACTATTCCCTCCCCCCCTTCTTACTCTCTCTCTCTCCCTCTCCCTATCCCTCTGCCTTTCTCTCTCTCTCCCTCTCTTTTTCTCTGTCCCCTCTTTTGTATCTTCCTAGCAACATTTCCTATGCACTCATTTTTAGACCCTGTGTTTTCCCCATCCATAATCGCAATCTATTTCAAGTGGCCATTCATGAGTCTGGTGCTTGGTTGACCCGCTTTCAGCCACTGTGCTGTGCAGGTGCTGGAGACAGCTTGCAGTGTTTTGACGGTGGCCCTTTTTTCTGTGTGTGTGTGTGTGTGTGTGTGTGTGTGTGTGTGTGTGTGTGTGTGTGTGTGTGTGTGTGTGTCTCCGTCTCCACAGAGCTCAGTGCAGGACTGGGGGGAGGAGGTGGAGGAGGGGGCCATCTATAACGTGACGCTCAAGAGAGTTCAGATCCAACAGGCGGCCAACAAGGGAGCCCGATGGCTGGGGGTGAGTGTTTTGTTTTTTTTTACTCCTCAGGGACTCCTGGTCATCCATATGCATCAGCAAAGCTGTAAAAAAAAAAAAAAGACGCATCATGGGCCTCACATACACTCTGGCCTCTCCCACATCATTCAGATTAGTTTGGTTGTTCATTAGTGTTATCTGAATTTGTATAATATTCATTTATCTGTGTGTGAATGCTTAGCATGCCACTTGTACAGTCTGGCCTCTTAAATACCATATAGATTATTTTCAAGACAAGTTTATTTTTATAGCACATTTCATTTCACAGACTCAATGTGCTCAGTGTGTTTTTGAACTGTTCAAAATTGGTGTCATTGTGTAAAATAAAATATTCACATACTTATTCATATAGCAACAATGTGTGCACATGTTTATGTGGCATTTTGGCAGTTAAAGTCTGAGACTTTTGATTTAAAACGGTATATATGACACATACAATATATGTCAACAATATATATACAGTTGGCATAGAAAGCAACCACCTCAGCCACTATGAAATGATGGTGTTTGTTCCAAGTGTGTAGGCAGAGGCAGAGTAAGCAGTTGACGTATGAAGGTGCAGAGCTGTTAAATTTGATGAATGCTGCAAGTGGACTTATTACTATTCTAGAAACTGCACAGGGTGGTGTTTTTAGTTGCTTTACTATACATCACTGGTAAAAATGCAAGAACACCCAAAAATAACGAAAAAAATCTCACTATGAATAAAACAAGAAGTGGCACATTTATTATAAAGTTACTGGAAATTCTCTACATAGCTTTTTCTGGTCTATGAAGCAATGTTTTTGGGTCACTGTTGCAGTTAACGGTGCTGTGACATTTTCAGCTTTAATTTTCCATTGTACAACCACCCTGCTGAAATAACACAGAGACTACACTGCTGTCGCTGCCGTTGTTTGCTATTGTTTGCCAAAAATGAGGTCATTTCCGCACTTTCCTCGTTTTAGAAGCACTAGTGTATGTTTTATGAGCATAGCAATCTATAGCCCTGCTGTTATCAATTGTCTGTAATTGACCTGATTAGCAATACCTCAGTGTACTGTATGCTGTACCTGCATACCATTCATCATGAGAAAAGCACACTGTACATATAGAAATCTGTGCTTACATTGCCATTTCTTCATTTATCAAGTTTTTGTTCAGTTTTATCTTTAACTTGTTTTGCACAAGTTGCATGTGTGTGTGAGATGGAGTTGTGTTGTTTGTGTTAAAAGTTAAAAGTAAGAGTACCGCTTTGCCTGTGTGGGAGAGATACACTTACCCAAATTGTTTTTGTGAGCGAGTTAAAAGTAAGGACCCCCTGTTAGTCTTGACCACAGCCTGGCAAGGCCTCCAGTCTCCTCCTTCATGCCCCTTACTCCTTCTACTCTCCCTCTTTCTCTCTCTCTCCCTCCGTCTCCCTCCCTATCTCTCCTCTTCCCTGAGTGTGGGTGGAGGAGGGGACGCAGTGATTAAAAGCAGATTGGAGCGTTTCCTGTTGTAGCGTGCTAACGGCTGCAAGGTCTCTCCTCCCTCTAGCTCTTGCTCCCTCCTTTTTTCTCCTCCAAACTCTTTCTCTCGTTCCCTATCCCCCCACCAACCACCTCTCCCTTTATCTCTCTCTCTCTTTTTTACCTCCACACCACCACCACCACCACCACCACCCACCCCTTTCTCTCCTTACTTCCCTCCCCCACCAACAACAACCAGTTTTCTCATTGCCGCAGCAGATGCACAATAGTCGGACACATCTGCCGTGTTAAACATGGTGCACCTTTGTCATGGCCCCCCAGTGTATCCTCCCTACCCTACCCTACCTATCTGGAGGGACTGCTGATAAAACGGCTGCTTGGCCTTCTCCCAGCTGTATTGTGACCTGCTTTGGATACAAGTGGGCTATAATTATGTGCTTCCGTGTCTTTTTTTTTTTCTCCTTCCTTCCACCTCTCCTTGGCTGTCATCTCAATTCTATTTCTATGTCTGTATCTCTCTCTTGCCTTGTATACCTCACTTTTTCACTCTCTTACTCTTTTTTTGCTCTCTTTCTCTATCTGCCTGTCTCTTTTCCTCTACCTGTTTGTCTTTCACCTTCACTCTTTCCCTCCCTCTCGCTTTCCCTCTCTCTTTCTCTTTCTCTCTTTCTCTACTCTTCTTTCTCTCTTTCTCTACTCTTCTTTCTCTCTTTCTCTGTCTCCCTCGTTCTCTCCCTGTCTCAGGCGGAGGGTGACCGCTTGCCCCCAGGACATACGGTGAGCCAGCTGGAGACGTGTAAGATCCGCAGCATCCGAGCGGGCACTCTGGAGCGCCTGGTGGAGACGCTGCTAACGGCGTTCGGGGACAACGACCTGACCTACACCAGCATCTTCCTGTCCACGTACCGCGCCTTCGCCAGCACACAGGCCGTGCTGCAGCTCCTGCTTGACAGGTAGCCTACTTCATCCTGTCCAGTCCTCAATGATGTCCAGCAGTATGATTTTGTCCAAACATTATTTGGACACTATGGAGATAACTGAATAGTTTTTTTGTCAACAGACACAAAAAGCCTTTATAAGTTAGACTTTATAACTGAAATAGAACAGATAAAGACTCAAAAGAATGAAGATGCACTGATGTAAGAGTTTAAAGGATTTACACTGATTTGCTTGATAGTAGAAGACATTCAGTGAAATGATAAAATGTTGAAGTGCAAGTACAGTATGTTGGCTAACATGTTCCTCCCCTCCCCTCCCCTCCCCTTCCCAGGTATGGCAGTGTGGAGGAGCGGGACGGCAAGAGCAGCCCCTGGGAGACGCGGGGAGCCGTGAGGAAGTAAGTGCCTCAGAGGAACAATGGCAGGGGGAGCCCACGGCCCCTTACAGTAGCCCAGCGAATTTAAACAAACCTAGAATAGAACGTTCTAAAATAACAGAACATTGTAATCAGCTCTGTGTCTCTCAGACAATAAGTGGCAGGGCCATGTGCACTAAACAGACAGACAGACAGAGAGACAGACGGGCAGTCTTGCTCTGCAGGTGTCCAGCTGGCCGAGTCTGCACTGACACGAGGCACTGAAGTGTTCAGCATTCCTATGGCTGTACACAGTTTGAGCCCGGCCGTGCTTTTTGGTGAATGCACTGATGGCGTTCAGTGTTTATTTCTTTATCCTCTCAGTGAAGGGGCATAGCATTTCTGGTGCATAATAAGGGGGAAAATCCACTAAATAACATTAACATAATAACACAAACCTGTAACCTGTATAAATGCAGATGTTACTGTATCAATACCACATAAAAATTAAACGCATAAGAGACAGTAAACCAAGGAATTAAACCAACAATGATTAAAATACTATTAATTGTCAACTTTAAATGTTAAAGAATAATTTATTTGAATGCATTTATAAATTTGGCAGTAATATCAGATTTAAAGAATTTCTAAAGTGTAGAGATTGTATGATCCTTCAGGCTGCTAAAATAATAAGGAGGAGCCATAGCAGTAAATTTTGTGGAAGATACCATTCAATGAATTATGATGCATGTCTTGAGGTTGTCGGCAATACCCACCCCAGTAGTAGGGACTTTATGTTGGTGTTTATAAGGCTATTCTTGTACATAAAAATCTGTTGTATTCTGCAGTTGTGGTGCTGGCTTACGTCTTGAGGGAGTCATTGTTTACACAGTAGTACTCTGGCTGTAGTGGTCTATGTTTTTCTGTTTTGGGTGGCAAGCATCCATATGTCTATATTGACATCTTCATGGCATACTAACCTCCATCTGCTGTATTAGAGCGCAATGTGGTCACTTGTACTATCTCCGCTTGCTTCCGAGTTTCCATCTACTCAGCATATCTGGTTAATGTTTCCTCCTTTTAGGATAACACTCTTGAAAATAGGCGCTCTTGTATACTGCGCGCTATGTATCACCAGAAAGTGTTGATAAACATGCCCTTGGTGCTCTGTTTATTTATTGTTAGGCGGTGACCTCCATCACCACAAGAGCTGACTGAATTGGTGTTTTGTCATTGTGGGGGGAATGTGGAATGTATTCCTCTAAAGCGTTGTTGAGCAACCTCCGTGCTAGCTAAGAGAGGAGTGTGTCTGGTCCATACAGTTATTGGTGTGGTCTGTCAGCACGCTAGCCTCAATTCACATAGTGTAGTTAGCACTTAACAAGTCAAATTAACTTGACTCAGTATGACTTCCTAAGACACTGATGGCCTCAGTGTTTGCTTAGTAAGGTCCCACCAATTTGTGTGTGTGTGTGTGTGTGTGTGTGTGTGTGTGTGTGTGTGTGTGTGTGTGTGTGTGTGTGTCTGTCTGTCTGTGTGTGTGTGTGTGTGTGTGTGTGTGTGTGTGTGTGTGTGTGTGTGTCTGCGTCTGCGTGTCTGTCTGCATTGTCTGTCTGCGTGTCTGTCTGTGAGTGATTTGTATTTGTACACTATCCAGTGAGCCCCGTGCACTTATCTCTGTATGTCTGCCCTCCCCAGTGCGCTGGCCTCCATCCTTAGAGCCTGGCTGGATCAGTGTCCTGAGGACTTCCAGGAGCCGCCGGACTACCCGTGCCTGCAGCGCGTGCTGGACTTCCTGCAGAGGGCGCTGCCGGGGTCAGAGCCCCTGCGTCGCGCCCAGAGCCTGCTGGAGCAGCTGAGGAGCCAAGCCAGCCTGGAGTCCGAGTCAGACGGTGAGGCCCTCAAAATATAGCCATGCCTCACTTATTTATTTATTTAATCCCCCCTCTCCTCTCCTCTCCAATCTCATCATCTCTCCATCACCCTTGTCCTCTTCCTCCCCCAGTCGCTCCTCTCGGATTTCTCTCATTCTGTTCCCCATCTGTCTTTTTCACTCTCAGTCTGTGTTTGTGTCACTTTCACCCACATTGTTCTGTCCTTTATGTCTTTCCTTTTATAACTCAGTCTCTCTGTCTCTCTGTTATTTTCTGTGTCTTTCTTTTTTGTGTCTGCACACTTCCTTAACAAACTCTACCACACCATCCCCCAGTGGAGCTTTCTGTGTGTCTGTCTGTGTCTGTCTCTCTCTGGTTCTCTTTCTCTGTCTCTCTTTTCTCTGTGCCCACTTCCTTAACCTCCAGCACACCCTCCCCTAATGAAGCTAAATCTGTTCTTCTGCCCCTCTGCGCTCAAACTCACCTCCGCTCTTCGGCTCTTCCGCAGGAGGTTTCCATGGCAACAGCCCCTTCTGCCTCGGGGAGGATGAGGACGTGGAGATCGAGGTGCAGGAGGACTTCCTGTCCTTTGAAGTGGATCTGGTGGCCGAGCAGCTGACCTACATGGACGCAGTAAGCCTCGAGCCTTCAGCACGTCTTGAATCTAGATAAAGGCCCCTAGGGTTTCGCTTCAGAACGAAAACGAAAATATTTTTGTCAGTAACTTTTGAGATAACTGGCCAGACAGTTATCTCTCCAATGTACCTTCTTTGCAGCTTTCAGTGCTTGCTTGAGACTGTTTTTTGTTTCATTGTAAAACACACATTTTCACTAACACCTCTGATGATCTGTGCCTTCCTCCACCTTTCCCCAGCTGCTGTTCAAAAAGGTGGTGCCGCACCACTGTTTGGGCTCCATCTGGTCCCAGCGGGACAAGAAGCAGAACAAGCAGAGCGCGCCCACCATCCGTGCCACCATCGCCCAGTTTAACGCAGTGGCCGCCTGCGTGGTCAGCACCGTGCTCCGCCGTCGCCAGATACGCCCCCACGTGCGTGCCCGCATCATTCAGCGCTGGATAGACATTGCACAGGTGAGCACCTCTTTTACACACACACACACACACACACACACACACAGATGATGTTTACATGTACAAAAATTTACATGCATAAAAGCATGTGCGCGCACACACACACAGAAACATAGATGTTGACATATACCAAAATTTCCAAACATAAACAGGCACAGACAAAAACAGATAGTTACAAAAATTCACGTACAGAAACATATACACACACATTGGCTAATGCATACTGATAAAAATAATTCAGAACTGTCTGAATAGTTGAATCGATGTTATGGATTGGATGGTTAATGTGTGTCTGTATGTCAATCCATAATTTTAAAATATGGATCTTAAGTGACCTGTGTTGCGCAAATGGAACATTGACGTTCATTCATCATTTCGTTAGTGACATGTGTGTGATTCATAACAGTGCATCACTCTTCTTCTAATGTTCCATGCCCCCCTTCCCCTTTCTCTTGTTCTTGCACGACTTCTGCTTTCAGGAGTGTCGCATTCGTAAGAACTTCTCCTCCCTTCGAGCTATCGTCTCTGCCCTGCAGTCCAACCCCATCTACAGACTGAAGAGGACGTGGGCCTGTGTCCACAAGTGCGTATCTGTACCCATCTTTCCTCTGTTCTCCTCTGCTTTGTCTCTCCGCCTTGCTGCCTGTCAATAAAGTGCTGTGCTATCAGCCAAACGCCTACTGATCTGCTAAATGAACTGCTGATTAACTCAACCGATCAATACAATCCACTGTAGGGTAAATACTAGGCCAGGTATTGATTTGGCCAGGCTTCATTTTTTAGATGAATGAGATTCATTCTCTCTCTTTCTCTTACTTTCTCTCTTTCTCTCTCTCTGTCTCTCTCTCTCTCTCTCTCTCTCTCTCTGCCCCACTCTCATAATCTCTTCTCCTCCTGTGCCCTCCAGGGACAGCATGCAGGTGTTTGAGGAGTTGTCAGACATCTTCTCCGATCACAACAACTATTTCACAAGTCGGGAGCTCTTAATGAAGGTAATTAAAGCCTTTTCACCCCACACCAGCCCACCACGACACCCCCCCACCCCACTGCTTCTTCCTCCACCCATAATGTTTGCCCTGTTTCCCTACTTGGTCCCTTCATATTTGACACCACTGTGTTGTTGCTGCAGGAGGGCACGTCCAAGTTCGCTAGTCTGGACAGCTGTGCTAAGGACCACCAGAAACGCTCCCAGAAGCGCCTGCAGCTGCAGAAGGAAATGGTGAGGCAGTGGGAGTTGAGCAGGAAAAGCATCGATATTTTAGGGAAAGAGGAAGGATATGTCAACAGCCCTTTTTTTCCAGTGCATTGGCATGATTTAACCTTTGATGTTTACTGTTTCTCAGGGCGACATGCAGGGGACGATACCGTACCTCGGGACATTTCTGACAGACCTGACAATGCTGGACACGGCTCTGCCAGACTTTGTTGAGGTAAGCCCAAAAAAAACCCCACAAAAGACAAGAAACAGGCAAGCAAACACAAACATCTATCTTGTTTCCTTTCCTGCAAGTCAAGTTCATGTATATAGAACAATTTATCCAGATCGCTAAACAATGTTGGTTTACAAAGCTGCCAGTAAAAGAACAGAGAAATGGATTCCTCCTGGTGGATAGCACTTGACTTTGAGCAAACACTAAGATAGATTATCTTGTCCAGAGTCAGTCGCTGTCCAGGGACAGAGGGGCTTTTTTTAAACCTTTCCTCAGTATGTGAGAAATTTAGTGTGGACCGTTTGGTTCTTCCCCCTCTGTGTGTTCCTGCCCGTGTTTGTGTTTCCATAGCTCAGCACAGTGTGAAAGATCTGCTCTTGACAGTGACCATCTTTGTGTCTCTCTTGCAGGGCGGCCTGATCAACTTCGAGAAGAGGCGCAGGGTAAGTGCTATTTTTGGACCCGCCATTGAGTCTGAGTGCCGTTTGCTGGCTGTCTCATCTTGTTGCGGGCACACACACACACACACACACACATTGTGAACTGTCCGAGAAAGCGGGCAAATTGATGTGACTGAAACCAATCTTTCCTCTCGCCCCCCCTCTCTTCTGTCTGCCTGCAGGAGTTTGAAGTGATCGCTCAGATTAAGCTGCTCCAGTCTGCCTGCAACAGCTACTGTCTGAACCCCAACCGGACGTTCCTGCACTGGTTCAGTGGCCACCCCCAGCTCTCTGAGGAGGAGAGGTACAGTGCAAGTCCTCCTCCAGTTACCTCTGTTATGCAACCCTCTTTATCGCAGTAGTAGAACTCATTTATCCACATTTGGGGAATTTATTTTACAGTAATAGCACAGACATCGTCTTGCAGGCACTCGGTTTAGGACATTAAATAAAAAGTTAAAAATACATAAATGTTTGTCAAAAGAGCTAGCAGGGCTGCCAAAGGCAGAGGTGCTTTGAGTTTGTAGTAGTTGCATAAGTAGTAGTAGCAGTGGCAAAGATCCTTCATACAGTTAGTTACATAATATGAAGAGTTAAAGTAAAAATATGAAGAATAAGCTGTAAGACCTGAAATAACAATATGAACTCAGTGCACTTTTTGGAAGATTTGGCTCAAAGCCACTCAAGAGTCCTCTAGTGTGGTGTTTGTGCTCAAAAACAGCAGTCTTGGCTCTGTACTCTGGGAACATATTGGCTGGGAAGGAAAGCAGAGTGTAATTCTATTGATCGGTGTGCTCAAGTATCAGCAGCCTCAAAACCAAAACAAAGTCACAGACTCTACCGTTAGGGAGATTTTAGATTTGTGTACTCATCTGTCTGATTTCTCCTGTGTGGTTTGTCTTCCTCAGCTATGCTCTGTCGTGTGAGATTGAAGGTCTTGGAGATAGCAGTCCGACATCGCCAAAACCTCGCAAGAGTATGGTGAAGAGGCTAAGCCTGTGGGTCTCTGTTTATTTCTGTCCTTGCACACACATATTAACCAAATAGGCTACTTGTTACATTTCTGCATGGTTTGCAGTGTGTAGTTGCATAGAAGTTACATTTATTTCAGTGTTCAAAATCAGTGTTACAGATATTTGTCAGGCAGAATTATACCAAATGTTTACATTGTGTTGTTTTCAGAATCTTTATCTGACCTAATTTTTTGTCTCCTTCGAAAGGCTATTTCTGGGACTCGACTCCACCACATCGAATTCCCCAGTCAGGGAAACTCCTCGGTCGCCCCCTACAGGAAGTTCAGGGGAGAGCATGGACTCGGTCAGTGTGTCGTCCAGTGACTCGAGCCCTTCAGACAGTGAGGGGATGACCCCGACACACTCCTCAGATACCCAGCTGAAGAAGGTACACACACATACACACACACACACACACAGATCTGTAGTTTGACATACAAACACTTGCATAAACGAATGGATAAAAAATACACATATGCCATTCTTCATACTGTGTAGACAATACAGTTGATATCTATTGTTGGTTTATTATTTTATATGTTTAATAATCCCATGTGTCTATTGGCACAGCTTTCAGAATCCTCCTCCTGTACGTCTCTGCACTCAATGGATACGACATCTTCCTCGGCCAGCAACCCCCTGAGCTTGGCCTCCCCCACCCAGCCCCCGGCCCTGCACTGCACCCACCGGCGCTCTGCCTCGTTCACCCCCCTGCCCATGTCCCCCACCTCCCCCAGCCTGCCCCCCGCCTACAACACACAGGCCCAGGACGCCTGCATCATCCGCGTCAGTCTGGAGCAGGGCAACGGCAACCTCTACAAGAGCATCATGGTCAGTGTTTGTGTGTGTGTGTGTGTGTTTGTGTGTGTGTTTGTGTGTTTGTGTTTCTGGGCTTATGTTTGTGTGTTTGTGTGTGTGTGTGTGTGTGTGTGTGTGTGTGCGCGTGTGCGTGTGCTCATGTGGACTGTGACTGTATGAAACCCTCTCCAGTGGCACAGGGCAAGATTAGCAATTTAAGCCTTTTAAAAATGCACTGGCTAGAATCCAGAATTGCTTCCTTTAGTGCTAAGTCCACTTACCAGAATGCCAGTAAATGCTGAATTAACACATTTTCAAGTCTTAAAACATCCTTGGTGAATGGTAGCTGATTATGTTTATATTATATGGTATCTGATTATATTGACATTATAAATTATATTATATGATAGTAACCAATTGTAAAATGAATGAATGGTAGTTGAAACATAGCACTTTGGTCAGCTAATGTTGTAAAATGTGCTTTACACAGTAAATTAACTGACAGTGGCGTTGACTTTGACAATCAATGAAAGGGAATGATGGCTTATTGCAAAATGGATGAATGGTAGCTGGGAGAAAGTGAATGGTAGCTGAATGTTTTTGCATTTGTCGTCCCTCAGCTGACCAGTCAGGATAAGACCCCAGCGGTCATCTCCAGAGCCATGGCCAAGCACAACCTGGACGAGGAGCAGGCTGATGAATATGAGCTGGTGCAGGTCATCTCTGAGGAGAGAGGTGAGCAGTTACAACATCTGCTTTTTATTCTTTCTTTCTTTCTTTCTTTCTTTCTTTCTTTCTTTCTGCTGTTGTTTCTTGTCAAAATATTTGTAACCTTTGACCACTGCAACAAAAATGGCCCTCTTCATAAAACAATTCACTTTTTTCAGTTAATTGTATTCTTTTAAGTATCAAAAATGTTTCATTCTGTTGCCAAGGTTCATTTCTAAAAGACTTTCTCTCTCCTCCCACCATTTTCTTTCCCCAGAGCTGGTGATCCCTGACAATGCCAACGTGTTTTACGCCATGAACACCTCAGTCAACTTTGACTTCCTGCTGCGTCTGCGTGGCTCTGCGGGGCGACCTGTCCAGCTGCGCAGTCGCTGCAGCTCCACGCTCCCCCGCGCCCAGCAGCGCAACAGCCTCTCACTCCGCCTCAGCAAGGTCACCTTGTGACCCCCACAGACTGTGGGAGTCACCAGGGTGTCGTGGGGAGGGTTGGGGAAGAGGAGCTGATGGACCCAAGGCTGTTTGAGGAGTGAATGGGAGTTTGGACTGTTTTTAAACTATAAGCTTGAGATGAAGGGTGGCAGATAGCGAAGATGTGAACTCTTTAAGGTGTGATTTCACATAACGACAAACTGTTTATATTTTTATTCCCCTTTAAAAGTATCTGCCTGCTTAAGCCAGCCTTACTCTGCTATAATAGTAGCTGTCCCATCCAGCCTCACCTCCTCACCTGTAGAAGCCCGTGCCTTCATTAGCCTTAGCCCCGAACATTGCCTACGTGAATTGGACTGAAAAAAAAAACACCCAGGCAGCCACTGACTCCTGGGTATGTCCAGTCCAGACTTGGTTCCGGTTTGCTTCAGAGACTGGCTGGTCTGGTGTGTGGGTAGGTGAACAGTGGAGGAGTTTATGAATGATCCCTGTGGCAGCTTGTGATGTGGGACTACATTGAAGCCAACATGATGGGGTGATGATGACTCCCCGCCCTAACCACCTTGTAGTTTGTCCCACACCGGGCTGCTTTTGGTTTTGCACATCTATGAGGAGATGCCTCCTATTTACCGTCAGTATTCTTTTTTTTTTTAAGAAAAAAAAGCAACCTTGTTCTCCCTCTCTTCTCTTTCACAAGCGTAACACAAGTGTGCCATGACCATTAACACAAGCAAAAAAGGGACTCCGATTCTGATTTCAGATCAGTAGCTTGGGCGTAGATGGAAATGCAGAAGGACACTTTTTGTCAAATGTGCTGCCTTAAGCTAAGGTGGCGGCATTTCAGGAGAGACTGAGCGAAGACCTATCGCCCTGAGCGAAGAAGGTAACAGAGCAGCAGTCTTTTCTGCGGAAAGACTGAACTCAAATTGGTTGCCTTGAGCAATGATGGTGATGGAAGAGAAAAGGTCTCCAGGGAAAAAAAAGAAGACTGTTCTCAGATCTGTTTTGCCTTGAGGGCTGGTGGGGGATTAGTGAAGGATGTCTCGTGTCCCCTGTTGGGAAGCCGGAGGATGCCTGCGCTGTGCTGCCATATTGCTTGTAGTCCGCTCTGTCTGTTCACCGTGTGGACACAAACGCGGACCCGTGCCTCTCGTGTTTTTCCAGCGAGCTGTGTGATGAATGCGGTGGACATTGCATTCGGATTGGTTCCTACTTGGTTATAACAAGTTCCCATTCTTGTATATTCTTTCTGTTTTTTATTTTTATTTTCTCTTTCTCTCTCTTCACCACTTTTTTGGGTGTTTCTGCTTCATGTTCTCCTGTGAAGGTTGTTTTGCAGTCACACCAGTTGCCAGTGGGATAGGTCTCGTTCTGGTTGCCTGAAACAAAATGCCTGCATGGGGTTACCCATCTGTATCAGAGCGGAAATTGCTAAAAGTATAAAATTAAAATCCATGGGTGCTCGCTCCAATCACCCTTGGTGTTTCACTCCTGTTTTTGCTCACAGTATGAACAGTATTGTATTGTTTTTCGTTTGTTTTTTTTATATGTCATTTTGTAACACAGAAAGATGAATTATTGTTAAGAGTATGTGAGAAGAATGATGTGATGTTTTCATTACTGTCTCTTTTTGGTGGACAGAAGCCTTGTCAAAAGAATTCACAAGAGTATGCTGTGAAAGATGACCGGAAGCAGGTTGTAGCATTATGCAGTGTGCTTATTCAGACACAATTTTTCAGTGAAGGCTTTTCTTGCCACACACCTCCCCCTCACCACTCAGTGGAGTGGCTTATTTCAATGAAATAGAGTCCCATGGTGTGCACAACCCCCTTGTCCATAACACTAAATCACTGTGCACCCTATTTCCTCCCACCCCACACACACTGCAGTAGTGTTCTGTCTCTGTTTTGCCCCAGCCACTCACTTTCCAGTGTCATTGACTCTCAGTGTGCACTCTAATCTCGTGCTATTCACCTCCCTCTCATTAAAGCCCTCAGCCCACCCCCCACCCCTTTCCTCTCTTTCCCAGTAACTCTTTGAGCCTGCACTCAGACAGACTAATTCTGCCTTGTTTATGTTGCCTCTAGCTCCACTATACTGCTGCTGTTGATGACTGACTGTGCCATATTCACACAGATGCTTGCCTATCTGATGTTTTCATCCTAACTCGGTTGCCTAGCGATGCTGATGATGACACTTTCAGACATGTGTCATCTCAGCCTGTTTCTCCACCAGTCCTCAATAGTGTAGGCAGTCGGGCCTTATTGGGGTGATGGAGGAAGGAGGGGTTACTTGAGTTATTACCATATATTTGATTCAATGCAGCACTTGTGGATTTTCTCGATTCTCAAGTTTGAGTATTTTCTTCACTGCCAAAGAATTCTCTATCTACAAATGTCAATGAATAAATTATTATCATTACTTTGACGATTTGCCTCTTTTTTGCTTCATTGGTAGTCCAATAGTAGTGGCAACAAAATAAAATTAAATGTCAGGCATTGGAAAATAAAATGGCATATAGTGTAGCCTATAGCCTATTACATCATTTGTGATTCTGAGTATTTTAATATTCAGGATAGGGACACATTCACAATACACGATAAAGACCATTAATAGACAAAGACTGCCCTCGTCAGGTTATAAAATACATTACAAACAAAAGTTTTTTGCGGTAGTTTTCCAGACAATGTTTTAATAACTTACTGTGAGATGTTTTGTAACAATAAGTATAGACATTTAAGCTACTACCACAACATTATGTAAAATCATACAGTTGTCAATTAAAATTAGAAACTTACAGTTCAGAAAATACTGCCCAGTAAAAGGGCAGTCTAAACAACCTTGGTCTAAATAAGTGGACAACAAATTGGGAAACTATTTAAACTACTGTATTAATGTATAGTCGTAGATTTCCACCACAGACAGGAAAGGGGGATTTCACAAAGAGTCACATTCCGGCACAGTGCAATTAACTCTCATTAACGCCCTTGAAACCATTGGCTCCTATGTGAAGTAGGCTATCCTGCTCCGCCTTGAGTCAGCCCGCTTACAATACGCTTAAGCTTCGGACACTGTTCCTCTCAGCCAGGTCAACAGAGGACGACGATTTGACAGGTTTACAGCAGGTCAGTATACAAGTCTGTTTTCTGATGAATGATTGGAATACCTTTGTTTTTCGCTCTTCCTGAAAGTATTGTTGGTTGCTCACAGTTTCGTTTGGTTGCAGTGGAATTTTACCCAGTTACACGAATTAAGGTTGCGAAAGATTATGGCGCAGCGCTGTTGAAAGTTGTCAAATATTGTAAAACTTTATGATTTGTAAAAATAATCAAATGTATGTGGTTCTAAACCCGAGTGTTGTGAGCTGCCCTTAGGATTTAAGCGGAATAGTGTCACTTATAAATTCGCCGAAGTACCTTCCTGTTTGATTGCTAGTTACCTGCTAAGTTATCTTGTCAAACTCTTCAACAAATCATACACAAGACAGTTATTGTTTGGTCGTGTGTTAAAGAGTGATTATCTTTATCTCAGACGGTATTTTCAGAGGGAGGGCGGTTTCATTTTGAAACATTTCTGGCAGCACACTAGTATATTGTGTCACGCCACATTCTGGTGAAGGCTATTCCAAACTTTCCCATTGCTTTTAATAAGCTACATTATGTCCACTGAGTGCCGTAGCCAGGGCATGGCAAATAGTTTGGCCTTTGACACACTAACTTTTCAGATGCTTAGCGACGGGTTTGGGGGAGTTCTGTCAAGCGCCAAATGGTTGCAAAGCGTCTCAAATGTAGTACAAGTTGAAAACAATTATCTTGTTATCCTCTAGAGGGGCCAGTGGACAGGTCTTGCCAGAGCCGAATCTGGGTCTTGCTACACTTTAGCAGAATGGACGCAATGGACTTAACGTGTTCATAGTGATGCGTCATTGCCTATGTGTAACTGATGAGGTTACAACTGTGAATCTACACATCTTATCTTGGTACAAGTTATCTCACTATCTGCAGCCTTATCTTGAACAACGTACTACACTTTAACCATTAACTGACAAACCACCTGTTCTCTTCATGTTTGAAAGACGAGAAGGAATCATTTCAATGTTTGTGTGAGTAGTTCACAACTGACCAGCAGTGGGCATAACCTGTGGTAGTGGACTATGAAACCTGAACTCTGAGTGAGACTATTGTCCAATACCACAGTCATAGTGTCACTATCACAAGGTGTATAACTTTTTGCTGAAACATCTGGCCTTATCATTATGTGTGTCTGTCGTCTTTGTCTATGCCTGTTTTGAACGCATCACGTTTTATTTATTTGTAAGTTTATGTTTGTCAATTGTCTTTGGGTTTCTTAAAAGACACTTTATACATAAAATGTATTATTAACAACCTCACACCTTGGCAGACACCAGTATGCCAGTCTTCATTAGGTTATAGCCACAAAGGAAATATATGGTTATGTGGTGAATAAATTGAAAATGACTCTTTCTATTTAAGTACACAGGCATCAAAACAAAATGGCAGACAGCAAAGAAACTACAGAAGACCCTCAGCAGCCAAATTTACAGCAAGCTCAAGACCCACAGGTGAGGTCATGCACTCATTTCATGCATCCTAGACTTGTTTACTGAAATGTGAATATCCAGTTAAGCTGCAAGTAGTGGACTGCAGTGTAATGCATGCTGAACATAATCCCTATGCTGGCTTGACCCACTTTTAATTCACAACTTGTCATACATCCCCCAACAAATAATGACTGAGTCAAACCCAGCCACTGCTCAAATCCATTACATATTTTAATGATGTCTTATATCAGCAGAATAAAATATGACTGTGTTTATCATTCTATCTCTCTTGCGGTCTGTGTCTCTGTCTCTCTCTGTGTTTATTTGAATCCCTCACCCTTGCTCTCTTTTTCTCTTGCTGTGTGTGTGTGTGTGTGTGTGTGTGTGTGTGTGTGTGTGTGTGTGTGTGTGTGTGTGTGTGTGTGTGTGTGTGTGTCCCTGTCAGAGTGTGGTGTCACGTGTGGGCAATCTGCCTCTGGTGAGCTCGGCTTGGGAGATGGTGTCAAGCGCCTACACCAGCACCAAGGAGAGCGTTCCGCTGCTGAAGGGGGTCATGGACGTGGCCGAGAGTGGGGTTCGCACCCTGGGAGCGGCCGCCTCTACTGGCTCCAAGCCTATACTGGACCATCTAGAGCCTCAGAGTAAGTCCACAGCACCTGGACCATCATACACTTCTACAGAGAGCTGTGAACCTGTTTTTGCTTTTTTGCATTGGAGTTAGGTAGTTGGATACCCCCATTTTAAACTCAAGCTCACATGAATGAATGTTTTTTTTTTTTGCTTTTACTTGTGTGTGTGTGTGTGTGTGTGTGTGTGTGTGTGTGTGTGTGTGTGTGTGTGTGTGTGTGTGTGCATATGTGTGAGTGTGTGTGTGTGTGTGTGTGCATATGTGTGAGTGTGAGTGTGTGTGTGTGTGTGTGTGTGAAGGCTGCTAATGAGCACTCTAATTCTTAATTACACACAAAATTAATTGTAATTGAATCAAAGTAAATAGCAAAAGGCTACTCTTAAAGGTCAATTTGTTTTTTTTATGCCTCTTTGTGTGTGTTTTTTTTGGCCAATTATCCCACAGAGATCTTGCTGGGTTTCAGCAAGGAGAGGATTTGAGCCTTTCTGCTTCCTAATTAGGCAAAACGGGAAGGGTCTTTAGCATTTCTTAGATCACATGCATGCACTGTATTGTTGGCAGTCAAAGGGGATCTCATTATCTGGCTACTTACTTTACTTGCTGTGCTATTCTGAAATACTTCCAAAATATCTGGGTCCTAATTAAGTCTTAATAAATCTAAACATGAACAAAGGCATGCAGATATTCTTCCAAAAATACCTGGTTTTGCTCTGTCTCTCCCTAGTGAATTGTTAATGTTGTATTTCAGTTATTGCTGTGAATGAATATGCCATGCTGGGACTGGATAAGGTTGAGCAGAAGCTACCAATACTACAACAGCCCGCAGATAAGGTAAATATTTGTTTCTCACAGCAAATGAACACACCTTTATCTCCCTAATCAGTACAGCAAGCAACTCGGCATCTTAAACTCCCTAATATTTGCTGTGTGTATACTTTGACTCATTGATGTATTTTCTATTTTGTGTGTGTGTGTGTCATACCTGCCAACATCTGAGTAGCTAAGTCCTGGATATTTCACTAGCAGTGTTCAAGCATATTGGTGTAACTATTAATAAAAAAAAGTTTGGACCTTGTAAATTATAAGAGAATACTGCAACAAAACAAGAGATTGGCAGAAGATGGATCTGAAAAAGGAGAGAAACCTAGGAAAAACGTTGTGTTGTGCTGTTGGCAGCTGTGGTGTGTGTGTTTGTGTGCACTTGTGTGAGTGTTTAACAGATACCACTATAGCGCTATGACATCAGAGATTATTTGCACACCAATCTGTATTGCCTGTCTACCACTAAGGTTGTGTCAGACACAGTGGGGATGATGGGGATGATGTACCAGACTGTGTCTGGAGCAAAGGACGCCATGATCGGGGCAGTGATGGGAGGAATGGAGAAGACGCGCACAACTGTAAACGAGGGCATCAGCACCATGAGCCAGATGGTCAGCAGTGGGGTCAATCTGGCCCTGACGCGCTCCGAGAACTTGGTGGACCACTACCTGCCCCTGAGCGAGAAGGAGCTGGGTGAGCCAATGACCTGTTTCAACTACTGCTAAAATCTGAACAACACACAGAGTAATGCCTAATTAACACACACGCACAGCTTCATCCAACAACAGTAGTTTAATGATGATTGTATGATTTCCATGGTTAAAATGGTAAAAGCTAAACATATATTATTCGGATTATCTCCGGTCTTGCAACTACATCTCAATATCTACAAAATCTCTTGATGAATTGTTATTCAGATGTTGTTCAAGTGGCTTTGAATAAAAGCATCTGTTAAAGACCTAGAAATTTTCTTTACCCCCACCATGTCCCGTGCACCTGTCCACATTTGGCCTCTTGAAACCTTAAGGTTTCCCCCTCACCTCAGTACACCCTTGATCCTTCACACAGCTGTTTTTAACCCTCTCTCCACAGCTGAACTGTCTGAACCTGTCCCTCCTGAGGAGGCAGCAGCTGTAGTCAGCACCAACCCCCCCATGGCAACCCCCTCTTCCGGCGCCGACTCCAGTCCAAGCGCCAGCTATTTCGTCCGCCTGGGCAACCTCTCTGCCAAGGTGCGCGAGCGAGCGTTGGAACAGTCTCTGGTGCGTGCTCGAAATGCCCGCGACGCCGTCACGCAGATCAGCAGCACTCTGGACCTGCTGGAGAACGCTCGCACCACGCTGGCCACAGCCAACCAGCAGCTAGGGGGCGCTCCCGAGCAGCTGCTGCAGCGCTGGAAAGAGTGGCAGCAGCAGCAGCAGCAGGGACAGCCACGGGAGGGTGAGGGCCAAGGGACACAGGGGGAGCAGAGCATGGAAGTGGATGGGACCATGGACCATGGAGAGGTACCATGTGTTTCATTATTTCCAATATGGTTGGAATCATCCCAGAGTTTGGCCCTTTCATTTATCCAGAAAACCTAATTTATTCTAACTCTGCCCCAGAGAGGAAGATCTTTTTCTTTTTTTTTCTTTTGCCCTTGACGCCTAATATTTTTCATTTTTATTGATGCATTTAAACTTGAAAAACATGAAATTATAACATATACTATAAATACATAATTTTAATTTACCATAGATTAGATCTAGTACAGTTAATTTTATGAAAGGGAGATGTTTTTCCAAACCTGGTGTGTGTGTGTGTGTGTGTGTGTGTGTGTGCGTGTGTGTGTGCGCATGCATTTGTGTGTGCTGTGTGTTTGTAGCAGTTAGATGGCTGGACCCTATCCATGGCACGTGACCTGACTGGTCAGCTGCAGGCGGCGTGTGCCACGGTGGTGTCCAGTGCACAGGGTCTCCCCAGCACCGTGCAGGAGCAGCTGCTTAACGCCCGCCACACGGCCGAGCAGCTCCAGGTCTCCCTGGGTAGCGCCAGCAGCCTGACGCCACACCTCCTGCAGCACACACGCCAGCAGATAGCACAGGTAACCCTGACCATCTCCCATGGCCTGCTCTTCAGCATTTCAGCCAAGTATCAGAAAACGCACCATTATTGACAGTGCTATGCCCGGTTATCGGCAGTTTAACTGCTTTTATACACAAACACTTGCCAAGAATATAACAGACATTTCAAATTAGAGGCTCACAGACATGTCAGATTAGAGGCTTTTTGAAGAATGTAACAGATATTTAAAATTAGAGGCTCAAATTCAAATAAGATGTGTAAACTGCCGTATGTGTGTGAGAAGAATGAACTTGTAGCAAGAGTTAACATTACAGCATTCTGGGTGATGGCAGGCCAATACTGATGAATGGGCGGCTTATGCTAATCTTTATTAGTTAAAAACATAATGACCCAGTATTTTATGTTGCCTAGTAATTAAGATGTGGCCAATACTACTTAGACATGGTTTTAAATTTCCATTATAGTACAGGATTCTCATATTTACACTGACTTGATTAGTATGATTGTGAGATTGTGGGTTGCTGTCTTATCCCTCTCTCTCTCTCTCTCTCTCTTTCCTCTCCCTTTTTTCTGCCTCTCTCCTTCACTCTTTTTCTCGCTCTCTCCTCCAGTATCTCTTTCCAGTTTTTACCCGCACTCAGCTCTTTATTTTATTTACTTCTTATTGCTGCAGTATAAGCAGCCAAAACGCAAGAAATATTACTCCCTCGTTCAAGTGTAATGAGATGTAATAAAGTATCTTGACCCTTGAAATCTTTGGTTATGAAACAGTCTGAGGCTGTGTAATAAATCTACGCACCGCAATAACGAGCACTCTTCCTGTCACCATAGGTGCGTCAGTCTATGGACGGCGTGGTGGAGTATCTGCTCCACAACACCCCTTTGAATTGGCTGGTGGGGCCCTTCGCACCTCAGCACACCGAGAAACCAGAGAAGACCGGAGAGGACGGAAATCCGCCAGCGCCGCCCAGTCAGGGCTAATAAGGGCGGAACGACAGAGACTGCTGCCATTAAAAACATATATACTGTCCAAGTGCCTTTCAAAGTTACAGCTCTGAGAACTGTGCCATTAGACCACTATTAAATAGTGTGCTTACATTAAATTACTCAAAACTTGTCTGTGCCATAAGTGTTAAATGATATGCCTATAATAAACTTCTAAAATATTCTGAGAAAGTAGAATTGTTATATAATGTTGTATTAGTTTCATGCATTTTGCCACATCATACAAGATCCCTTTAAAGTTTTCACATAAAATTTTCCTGCAATGTGAAGGAAAGATGGTGCATCACAGCATTATATTTTTGACATATGCACCCGAATAGTATTTCACTTCTCTAAAAACACTCTGGTTAAGTCTGGTTTACATTTTTAATATTAGAATTAAATATTCTAACTTTGCCAGTCTTCTTGGCATGTGGCACATTTGTAGTCCCATTGGCTGATGGGAAATAAAGGATTTGTCCCAATGTGTGCTTTTCGCCCCTAATGAAAATATTCTCCTTTTGTACAGGCCCAGAGCACTTTTAGGGTAATCGACTACATTTGTTTTCTAAAAAAGTTGTTTTAAATGACAAGTGGAGAGGTTTTGAGTATGTTTTTGAAGCTAACACTTGGTAATTGATAAGACAATGTCTTGTAATGTTGTAAACATCACAAATTTGCCACTGCTTGTTAACACATTCCTCTGAGGCACAACATAATAATATGCCCACAAGGGGCACTAATTGACATAGATTAATATTGATTCCCTTGTCTTATTGAAAATACAGACCACACTAAACACATATGCTGAGTATTTTTTTTAAACTCATCCATGCCTTCAACTGACAGATTCAACAAATAATCCTACATTTTATATATCTGTAAAATTTGAAACGATCTGACAAGTAGGTTTTCCGATAGTTATACAGACATAGGCTACACAGATGCCTTATGGACTATAACCTATGTTAGTTTAAGATAATGCTAAAATCAAGCACAGGATAAGGTATATATGTTAATTTAGTTTAAAGCTATCCAAAGGAATACTTCTATAAGCAGGTGGCATAACCACATACCTTCACAGCCTGTCATCACATCGAAATTATGGTTTCTTTATTTTACAGAATAGTTCAGTTTTGGTTGAGATAATGTTATTCAGCATACATTACATTACATTTCAGTTCCATTACTCTCTGACAATTATTATGAGATGGTCAGTGTCTGTATCTTGAAATACTCTTACAATTTCATTACACCTTCAGTGCTAAATTGTGAAATGTCAACACAACTGTGGTATCAACGTCACACTTTAAACATTGTTAGGCCTATTTATTTATAGAAAATAAGTAATGGTAAAACACACACACACACTCACACACACACAGGGTTTTCTTGACTGTGATTGGCTGTGCTGTATTCTCTTCATGTAACCTTTTGGCATTTAGGGAATCACAACTGTCACAGCCACTGAATAATACAGTAACATGTGATAGGCCTACTTTGCTTTTCTTTATGGTTATGCTATACATTGCGTGCCCATTCCAGAATGTTTACTGATCTAGTGAAAGGTGCATTGTGACTTTTTTTTGACAGGGATGCACTGAAAAAGTTACACTCAATATGAAACGCTCTGTTCTGTCGGAGTTGTAAGGGAAGTCTGAATTGTGACATTGTCGTCCAGTGTTGTTCTTTACATTATTTTTGTAAACATGTAGCATAGAATGAATGGTTGCTTTAGAGTGACGTCAGGGTAGTTGTTTGGAATGACGGGAGCTAGCACTGGAGAGAAGGCCGCGCGCATAGACGGAGCTGATTAGCTACCAGTCTATTTCAAAGCATCAAGGTCGTCGATTACTTTGGGTTACAGGTAATGTTGATTGAAAATATAAAGCGGGTAAATTTCGACTTGGTCATGCCGATATATTTTTTGATAGATTGGCGTATGTCTGCGTGCCATCACTTGCATGGTTAGCGACCGACCTAGCCAGCTGGCTTGATCAACAACAGCAGACATTAGCTAACCTCGCTAGCTAGCTAACGTTAGTTTAGACAGCCAGCGATAGTCAAATTTCGCTAGGGTAGCGACTTGAAAAGAAAAAATAATTCAACCTTAAAATATCTGTTATATCGGTTGGATTTTGACACAGTTCGTCCTCATTTGTTTTACGTGTAATATGTTCGATGGTTTAGTATTACTGTCATGTGTGGTTCTTCACTTCGGGCAGATATTTATTCGAGTCAAAGACAAAATGTTTTTTCCGAATTGCGGACAGACCTGGGGGGTTGGTGTGGTAGCTAGCTACTCCTCAATCAGCTTCAGCTTTAGTTAGCAATGCTAGTTGGCTAATGTTCGGTAGCCAGTTGTCCCAGAAAGGTTGGTGTTGGTAACAAACAATTTGGCAACCACCCAGGGACCCATTTCGTACACTACAGTAACGCTAACTCTGACGTTATAAAAGTTTGTCTGCCCGATGGTGTTGAATGTCTAATTGTCTCGGTCCTTACAATTTCATCAAAGCCCTTCTTCCCCCCTTTTCAAACCAAAGGACGTTACCTAGTTGACTATGGCGTTGGATGGCAATTTGATGTCCCTTTGTTTGTTGAGTCGTGTCTTTATCAAGTAATTAGTAACATGTAAAATTGTAACAGCCGCCAAACTTGGTTGCTTGTTAAGTTTTGTCTTTTGTTTGCTTCTTGGTTCAGCTTTGAATTATTCTATGCACTTGTCAGCAGGTAGCCAAGCAGGCTATGTAGGTGAGATGTAGTGATGAGCGTTTGCCTGTGTAGTAGGTACGTATGTCTGCCAGTGAAGAAAATGTTTTGTTTGTAACTCGCAAACAACTTGACAAGATAGACTGTTTTCTACACCGTTTGATCAATGGGTGTCGTTAGACGAGATTTTCCTTGCTCTGTGTTTCACAGCATGTCACATACAGACAGCTCGTCGTTTAGCGACAAAATACGATTACCTAGGTTGTCCTACTTCTCAGGTTTGTTTATGAAATTCCACTCGTCGGCTAAAGCAACAAAGACGATCTTTTACACCTAGTCTGTGTTACTAGGATAACATGGCAATTTTAGCCACAACTGCCAGACAGAACAATACACGTTGTGACTTCTCCCTTTGTCTAAGTTGTACATACCCAAACTTTGTTTTAATCTTGTAACCGATTTGGTTCCAAGCGTGTATGGATGTATGTCCTGACAACTGGTTTGTGGACAGAAAAACTGTTCCAGTTATATATGTGGTGGCATCTCATATTCACCCCAAACCTTACATTTCTTTGCATTTCATAAGGTCTTGCCATTATATTTAGAGCTGCTCTCGTGCACCAATGCCGCTCTCCAAGCTCTTTTAGCAAACTGTACTGTAGTTTAGTTACTGTATAGTTGTTAACATCTTTAAGCCAGTGGGTGCTAGTTTGTCTAACTCTTCAACCCCATTTCCAGGACTGACCTCTCCCATCCCCCTTACCCCCTTTGTGTGAGAGAGAGAGCATGGCTCAGGAGACCAATCAGACGCAGGTGCCAATGCTTTGCACTATGGGCTGTGGTTTCTATGGTAATCCTCGCACCAACGGCATGTGCTCGGTCTGCTACAAGGAACACCTGCAGAGGCAACAGGGAGGGGGTCGTTCCAGCCCCCCAGGTGAAAAAGGTAGGAAGATGGGAGAGGGACCCAGAGGGGGTGGTGGGCCTGCTAAAAGGGACTGGAGGAGAGGGTAGCCCTCCTGGCATTAGTCCGCAAGAGAGTATTTTGATTTCATTTAAGTTTTTATTTGACCATCCAAACAAATCCCAACACATATGTTGTTGATTTTTTGATTTGATTGATTGTTGTTACTTCATCCTATTTCTGGTGTACTTCAAACCAGCTTTGATTGAGTGACTAATAGGGGTGTCCTCCCAATGTTGTAGGTAATGGTTAAGGTCAATGTGGTTATTGTTTTTTTTTTTTTTACTTATGTAGCCTCTACGTTGCCGGTGGGTTCCCCAGGAGCTTCAGGTGTGTCTGCAGAGAATATTCCAGCACCCGTCACAGAAGGGGCTGTCCAGCCTGAAGAAAGGACGTCTAGGTACAACAGATATTCTTGTTGCCCTCCCCAAACAAGCTGACAAACTCTTACAAAATACACAAGACACTAGATAAGAGTTCTCTACATATTACATTACATTATGCTTGGAAAACAATCAAATGGGAAAACAATCAAATTGCGTAAAACATGAACGATTCACATATAACTGCACCATGTACACACAAAAGGATCTGCTTTTCCTAAAGCTGGTGTAACATAACTGAATAGCTTCCTGACTGTATCTGTAATTTTTTTTCTGGGGTAGTTCACCTAGCCCAGTAACCCAACAGATGACTGCCATGAGCATCTCCCAGGACACTGGCGCTACTGATTCGGACCGGGCAGAAGTGGAGGAGGAAGAGGAGGAAGGCTCGCCTAAATCGTCAGGTTAGATCGTGGTATTCTGTACTCCTCTCAGTCCTGTTTACTGTCTAGGAGCCTTTTTGTGCCCAACACATGGCACAGTTGCAGACACCAAAGGGTGAAATGCAAAACAAGTATTCTGTGTTCTCAATTCAACCAGGTACTTGTGGCAGACGCTGAGAGAGGTCAATTACATAATTGTTCTAAACTCTTCAATTTAAACAGACCCCTGTTGCAGTCAAGTCAACAAGTGATTTGTTATTTAGAAGTGAAGGTCAAAGACAAGCAATCTGGCCTTCACATGCTATTCTCAATACGCCAGCCACCTGCACATTCTCATCACCCAGCTGTGAATGCCATCTGGACCTGCATTCCTCCCTCATGGTTACAGGAGAGCCCACTTTGTGGCAAATTGAACTATTTGACCCTTAATTAATTTTCAGTGTTATTCCAATGAGCTAAATTATAGGTCCATGTTATGTTGATCATTTTATGTTGATCATATTCTTGATGCTTTGAATTCATTATTTTACACAGGAAAAATGGCAAATGTTATTTATTTCCTTCGGTGTTATTGCCTGTTGTGTGAATAGTTGTTCATAAATGGGAAATGTCTTCACAAGGATATTTTTATATGTTTAACAGTACAGTTCAGCACAAAGTCATAAGTTGAAAATCTCAGTGTCATACTGTCAGTAACCGTATGTTCATATGTTTTATTTCCTTGCATTAAAAAAAAACAAAAAAACAGGAGCAGCTGGGGAGTCAGCACAGACCTCCTCAGATGGAGACCAGACCCCCGACAAAAATAAGAAGAAGAACCGCTGCTTTACCTGCCGGAAAAAAGTGGGCCTCACAGGTGAGATGGCGGGCAAGGCCGCAGCCTTTATTTATGTTCCACTTCAAAAGCGCTCATGGGATCTTCCCAAAGCTGTAGTCATAAGCTTGTAATTTCACTCTTGGCAGTTGTTAGTCACAGATGGATTCATCTACAGTAAACAAACATAACATGGCTTCCAAAACACCCTTTGTCCCCTTTTGCTTGACTTGGACTTTTTACAGGTCATGTTGTGGAAGAAACGCCTGCGTTTGAGAGATTTCTTTTTTTATATCCATTGAGGGGCTAAAACATTAAAACATGAAAACTCACCAAAGATGTGGAAGTAATTTGCGAATGTTTGTAAGAGGTTAAGCTATTCTTGTAATGCAGGAGCTTTGAGAGTGGCCCTCAAAGGTCTGCCTCATCTATTAGAAAAGCAGTGCACATGGGATTTTATTTAGGCCTTTTGCAAAAATAGCATGGGCTCCTTCAGTTAACAGAAGCCAGTGAATACTAATACATTAGGTTCATCCTCAAGTGTACTCCCTGATTAGTTTACTACATTGTTTATATTTTGGCTGGCTGAATGGAAAACGATTACACACGGCAGAGCTTCTAACACCTGTGTGTGTACCTTAGCCTCTCTCAGTCCTCACCCAGCCTCTGTGTGAGTGGGCTACGGCGGTGGTCTGCCCGTCCCTCTCCCTCTGAAGGCTGCCGGTGTTGGGCAGCATACTGCAGGCCAGTGGTGCATTTCGCGCAACCCTGCTGACTAGCACCTTCCTGCCGCAGCGCACCGTCACACACAGCCTCTTCTCGGAGATGGTCAGGCACACTTCCCCCAGCACACACCATTTTGAAGAACAATCAAAACATTAGGGCCATTCAGCTGCCTGTCAGCCTGCCTTCTCACCAAAATGGCACTAAATGGACTCCTGGCCCAATAGGATGTAGAGTTATAGAAGTTTGGTAATATATCATACGTGAGCAGAATTGTTGTTCCAAAATTGGCGCGCTTTGTCCTCAGACCGTCATGAGATTATTTTCAAATCAGGAAAATGTGCCTAAAGACTGAGATAATGTATTAAACAGTATCCTGCAAAATGGATGGTGTGCAGGGGTTAATTCTGCATTTTGATCTATAGATCCCTGGTGATACTTTCCTAAGTACTAAAGACTGGTTTTCTATGAAGAAGATTAAATTAATTAAATGTTTCATTTTCTTAAAATTTAAAATTTGACCCTGTCTCTTCGTACAGGCTTTGACTGTCGCTGTGGCAACCTGTTTTGCGCCATCCACCGCTACTCTGACAAACACGACTGTCCCTACGACTACCGAGGTGCCGCTGCCGCCCGCATCCGCAAGGAGAACCCCATCGTGGTGGCCGAGAAGATCCAGAAGTTATGAGGACTGAGACAAAGACCTGAACGATTGAAATGGAAAACAAACGAAGCATTTGACCTGCAAGTTTGGAGCAATGGCGGCACAGATAATACCTGATAAAATGGCTTCATTTATTCATGGTAGGATAAGGTGGGTGGGCTTTGCAGTGTTACAGCCCTGGTCCAGCCGTTCCCTTCACCGGTCTCTCCCTTTCTCTCCTGGAGTGGACGTGTGAATGACTGACTGACTATTTTGTGTGAGTGTGCGTGTGTTTGTGTGTGCTTGAGAGCCAGGGAGAGTACAGTCGGGTTTGGTGGACTCTAGTCTGTTTTGGGGAGGGAAGACATTTAGATTTGACCTTTTCACCTTTGTTTATTTGTCCTTTGTTTTTTTTTGTTTTTTTTGCGGGATGCCAGTTTTGTTTTTCATTTGTATCCCTCAGCAGTAGTTATAAGAAACTGGGGTAAGCTAACCAGGCATGGACAGAGACCCAGGAGTTGGGTTTGGGCAGAATATGAGCTAGGGGTTGTGGTAGCAGGCCAACGGCAGCTTGCTATGATAGAGCCAGGCTTTACTACGGCGCTTGCTGATGGAAGAACTCTCAAACAAGAAGCCTATATCCAGCCACTGTCACATCGGCCCCTCCTCCCCTCTCCTTTTTTTTTTTTTTTTTTGTTTATCTAGTGAATTATTCAGTACCATGTCAGATATCCCCATTCTGTGCATTTACAAAACCAACTGTTCTGTCTTTGATATATTGACTTATCATACTTCATACTAATGTGGGGTGCATGGACAGCTATAGGAGGGAGGGAGTGGGGTTTGGCAGTGTTGCGCGAGAGAGCCTTGAGTGAGTGAGATCAGTTAATTTTTTTTTTTTTCTTCTTCCCCCTTCCTTTCTGTTTTAATGAGCGTATGACTTCAGAAGATCTATATTAATATATTGTAGTTAGCTTGAATTGTGTGCTTGCATTCTATTTATTTTTTATTATCAATTTGGCTGGTTCTGGAGGATTGTCAGCATGTGTCAGGAAAAAAAAAAAGATTTTTTTGTTCTTAGTCTTTCAATTATATTCAGCCATTTCCATCTGATTATGTAACCATTTAAAGAAATATATACAAAGTGTAATAGGAGATTATGAGTAGGGTCCTATTAATATCTTCACCCAACATAAGGAGCCTGGGCAGAAATAGACATTAGACTCCAGGTCAAAGCACAAAACAATAAAAAAAAACGTTTCTCTCTCTCACACAGCACAACAGCAATATAGAAGTGCAAAAAATGCAACATGTACGGAGGGTTAGGGATAGCAGGCTAACTGTCTAGCGGATGTGTGTAGCCTGCCGTGGATGCCTTGAGGCACTCCTGTGTAATGTACCTGCAGAAGCATGGAACTAAGGGACAACCACAGCATCTTTACTCCCTCATGTTTGATTTTCACCAGCAGACCAATGAATGATAACCGACTCGATTTATTCCAAGTGTGATTCTGCTTCTGTTCTAGCCATGAATCTGTTTGTGTCTCAACACTTCAACAACTGTACTGTACTCTGTGCTTTAATAAGGTCCTCAAGGAAGATGCATCCACTTCCAGGTAGTATAACGAGAAAAAAAAAACCTAGAGTTGCATGCCCATGCAGACTCTGCTGTGTTTGTTCCTGTTAACCTAGGTGGCAGTTTACGCTGGACTAACTCTGGTCTGGATCAGAGCCCGGCCCAGGGCCAGATCTGGCCCATAGCTAGCTGCTGTCTTGGAAAGACCTCCTTGCTTGAGTGTGCACCGTTAGAAACAAGCAAGAATGTAAAAGACGAGCATACCGCATCTGCTCAAGTGCATGGAGCTGGCTCGCAGAACTAGAGGCCAAATTAAAGAGACTCTGCTATGCTCTCCAATGTATATACCATCTGGCTATTACTCATTTAGTTTACAGTAACCTAATGTAGAATGTTCTATGGTAATATTGGGGGTGGGAAGGGGTGGGGGTTATTTGGATTTGGGAAAAAAAAAAACTATATGTGTGTGTGTATAGTGTTTGTCAAATTACCCATACGAGAGCAGAGAAGTACAGTGGTATCCCCTTTTTTCTATATATTTCCCTCCTCCCAGGTTATGGCTGTGTCATGTTTCCATGGGGTGGGCTTCTTTCTTTTCTGAAGCCTGGGATATTGGAAATGGGGTGGGTGTTTGTCTTTAACATTGTCTTGTGAGGTATGTCCCCTGTGACTTCTGATGCACCCATTTTTCAGTGACTCATCCATCAAGACCCATCACAGACTAACAACATTCATTCTGCTGCAGAAGAGTCTGCCAAAATTGGCTGTTACTGTGTCATTAGGCAGGGAACATATTTTGGGAAGAAAAATAGCCTAAGATGCAGGGAGAGAAGCAAAAGCCGTGACTTCAGTCTTAGTGTCCCAATACTTCGAAACAGTGTCCAGGCAAGACATGTACCTCAGTCAGTGAAACACCAGATTCTGAATGCAGAGTGGATGAAACAAGATTGAATCATAATGTTTTGTGTTGTAATTTGAGGTCGATCTGACATGGCATGAACCTAATGACCTTTTATGTGGCAACAGAAACTTGTACTTAGACTGATTTCTGATTGGGGTGCTATCCTCGCTTGTGTTGCCTGTGAAAGAAAGACTTGGTGCAAGGTGAGACTTAAGTGGCTCTGTGACTTGGCACAGCAGTGGCGAAGTTGCCCATGCCAGCTCAAAGCAAAGATTGTAACAAGGGATCAGACTCCCCCAACCTTCATATCAACCAACACTCCCCTCAGCTTAGCGGTTTAAGAGGAGTTTAGGAGGAAGGCTGTTGCTTACTCTTCTTTTAGCTTTACAGAGGCATAAATCCCGATTAAAGAACCTATTACTAGAGATGTGACATGCTTTTAGTGTTGTGGCAAAGTAACATTAACTGATTGGAATGGTTGATGTTTGAAATGCTTGGCTAAACAGTGTGGTAGGCAGCAAGTCAGCCTGTGAGGTAGTTGGTGTTGTTCTAACCAGGACAAATGTCTTTGATGTCATGTGATTCACCCCTCTTGGAAGCTGCTCTTGCTTTGGAGAGAGTTGCAGAGGAGTACTGTGAATGTAGCCACTGGGGCTGTCAAGATCCATGTTAACCAGGCTATCTTTAGCTGCTAAATTGACCACGTCTAGCCTCAGTGGTGGGCGGGCAAGTGGGCAAATGGCCACTCTCCTTAGCTTTTCATGGGGCCTTCTGTGCTTGTGTCAGCCTAATTACATGGTTTGTCTGTCTTTCGTCTGATAGCAACCCTTTGCTAGGTTTTCTTTTTTTATATCTGTGGATATGGACGTCCAACCATCCAATTTGCATTCATACCGCTGGACCCCCTTAGAGTTGAAGAACTGCAGACATCAATATAGGCTGTTTTTTTTTTTTTTTTTTTTGACCTAATAGAATAGGCCACACAATAGCCCAACCAAGATGCATTTTAGTCTTGCTTTCTCTCCCCTGTACATCATTACAGATTATGACCAGTTGTGATTGAGTCAGAGTTCAGTGATTAGTTCAGCAGGGAATATCAAAAGGCCCAGAGCTACCAGTTCCTTTGACACACCAGTCCCCCAGAGGCACCTCCAGTTATCTTTTTTTTTCTTTTCAAACTTAGGATTGTATGATGTGTAAGAATAAGCATAAAACAATAAAATCACAAAGTTTATTTTAAATTTATACTGTCGTATGTGTCTGTTTGTAATACAAACTTTGTATTTAAAGTATTTGGAGATTTGATTGTAGAGCCATGAATTAGTAATGTTCTTTTGTGTATTTTGTTTTAATTGCTTCGTCTTCTATTCTGAGCCACAACCCACCACGTGACATCCACCCCTTGTTGGAAAGCCAAGTGTTCGAACAGTGAAGGATGTGTCATCATAACCACAAAATAAAACCTGCCGTTGTCATTATAGGGAAAGCAACAGTTGGTTACTTTTGATCTGTTCCGGTTGGCTCGATAGCCATGCTTCTTGAGGGATGTACAGAATTTATGTCTGGCAATTATGCTTGTACTGTTGAGATGCTAAGGTGGATCCTCAGGTATAATCACTACGGGACCAGAGGCGAGTTGCCTATTTTTAGATCTGTGAAAGGATATCCCCCCCCCCCCCCATTCCCCTATCATAATATAGGTTACTTGCTCAAACTCCAGCTTTTTTCTCAAGTTAATGAGCATTTAAATAATAATACTACTAATACTAATAGCCTAATAATAAGTTATTATTATTTGTTATTATTATTGTTATTGTTATTATTATTATTATTAGTGGTTAAATAGCTGCACTATTTTAATGAGGACTTCGGCAGAGGCTATGGACCACCGTGGGATACTGCTTGTTTATCCGGGAAAAAAGATCTCCCATACCCATAAGCAACTTAAAATAGACGGTCTCTTTGCCTTTAAACAATGCGCATTTGCATATATTTCTGTTTTTTGAAACACACTCAATGTGCCTCATCGTGTTACGAAACAGAGGCTTCTGCAGCAGAAATACAGTTTTCTGACATGAACCACATGCTTTCACTAGAAAATCAGAGGTCCTATGATAAAGGGCATTTTACCATCATTAGATTCTAATGCATGTTTTCTTTGTTGCCATATGGATGATTTGTAGCAGTATTAAATACAAATTTGAAATTCAAAACTATGCAACTACTCAACTACCTTAATTTCCTTTTTACTGTATTTTACCTCTAAAAGTACTGAACTTTTTCTCATAGATTCGCCCGATTTGGCAGACAAGATGTAAATTTGCCTCTAGAAGCTCCTCCTCTAATGTCATGTCACCGTCATTTCCGGATGCGGTAGAGTAGGAGTAAAAAAAAAACACTGCACAATTAGCCGACCAACAGATTAATAAATGACAGAAGGAAACAGATCCACAGGATCGCCGGCATCGGATCTAATTCGACAATCGTGTATTTGAGGGGTTACATCATTTATCTGCTGCGAAGACATGTTAACCTCGCCGACCAGGAATTGATTTCTTATCAGAAGAATCGGGGTTTTCAGGTCTGTTGCTGGCTAAATGCTCGCCAGCTGGTATAGCTTTCTGCAAGCTAGCTAGCTAGCTAGCTTCATAGCAAGACGAGTAGCAAGAAATTCGGTTTTGGCTTGATGTGACGGAGGGACCGAGCGGACGCTGTGTGGATTAGTTGTATGTGAATGTTTTTAAGGGTGCCGATGTAAATGTCTGTTGTAATGTCACAGCGGGGTCCTTGACACATCTACACGCTAACCAGCGTTTAAGGTAATAGCTAGTAAAGTGATTAAGGTCAACATTTTTGCAAATGTGCAAACTGGCTAATAACACTACTGGTCATCTCGCAGTTACTGGTCCACAGTTACACTTCTGTGTCATTATGGTACCACGAATTTAAGTTCCTTACATTATCGTCACCTTGTTATTTTTCCGCTTCTATGTGACCGTAAGCTACTTAGGTTTTGGGGTTATTGATCTGTCAAGTTTCTGTGTCCTCTTGATAGATTCAAATCTATACGTGTGATAAGATATGTGTGAGGGTGTCCGATTAGGTCATTTATGAACGTCTTACGTTAGTCGTCATCGGGCTGACATATGTTTTGGTATTTGTCGCCCTGTAGTTCATCAGGTGGGGTTGTCACTTTTCGCTCCAATAGTTTTTGAATACCTGCTCAGAGACCTACAGCTGCCTTGAGGCTGTTGGGCAGCGGGGCTTTTTTGTGCAATTCAGTGGGAACGTACATATTGTTTTGTGTTGCTCAAGAGCCTTTCATATGCAACTATCAGGACTTGCCCTTTTTTACCCTCAAAACCAGTGCAGACTCATATTTATTTCTTAAAGGAATAGCACGCACTTCAGCATCAGGTAATTATGTATATTATCAATAATTGTGCACAGTATGCATGTTATTACTGTTGTAAGATATTTAATTTATGACGTCCTGTTGAGATATATGCTTGCCATTAATCCTGATTTGCTGTGTTCAGCTGTGACAGATATGCCACTGTCAAATGTGTTTCGGTGTCCCTGTTGGGCTTTAAGTGTCCCACACTTAACACACCCACGCTTCAACAGAGGCTCTGGCACTGACTTCTTTTTGTTTTGCTGTAGTGTACAGTTAACAGAGGCCTTTTTTTTCTTCCCTCCTACAGTGGACAATGAATGGCCTATCTGTCAGCGAGTTGTGCTGCCTCTTCTGTTGTCCCCCTTGCCCCAGCCGCATTGCCGCCAAGCTTGCCTTCCTGCCCCCGGACCCCACCTATGCCCTCCTGCCTGACCTGGAGGCCGGGCCTGTGCCCCCGGCCACTGCCGGGGCGGCAGGCCTGCGCTCGCGGGGAGGAGGGGGTGGTGGTGGCACGAGCGGAGGCGGCGGAGGGGCTGGCAGCGGCACTGCGGCCGGAGAGGGTCGATGGAAGCTGCACCTCACGGAGCGGGCCGAGTTCCAGTATTCCCAGAGGGAGCTGGACGCCACGGAAGTGTTCTTCACACGCTCCAGCCGGGGCAACCGAGTGGGATGCATGTACATCCGCTGCGCACCCTCTGCCAGGTGAGAGAAAAGCAAAAGGGCATTGGATTTAATAATACTGATAAAATACGGACAGAGGGAGAACGAGTGAGGGAGAGAGAGTGATGGAGAGAGAGAGAGACAGAGACACAGACACAGAGAGAGACAGAGACAGACACAGAGAGAGAGACAGACACAGAGACACAGGGAGACAGAGACGGGCAGAGAGAGACAGAGATTTAGTTACACAAGGGAGCGAAGAGTAGCGATGGGATTGTCTAAAATGCGCTAAAGCCACCCTGTCACAGGCTTTAGCCCAGAGCTAGGTGAGTAAGGGTTTGAAACCAGGGTCCCTTATCCCCCCCTTAGGCACCTGAGGTGTTGCCTCTCTCCTGCTGAAGCTGCTCTTTCCTTGCTTGTTTTCAGTCCTTTTGTCTAGATTCCTGTCTCCATGTGTCAAACTTCCTGTGATAAGCTCACCCTCTGTCTTTCCTCTCTCGGCACTTATTTGCATTGCATTGGTTTTGCTTCCCCCCCACTCCCTTCTCCACATGTGTCCCATTTCCTGGTTTTCTTGACTGTGTCAGCTGTCGCTAACCTTTACTCTTCCTCAACCGACGGCCTATTGCTGTCTTTCGCCTGACGGGTTTGACACAGCTGTAGTGCTTATCAGGTCTCTTGTCATTTGTGTGGGCAAAAAAAAATGCTTTTGCATTGCTTTGCTTGTTTTTGGTTTCGTTCAGCCTTGACGCATTTGAATTCAGTACGCAAATGATTACTAAAAGGAAATTTCAACTGAGTATGGATTTCAGTTGTTATTCCAGTGATTTTCCAAGGTGGTATGAAAACAAAACATTGCTTATATAAAAACTCAAAACTACGTAGTTTATAGTTAATGGTTATGAATTAGAGTGAACCTTTTGCATTCTCAGATGTGAAGGAAAATATCTTTTTATATTCACATGGTTCTTATTTACATCATATTTGGCTCTGTTGTGGTGTGCTGGTAAAAATGGAAACTTCTCTTTGGTGTAGTTTTGACCAGTGTTTGGGCAATAGGAAAATGTGGGGAGATTTGTAAGTGTCCTAAGGAAATATTGACAGATCATGGATCATTCATGATGTCCGCTACCACCGGTGACTCAGTCTTAGTGGTCTGCACAGCCAGAGCTGTTCATAAAACAAAGTCAGCGTGGGTTGATGCTTGTTGCCAGTTGCACGGCCAGCCTTCTTCAGTCTTGGACTGTGCTGCCAGCATGCTCCCTTAATGATATCTACACCTCAAATCCTTTTGTTAAGAGAACACTATTTTGAAGAAATGAAATGATTTGCTTTCACATTTTTGCAGTTCTCATACAAGATTTAGTATTCTGGTAAAAATGTGCCGTTATTTTTGTCCCCGACATACATTGTGCGGCTATAGTCATGTGTGGTAAGAGAAAGTCCTGTGGGAATAGCTTAATTAGTCACATGTAATTAGTGGCACCCTTTAGGGCAGACAGACCTGCGACTCATAGGCTCTTGATAACTGGACTGGCAAGCTGGAAAAGACGCGCACTACAAGCCATGCGTCATTCTTTCCCCCCGAGCTCTTGCTCACGCACGCCGACTTGTGCATTTCCCCACAGGTTCACCATTCTGTTCTCCCACGGCAACGCGGTGGATCTGGGCCAGATGAGCAGCTTCTACATCGGCCTGGGCACGCGCATCAACTGCAACATCTTCTCCTACGACTACTCGGGGTACGGCGTCAGCACGGGCAAGCCGTCAGAGAAGAACCTCTACGCGGACATCGACGCAGCCTGGCAGGCTCTGCGCACACGGTAAGACATGGACCTTAAAATGTGCTAAAAAAGAAATCCAGCCCGATCTCACCCAAGTCTGTTTGAGCCTGGCCCAGCCCATCCCATCAACTCTAATTGTGAGCCAGACCCAGCATGTTTTTTTTTTTTTTAGAAAAATGGCCTGTTTTAACAGACCAAACCAGACAGGTGTATGATTTGTTACTTTGTGATAATACATACAACCTGTCTGAGGATCATACCATAGGTTTATGTCATTAATACAAAGCAACAATTTCGGAAAAAAAAGGAAAATTATAGACCTACATGATCACAAGCTGACCTAGCAGGGCCAGAGGAAGTGAAGTGGTGGGAAATCTTGGCTCAACCAATTCCACATTTCAGCAGAGAATCTAAACTCTAGTAGAAGCCCAGAGGGCGTATCTTCCATCTCACATGTGGTAGTAACTGAGACAGATCAGCCTCTGGTCAGGGCTGAGTCAGTGACGGATCACGGACAGATTTGGGACAGGATCCTTTCCCGTATCCCTGTGATCTAGACATAGTTCAGGAAAGTTGAGTCAGGCTTCAAGTCAAAGGCTGTCCTTTATTGTTTTGAAAAGGCATTGGCCCCGGGGTGATGTATTTAGTGCCAGTTAATATTGTTTTTTTTCCCCTTTGGGCAGAATTTAATTAGGCATAAAAGTGCTTGTGAAAACTGCACGTTTTGTACAAATGTAAATTGGTTCAGAATACTATCCTCCCCAAACCTTTACCCATATTAACACATTATAGCACAAATATTTTCGATTTCACACTAATCCAAATTGCAATGCTGTTACTCAAAACGGCAGATATTTCAACATAAATAATGCTTGTAGTGTGCAGAGGTATTTATAGCAGTGAAAGGCAGGATAGGCAGTGATTTAAAAGCTAGCCAGGATAAGATCAACTTCAAAAGTGTATTATGTGGAAAAATCCCATGGCGTCCATCCTGCCTAGCTTAATAGCGCCGAGAGGAAGCAGGAACAGACAGACAGGCAGGTAGACAGTCTAATATTGTCATTCCACCTTTGCGAGATGATTGGACAGGCTTTTACAGCCCTCTGGCTGCCACAGAGAATTTGTTGTTTTTGTCAGACTGGCTGGTGTATTCATAGTTATCTGGCTGTCATTACGATTTGGAGAAATAGCCTATTACCCCAAAATGCTTTTTAAAAAACATTGCCGTCACGGCCATAAAACGGTACAGACATGGTGGAGTAGGTGTTTTGCTTATGCTCTGTGTACTTCTCATTTGGGAAAACATTAGATGCTGATTAGTCTAAAATTATCATCCATCTTTGTCATCTTTTGATAGGGATATCCTTTGGCGTCAGACATATTAATTTACACTAGCTGCTGTCGATAAAGTGTCCTAACATGAATGCTAAATAAATGTGGGTCTTAGGTCCGTGTAGCCTGTGTCTGGTGTAGTGCCTGGAACTGCTGTGTTTGGTGAGACTTGTCTGTTGACATTCCTGGTGAGGGTCAGATGCACTGGCCTCAAGCCATCCTAGGGAGGCTACTCTGGGAAGTGGCTTACCCTCAGACAGATCTTGTTTGGCTTGTGTGAGAGAAGGGCTAGACCTGTTCAGTCACTAAAGGATGCAGCTACACGTAGGTCGTGCGTTCTTTACCCCCGCACAGAACGTGTGTGTGTGTGTGTGTGTGTGTGTGTGTGTGTGTGTGTGTGTGTGTGTGTGTGTGTGTGTGTGTGTGTGTGTGTGTGTGTGTGTGTGTGTGTGTGTGTGTGTGTGTGTGTGTGTGTGTGTGTGTGTGTGTGTGTGTGTGTGTGTGTGTGTGTGTGTGTGTGTGTGTGTGTGTGTGTGTGTGTGTGTGTGTGTGTGTGTGTGTGTGTGTGTGGGTGGACCTGTCTGTTTGCTTGGTTTGTTGGCAAAATTACGCAAACTATCTACAGATGTTTAAGACCCAGTACAGCCTAAATAATATCTCTTCCTAAGTTCTTCATACCAAATAAAGATCTGTTTCTGGACACCTAATTAATTTTGAACAAATATGAATGTGAATGAAGAGGAGACTTGTAAGGGTTTTCCACATCTTTTCAGACACAGTTTCCTGATATGTTTCAGATAACCAAACCTAGCATTGTTAGCCCTTTGCTGGGTTTGTAATGCAAGTGGTTAGGGGAGTGTAAATAAAGTCTCTCAAACAAATCACCACACACTGATTGCTGATGTTTTTTTATTTTGGTGTACATTGCGTTTTGCCTTCACTTCATCAGTTTCAGTTTCAGAGTGAACCTGACGAAGCGAATGCGAAAGGAATTGTTCACCAAAATAAAATAAAAAAACAGCAGAGACCAGTGGGTGGTGGTTTGTTTGAGAGACTTTATTTATACTTTTGCTGCACATCATCAGCACCTGGGCCACATAGCTGTGCGCAGAGTTTTGTTTGAGTTTTAAGGTGGGTGGGGGAGTGTATCATGGGTCAAGGAAGAAGCACTTAACTCTTAAGTTGATACAGCAATACTCCTGTAAGGGGAAAGTGAGAAGCTTGAACATTCTAAAGAGTAACCCATAGGGCCCATAGGATATAATGTGAAATTTTATCTCGCTGTAAAACTCATCCTTCTAGTACATGCTCTGAAACTCCCCATCCTCACAGTTACATTTCAAAGTGGAACTGACTCACAGAGCTCTTGCATCAATGTTGGCAAGTAAGGTTTTGTCACGACATTTTGTCATGATTAAGTGGGCAACGCTTACAGTGTACACATACTGGTGTACGTGTGTGTGTACGTGTGTGTGCGTGTGTGTACTGATGCCATTCCCTTTATCCTGCCCACAGGTATGGCATCAGTCCTGAGAACATCATCCTGTACGGGCAGAGCATTGGCACCGTGCCCACCGTAGACCTGGCGTCGCGGTACGAGTGCGCCGCAGTCGTCCTGCACTCCCCTCTCACCTCCGGCATGCGGGTGGCCTTCCCCGACACCAAGAAGACCTACTGCTTCGACGCCTTCCCAAAGTAAGTGTCACTGTTAGTCTTTTTATCCAGGATCTGTTTGTGTATGCCCTCAGGTCAATGTGTGAAAAACAAATACACCAAAGTAGGTTAGGTTAGGTTATTGGGTTTATGTTGCGTGTTTAATTGTATAGTGCATTCGAAGACAGTGCTGTGTATTTTCATATGATCATCACTGGGTGGTAATGGATCGTATCAACTGACAGAAGAGGCTGTTAACTCTGTTGCAACTGTGCATAGTTGTGAAACCACCACAATATGGGCACACTGGCACGTCCCTGCCGTTGACCGGGCCGTTGAAGCTGGGGCGGGAGCTGTGCGGTGCCAGGCTGGGCGCGGGAGTGCCCGCTGGTGCTGGTGCTGGGGCTGGTGCTGGGGCTGCAGCTGTGCTGAATGCCCGCTCTGTTCTCCTGCAGGGTCACCCAGTCCCCTTGCCCAGCTGTCAGGCACTCTGCAGCATAACCCACAGCAGCCCTGCTGTCCACACACACACACACACACACACACACACACACACACACACACACACACACACACAGTTGCATACACACAAACACAATCACACACACACACACGCACTTACATACTCACACACAGACACAAACACTCACGCTTACACATACACAGACACACACACACACACACACACACAAACACACTTACATACTCACACACAGATGCAAACACTCACGCATGCATACACGCAAACTCACTCATATACCCATGCACAAGCAGCTGCAGCTAGCATTTGCTGTCTGATAGTTGTCTGGAGTGGGGAAGAAGGCACTTGTGTGTGTCATCCTGTATGTGTGTGTGTGTGTGCTTGTGCCCCTGTGATATGAAGGGAGGGCTTGTTGTCTGGCCCATATGTTGCGTTGGAGAGCTGAGGATGTGTTTGTCACTAGTGAGCCTGTCATTAGGGACGCTAAGAGTGGATTCCTCAAGCACAGCTGCTAGCATAAAGCAAAAGGTTATGAGTTCAGTCCAGAGATGCACAAACAACACTGACTGTGTCTCATATTAGCCTTCTGCCATCGCTGGAGAACCAGGCTAGCGAGTCACTGAGCAAAATGGATGGACTACATCCCAGTCAGGAGAGTGAGATAAATGGCATTGGGTAGTCTTCAAAACACCCCCACTTGAGTAAGGGGTGTGATAAATAATTTAAATGCATAATAATTCATAATGTATGAAAAAAAAAAAGTTAAATGGGGCATCGAAGTTCTGTTATCAGTGGTGTCTCTGTTAAAGTTAGCAATATTGTATTTGGAAATGTAAAATGTAACTGTCTGATACATCTTACAGTGTTGATAAACATTTCGCTGCACTAAAGAAACTTACATGTGACTTTTTATTACAGATTTATAAATGCAATTCCTCTGTTGATCTTTGTCGTTCTTTTTTTCTGTCCCGTTCCACCCTCTGTCTACTATCTATATTTATTTCTCTATCTCTCCGCCTCTCTGTCCCTTTATCCACTCCTCCCCATCTTCCTCCACTCCTCCCTCCTTTTTTTGTGTGCAGCATCGAGAAGGTGTCCAAGATCACGTCGCCGGTCCTGATCATCCACGGCACGGAGGACGAGGTGATCGACTTCTCGCACGGGCTGGCCCTGTTTGAGCGCTGCCCCAAGGCCGTGGAGCCGCTGTGGGTGGAGGGCGCCGGACACAACGACATCGAACTCTACAGCCAGTACCTGGAGCGCCTGCGCCGCTTCATCGGCCAGGAGCTGGCGGCACAGCACGCCTGAGTGCACGAGTGTGCACACACACACATGTACACACACACACACACGTACACGTACACGTATGTACACACACACACACACACACACACACATATTCAGCCACTCTCGTCTTTTGTTCGTCCGCCTTCTCCTGGGCCCGAGCTTGTTTAAATCCACTGTCCTTAAGTTTACACACACACACACACACACACACACACACACATACATATGCACATGGACACTAACTCTCCATCTGAGAGGGAGCGAGTGGGCGGTCTCTGTCTGTCCGTCTGTCTGTCCGTCCGTGAGTCTCGGATTCACTGGAGGGGGTGGATAATAGCACAGATCGGCCACCCACTCAGAACTCAAAGACTGAAGATCTTTTTATCTCACCATTGAAGTCCTCTCTTTTTTTAAATTAATTATTATTTTAGTGTTGAGCCACTCAAAAATAGTCCTCCTTGAATTTTGTTTGTTTGTTTGTTTGTTTCTTTTGTTTTAGGTTTTCTTTTTGTTTTTGAAAAACCCCCTTTGCAACTGTCCCTTAGCTTCAGGACAAGTAGTGGCCTCCCCTTTCACCTCTCCTCTACTCCAGCTGACCCAGCCAGACGCAAGATGGGCTGGTCCAGCACACACACACACACACACATACACACACACACACACACCACCTCAGGCCCTCTTTCACCTGGCCATGGCTCATGTGTCCCGTCCACCCTCTCGTCTGTCTCTCTCTGTTGACACCCCCACCCCTCACCCCTACCCCCGGCCTTCTCCGCCTTCCTCACACCTTTCCCCTCTGATCTGGGACCCGGCCCGTCCTCAGGTGCTGAAGGTTACCCCCTCCCTCCCTTCCTACCTCCCTTCCTCCCTCCTTGCGTCCCCACCCCTTCCTCCCTCCCTCCCTCCCACCTCCCAGCTGGGCTGAGGTGTTTGTGTCTCTGGTGCAGATGACATGTGATATTGACCACTACTCCTGGCGTAACTCTAGCACACTGGCTGGCTCTTTCTGTGTGTGGATGCTTTGGCCTGCGTCTAAAGGCCTGCCGCTGATCTCAGAAAGGGGAGAGGTGTCGAGGTGGGGGGAAAAGGGGGTTGGGGTCGGGCCACCTTTACTGACCTGCGCTTTGGCACTTTGTTGAGCCTTTGCAGACCTAGACACTAGGTTGTCGTCCTACATACAACAGGCAACTACTTTGACTGGTGAAGATGAACCCCTTATTTTTTTGCCTCTGCGGGGGGACAAGGGAATTGTTTTAAAAGCATATGCAGAAGTGAATCGGAAAAAGGAACCATAGACTACCTTCCCCCAACCTCACCAAACACAAGGAGATGCTCATCCTGACAACCTGCCCGTGTGTGTCTGGTGAATAGAGATACTACAGTGTCCTTTTTAGATAGTGGGTGAGTTATGTAAACTATTTCATGTGTTCATAGTTTTTTTTTTATTATCTTGGGGGAAAATAGTGGAGTATAGATGACACTATTCAGGTTTAGTTGATCAGACCTATACTTGCTGTCATGGTAAGCTGATCACCAGACATGATTGAAATCCATTGTAGCCACCTGTAGTAAAGGGAAATCAGGGAGATGACCTATAAAATTATGATTACATGAATATATATAATGAGGTTTGATTATTGTATGTGTATTATTAAACTTAGTGAGCAGATGAATGACTTCAGATATGCCTACCAGGAGATTTTCCTTGTTAATCTGCATTTTTTCCCCCCTTATTATTGTTATTATTCTGCGGTCAAACCATGCCCACCATGACTGGAAATCAGCTATAAATTGGTACATTTATGGTAGACCAAGTTGTATACATAAGATTGCTCTAATGGTGTTAACTGAGGAAAGAATGGTAAACCCTACAGTTATTGCTTAGAAAAATAATTTACTGTTCACGCAGATGGTGGGAGACGTGTTTTGGTTGTGTGCTTCAGCACAAACATGTCAGACAGTCTCACTGTTAACATATGCAGCATGTTTTTTTACATTTTTTACTCATGCAGATGACCTGAAAATACTTTTTTTCCCATTTTAACAATGTTTGTCATAATGTCATTTTATTCAAACCCCATTCAACCAAATATTTAAATGCAAACAGTGAAACTACAAGAGGGTTTAATGTTGAACACAAAACAAACATTTTTCCCCTGAGTATGAAAACACTTGTGTGTTGTGTGTTGAACTTTACATGACCCAATGAATGTCTAAATTGCAAGTCTTTACCAAACAACTGAAATGATATGTGTAGAAGTTTTGAGGCCAACGCTAGCCAAAATTGGGGTGGGAGATTTCGCAGATCACACAGTAAATTGGTTTATGGTTTTGGTGATTTAGGCTCAGTTTGTTCGTTTGTTTGGCCCTGATTGTGTGTTTAAAAAAAGAAATCCTTTTGCGGTAACACCAAAATATTTAGTCATAAAATGCTTCATTGTTACATCCCCGTTGGCTAAGATCTAGCAGTGTGTATTTTTGTTGCCCTTGCATTGTGCCCGTGTGTGCAGTTAAGCAAGCATCCAAGGATCAGGCTTACAGACACACTCTCTTTTGGTTATGGTGGATTTGGGGGAAGCTAGTCCCAGCAAACAGTCTCGCTGCCAATTCTGTGAAGGCAGCAGATGTTCCAAAAATGTTTCCAGTTTTTCTGGTTCCTAGTTGAAAGTGTGGCAGCAGGTTTGTCTTAAGAATTGGATTTACAGTAGACACACTGAGTGCTAAATGTTGTTTCAGTCCATGTACAGATTTGAATTAATTCATTTAAAGTCTATACACGTCTGGTTGTTGGTAAAGCATAGTTTCTGTGTTAAAAAAAGAGAGATTTTATGACGATGTCCTGATAGTCTTTAAATCTGCACCGTCAAATTCTAAACCTGTTCATCTGTGAACTGCATACTTCAAAGGTGTGTAACACAACAGAGTATATCTATAGAGATCTATAGTCACATATTTATGTTGTCCCTTTGAGAGGATGACGTTTTAAAAACAAAGCAAACCCCCAAATGTCGCACCAGAAATCTCACACAGAAATCATGACCTCACCTTGGTGATACGTCCACACACCCTGAAAGGGAGTTCTGTTACTTTTCTTCACTTTACAGGAACGTATGTAACCGTATGGATTACATACTGGACAATTTTGATACTATATAATATTTAGTGAAGCTGACTCCAGTTCTCTACACATATATATATATATAAAAAGACACTAAGTCATTGTGAATCACTGGGCTTATGCTGGCTGTAGCCACAGTAGTGTGAACCGGAGTCAGCTGTGCTTAGACTGAGCTGTTCAAACTGGATGAAGTATTAAGTGAACTTGCTGCTGAAGACGAGGATCAAGTGCTCTACCCAGAATGAAAGGGCCAACCGCTCTTTTTTTACGTGGAACTCAAGCAAGCTTGTGTCAGTGCTGTGGGCATCAGTGTTGTGGGATGTATGCCTGAGCCCTGGCAACGCTTTTACTGGATTGACCGCAGTGGCACCTCCTACTCCGTGCATTCGGACTCAAGACTCCCGCCCACCAAGTCCCTGCTCTGGCGCTGATTGGCTGGTTTATACGCTACAACAAAAGGGCATTGATCGCACTCTGAGGAAAATATAGTGGACTGGAGGGTTGTGTTTTTTTCCCTAAAAAACGCAGAGCTTGCAAGAATGATGCCCATGGTTTTTTAACGTCCACTTCCACCTCACTCGCCTGTTCCTTTTTTCCCCCTCCTACTACAGTTGATGCCATATGCTCGTACCAGCCAGGGCATGTGCGACCAGGAACATGCATCTTTGATCATTCACCTGCTTCTTTATTGGACATAAGACGTGTCTGGGCTGAGGTGTTGTTTTTTTTTCATTGGACTTCTGGGTTGTGATTTCAGAGTACTCGTGTAAATAACCAAGTAACCAACCAAAGGCGAAAACCCAAGTTTTGATGCTTGTCTATCAACACACTTTTTTTTTCTTTTCTGGTTAGAACCAAGCCAAGTTGGTTGGTATCTGTCAGAACCAAAGACTTGACCGGTATGGAAGCTGAAGTCCACTGCCACCGCCCAGCTTCAGAGTGGCAAGAAAAAGGGAACTCAACACGGTCCCGGTCCCGGTCCCAGTCCAGCATCCAGCGATGACTTGATTCTCTGATAGGCCTGTTTTACACAAGACACAGACATAGGCCTGTTTCACACAGACAGACATCCACATGCCTGCTTTAAAGCAGGGGGGGCACAGAGAGTCGACAGAAGATGCAAGCAATACACAGCCCATCTCTGAGTGTAAGGGGGTTTAAGAAGGCAGCATGCACGTGTGGGAGGGGGGGAAGGAGTGTGTGTGCGCTCCTGAGCCGGAAATGCTTGACGCACACACATACACACACCCACACACACACACACATACCCGCATTCACACATTTTATCTCATTCAAATGGAGAAAAAAAGCGATAAGTTGTAGAGAAATGTCTTTTTTTATTATTCAAATATGTACTGTACTTCAAGCTGTTTGCAGATCTTACAGGTTTTTTTCTGCTTTTTGGGGGATGGGAACCAATGGAATTGGGAATTGGAGTGTTTTATTGTATTCTACTTAAGCATTGGTCTTTTTAAGTTGTCATTTTTAGTTTTTGAAAAAAAAAGAAATGTATGTCTCTTTTGTTTTCTTTTTCCAAAATTAATTGAACAGAAAATCTTAGGAAATAAAATCATGGATTGATTAATAAGCTTCTGTGGCTTTTATTGCTGTAAAAAAAAAGAGTTGGCAGGCCTGGCTTACTAAAACGACACCAGGAGGACAGCAGTAAGAAACTGTTACAGTCGTCTGCTAAAACGCCCAGCGATAAGCAGCAAATTGTCCCTAACAAGGTGTCCTGTTGCTTTGGTTTAATGACGCGACCTCTGAACAATGTGGGCCTATTCTTCTTGCTGGCCTGATTTTGCATATGCTGGCACCCCCACTGTAAATCAAGGTTAATACCTCGCTGCATCAGGCCTTTTTTTCCCCCTCTGTCTTTCAGCCCTGCCTTTGAATACAAAGTAAACAAAGAGCATTATGAACAACTATGAGCCCACCGTGAGGCAGGCTAACACAGACGCTGTGTGTGTGTGTGTGTGTGTGTGTGTGTGTGTGTGTGTGTGTGTGTGTGTGTGTGTGTGTGTGTGTGTGTGTGTGTCGTTATAGTGTGGGTGCTGAGAGAAACGAGACTGGGGGGGGTGGTGGTGTTTTTGGTAAAGGGGGGGTGTGTGGGAGAGGAGGTGATATGAGTTTGAAGGGGGAGGAAGGATAGAGAGAGGGAGGGAGGCTGGAGTGGGTGGGTGGGGGGGCATGGGTGAACAGATGGGCTTAGCTGTTATCTGTGACAAAAAGATTCCAATTATCTGTCCCTTTTAATTACTCCAGTGCGACTCCTATGTCCACCCCTTGTGTGTGTGTGTGTGTGTGTGTGTGTGTGTGTGTGTGTGTGTGTGTGTGTGTACACACGCGCGCGCGGCAGGAGTACAGAAGGAAGGGAGTGCTCTGCTGCCAGATGGGATTTAAGCCCCCACACCGCCTCCTGCACCGGCTCCCACTGCAGGCCTGGCAGACGACACATCTACATGAGCGCATACGCACACAGGGTTCCTACACAAATGCCCTAATCGCCTGCCACGTGGATTAGGCTGCAGTCAGCGCAGAAGAGCTCTTGCTCTTGCTTGTGCGCATTGTTCTCACTGGGCCATTGCTGGTGGTGGTGGTGGCAGTGGCGGTGGCACAGTAATGTTCACTGATCTAACTGTGCTGCACACACAGTTCACCAGCTGTTGCGGAAATGTGTGTCTGTCCTGGACTACTTAGACTACTGTTGCACACATTGACCCAGAAGGGATGATGTTTAGTGGTTAGGCCTTCTGTGGCCTTATAACCAGCTGGTCTCTGGAAAGCATTTTTAGAGACTGTCTTTTGTTGACTGTCATGTATTGACATACAGTCATCTTTTTGTTGTAAAGAGTAAAAAATCAATGGCTAAATTGCCAAAGGTGTTAAGTTTATCAAAGTTAAATAAGTATATTTTAATTGGTAATGCCAATCTTATAGCTTAAAAGTCCATGGAACAAAAAGGCTTTGAGAGCACAACGCAATGAAGACCCATTAACTTTTCAAGACCCACTTTACTGCGTAGCTTGAAAAAGATGCTCTCCAAAATGGTGTTTTTGTTCAACTGAAATGTTTTATTATAATTTCACCAAAAAGAGAAAAATCAAAGCAAGTTTTATGATCATCGGCGAAGGCTGTGTCGTCAGAACTTGTCTGAAAAGGGGTGGAGTGGGCGTGGGGTTGTGGGGCACCGTTCATCCGCTTTGTGCCTCTCGGGAGAGAAAAAAACGCTTCAGAAACATTTCTTCCTACAGTAGACGTCAGAAGGCGTCACCCTGCGTATTTCCCTAAAACGAGAGCGCTCGTCAATTAAACCGGTTTTTCATAGACAATGACCGGCCTCTCCGACGCACATTGTAGGTAGTGGTGCCATGAGGAATACGCTTCCTACACACGGATACAAAGGGATGGTATGTACCACGTTTTATTGAACTTCAGCTTTACATTCACACGTCGAATTACACTATACGCCGACCTTTTCACGACAACCTACTTTCCGACATACTGACCACCATATCTCGTGGGAGGCTATGGCAGTGTTCGCGTATTCTGATTACTTTGCTGCTGAGTGTCTGGTGTCCATATCTAGCGGACCAGTCTTGCATCGCCCTTCCCCTGTTCCCCCCAATACACTGGGGCCCCTGGACCTCTCCCTTGGGGAAACGGAGGGGTCGAGGGAGGACAGGGAAGTTCGTGACACACTGAAAGATGGGGTTATTAATGCGGCTGGGATTCTAACTGGACTCCATGGAAAGTTCCGACCTATGTCGGTCAACTCGGAAAGCAGCAACTCATCCGATAACTTCTCTTGTGGGGAAAGCGGCTACACCACGCTGTCTGATTCTACTACTGCGACCCCCAACATGACCCCCTCCGCTACACCGATGCCCAGTGTTCACAGAGGACAATTAAACGGATCGCCGAATTTAAAGCGACATCACTGCACATTCAGTGGTTGTGACCGAGCATACGGCAAATCATCGCATCTAAAAGCACATATGAGAACACACACAGGTAAGTGGCCTAGAATGCGTTTGATTACAATAATGGAATTAAACGTATAGCCTAGAACTTTTGCTAATGTACGTAAACACGTTGTAATACATTTTCCAATACCGGCCAACTACAACGGAATAAAAGCTACATGTTTTTGGGATTTACTGCTACATTTTTCTATACATAACTAATGTGACAATCGCTATTGATGGTCCACTCCCGATCCACGTTGTGGACAGATCTCAGGCGTGGGCTGATGCACCCTTACGCAAACAGTACGCTTCTAGGTCGTTACATCACCAAGTTACCAATCCCTTTATCATCAAGCATCGACATGTGCTAATCAGTAAGGGCAGAAGCAGAATTAAGATGTAGGATACCCTTGATCCCAAGCAGCTATAAATGATCCTTTTTAAAAATTAACGTCCAGCTTCAACTTTAACGTCTTAACTAACAGGTGGAAGTTTGTAAGCTGTAGTTTACTACGGGCTGAGGGTACTGGTAAAAACACAAACATAAGCAATAGGCCATATTTGCAAAAGACCGTGTTTTTCGATATTTGATACCCAGCATTATGTGTTGCAATAACTGTCACTCCAAACCATAAAGTAGCCTACCCTCACCTATTGTCAAAAATGTATAGAATTTCTAACTTCTGTAAGAACAAATAAATAAAAAGTGGATTTCTGGTGAGCACACTCTACAGTTTTCATCAGCTGAGAGCCTTGGAAGGGCTCTTGTCTCCTTTTGAGTCCTCCCATGTGATATTCATGAGTGCTTGACTACAACATGGCTCCTGACTCTAAGATGGCTGAGAGCACTGATGGTTTGGTGGCAGGCAGCTGAGAGAAGAAGGCTGGATAGTCATTATCTGTCACCTCATCCTGTAATCTAGACTGAGCCCAAACCAGAGTGTCCTGAGCACCTCTGATCAACATTATTTCCATGAAAATGCTACTTCTCTTCAATAGTGCCAAGAAGGGGTAACATATACTTCCATATGCTAGCAAGCCTCAGAGACTGCCTGCACAGAGATGATTAGGCTAACAGGCGGTAGAGCAGTTGAGGTTGCAACTGGATCTTCACTGACAATCTTGCTGGCTTCAAGAGCACGTCATAAATCATATATGAACAAGGCCATAAGTTGGGAGGGTGTCACTATAATTATGGTTCAGCAGGACTACTTTTAGTGAAGGTGTGGTACATTTCACATAAGACATTATAAAACCTCATGTCTGTATCTGTGTGTGTGTGTGTGTGCACGCGTGTGTGTGTGTGTGTGTGTGTGTACAGGTGAGAGGCCATTCCCATGCTCGTGGCCTGACTGTGGGAAGAAGTTTGCCCGCTCTGACGAGTTGGCACGCCACATCCGGACCCACACGGGCGAGAAGCGTTTCCTGTGTCCGCTCTGTGACAAGCGCTTCATGCGCAGCGATCACCTGGTCAAGCACGCCCGGCGACACCCAGGCTTCCAGCCCTCCATGATCGCACGCAAGACCGCCCGGGAGGACTGCGCCCAGCTTCTGTGAGGGTGGAGGCGAATACGCCACAGAATCAGGACGACTGGTGGTCCCATTCATCTGTGCATTCTGGATATAATGATGTCCGCTGAGACCAAGAGACTTGAGTGTATTCTTAATAGAGAACAACAGAACTCCTCACGTCGGTATAGCTTTGTACTTGTGGTTTATTTTTGGATATTATAGAGTGGTATGATATGCAGATGTAGACTTTGTTATGTAGGATCAGTCTTTTGTTGATAACATAAGTGGTAAATTGTTCTCAATATTTACATTTAAGCACATAGCTTTTGCAGTGGATGTTGTAAGACTACTGCTCTGTTAATAGCTTTTAGTTCCCTATATTAGGTTTGCTCTAAAACGAGATGCTCTGCTATGGTGGAGCAATAGCGAGGTAAAGGTTGATAGATTTCTGTCAATATTAAACTAACTCTTTCCAGCATCTTAATACTTACTTAGCAGCAGTCTAATGCAGGAGTATTATGAGAGGTAGCTTTTTTCCTGGGAAAGGAAATCTTGCAAAAAGTACAGGGTGTTCCTAACAAATCTGACATTATTTGACATGTGAATATCTAAGTAATTATTACAAGCCCTCGGCAAGTGAAATTAAGTAGGCTTCATGTTGAATAATAAAATATTTATTTATCAAAATGGAAACAAGATTGACAAAAGGATGTAGGATTTATAACTGATTTCACAAGCCTCTTGCTATTTGAGTTTGTTAGCTTTTACACATTTTGTTAAACTATTCAACATTTGTGAAGCTTTGTGAAATCAGTTACATAGTACGAAATACAGGGGGTACTGAGGTGTATGGAACCTACATTCTACATCCCTCTGGCTTCTTGTTTTAATTTATATAAGTAAATGTTATTATTCAACATGAAGCCAATTTAATTTCATTTGCTTAGGACTTGCAATTTCTTAGACATTCACATTTCACATTATGTCAAGTAATTTGGAACAACCCGTAGTTAGTAATAGGTTGTACTACAGACTATGTTACTGCAACTAATGCGTACCATTGCAAAGATAATATTAATATGAATTTCAGGGTTCCATAGAGATGTATAATATGGATCTGTCTGTATTGGTGCCAGTTTTTACATGGCTGCTGAGGTTATATAGGTTAGACTGTTTTTTTCTGCTTTACTGGGAGAAAGCAGAGGACTGTGGCGCACCAGTCAACATCCAAGGTCCAAGTGCTTCATCAAGTGCAATAAAGGACTACAGACTTACAGAGGTTTGTGTGGTGTAAGGCAAATGCACAGATCGTTCAGGGAATGTTTGCCTGCTTTTTAATTCCATTGGAACTGCCTATTGACATTTTGCACCAAAACCAACTTGAAAACAATTGGTGGTAAAATACATGCTCCCCTGCCATACCCGAGGAATTGTAACTGTTGTTTTCTGTCAGTTTTTCAAAGGTTGAAATGGAAAAAATCCAAAGTGGTTGTGTGGGTGTTATTCTGAGGTTTGGCTTTGTCCTGCTGAAATCCTGCTGCACCCTTCCCAAACAAAAAGGCACAAGGGCAGCATTATGATGAGGTCATCACTAGAGGGCACTGTCTGCTGCTTGCTGTCAGATGGGGGACCTTTGGCTTCCCACGATTTTTTTTATGATGCAATGCCACCTGTTTAAGTGTACTTTGTTTTCAACTTCAAAAGTTGTGATACTTCCCCAGAGATCCATTACATCTGCAGTTTTATCAGGAGAAATATTCATAATGCCCCCAGCAGAAAGGTTTTTGTAGTGTTTTTTAAAGTGTGTTTTTAGTAGCTGGCATGTTAAATTAATAAGTTAATTAAAAGTGTTATTTTTGGCTTTCCCATGAGTGCATAGTTCAACTGACTTGAAGTGACAACTACGGTTATAGGAAAGCCCCCCACCCCCTTTTCTTGTTCTTGTTTGTTGATTTAGGATTCATTTCAGCAGCCCCATGTTTCCTTTGAGGCTGTCATTATAGTATTTGCTGCATGTTGTGCTTCCTTCTATTGAAGACTAGGTGTACCCCTGAAACATTTCCATGTGCTTTAATGGCATTAAGAAATCCAATGTAGGTCAGAGTTTGATCTGAAGTATTACGCAGTCCTTCCCTGCTTGCCTCTTGTCTCTGTTTCCAGACAGCTGGGCATTTGAGAGGAACAAAGCCATGTATCAGCGCCAAATGTAAGTGGTGTCACGCTTAATTGTAGTATGCAAGCCCTGTTTTTAGTGCCTTACAAAGGACCTGTCACTTGTTTCAACAATAAACAGTTACCAAAAGAAATATTTGCCTCCAGGCAGGCAAGATTCTTCAAAGCATGCCAGTAGTAGATGGACCATGCAGTACGTGCATTTCAGACATGAGTGTGTCTTTAAAGATGTGTTTGTTTACCTTATGTTTATGCATTGTTAGTGACGTCTTGGAGAGGTATAACACAGATTACATGTCTTCATCATGTTACCCATTTTATAAGGCCATTTACCTCAGAGGAAGGACTTTTTTACAGCTCTTCATGACACCTTTGTTTCTCAGGTGGTTGTCAGACTAGTCTACACCTTGTTTATTATCTCATTTGTTTTTTTTTGTTTTTTAACATAACATAATATTGCGGTTTGTATATACTCTAATAACTGCTGTCAGAAACAACAAAAACAAGATATTTTGTAAGTAATAATTAAATAAATATGTTTTAAGACATTCTCTCTGCAGTTATTTTAAGTCGGTGTCAGAAAACTGTCTGTGTGATTTGTGAAGCTAATTCGGTGCTGCAGAGCCGGTGGGTAGCATCAGCAGAAATAGGCCTTGCATCAGCTGAGGCTGCTCGCGCTTTCTTCTGCCTCAGAGCAGCGCGATCATGTGAGACTGCTTAGCATGTCGCTAGCTGAAGATTCCATTTCTACACACATCAAACTCGAGTGACTGATGACCTAATCCGGTGCTAGTTTGTAGCTCCAGAACTGCATGTGAGAACTCAGAAATGTCTAGCAAAGCGTATTCGTAAGCCCTTGGTTAACATTCTGATTTTAGGCAGAGGCTCTGATATTTGTAGAGCCCTTCAACACTGATCATTTCATAACGGTGTGAAGAACTGCACGGCTGATGCAATAAGTAGAGCTGCACCACCACCAAGTCATCATCGTGGGCTGTATTCGTTTGCTTCTATTTGACATGTATGTACTCTAGGTGGCGCCGTTGGCCTTCTGTAGAAGAGTGTTGCCCCTCAGGATCAAATTACGGTACATGCAATTGAATTGCAGCCAAGTTGAAATCGCTGTAACATTAAGCAGAAATATTGACCACCCGTATCCTGTTCTAATACATTTAGCAATTAATTCAATTAGAAGCAGTGATTAATATAGTCATTATAAATGTCATATTGAAATGATTGATGGGAATGTATAGTAATTACCAATCTGAGAAGCCATGAGGTTCAAGATATATTTTTGTACTTTCTTTTTTAAAGGGTTTTAAAGATTTTCTTTGATCATCTCTCCTTTACCCCAGTAAGTTATTTTATACTTTTTGTTACCGATCTCAGATTTAGCTGTAGTGACACTGAGAAGCTGTACTTGTAGTAGCCATGGGAATTCCACTCCAATACCAGATGTTTTAATTGTTCCTCATTAACAGCAGTTGTCGTTTGTATATCCTACTGAAAAAAACTTCTAAAGAAACTGTAAAAAAGGCTTAGATGATGACACCATTCACCTAAAACACACACGCACACGCACACACATATGTAGAGTCTAACTTTCATTATTGAGTGTTTCATTTCCTTTTCATTGGCTTTCATTACGCCTCTCCGTTTCAATAGAAGCATGTGTCATTAGGGCTCTCATTATTTCTGCCCGTAGAATCACTCTGGAGATGAGATTACTATAATATCCTCTCCCAACTCTTTTGATGACTTCTGGGTTTTTTTTCTTCCACATATAAAGGGAATTGGATTAAGATTGCATATCTGTTGTAGACAATTCTCAGTGTACTCAGGCACACATTGACATACACACTCAAACTGTCTCTCTCTCTCTCATACACACACACAGACACACTCCTCTCTCTCTCTCTCTCTCTCTCTCTCTCTCTCTCTCTCTCTCTCTCTCTCTCTATCTATCTATCTCTGTCTCTCTTACACACACACAAACAGTGTCTCTTTTTCTGTCTCTCTCTGTCTGTCTTTCTTACACACACACACACACACACACTGTTGCTGTGGCTTAAAAGCATCCTAACCCATGACTGTAGATTACACCAGTGGTTTCTCCCTTCTGCCACATGTGTGTTTCTCTCTTCTACCCCAACACCCCACCCACACCCACACCACACCACACCATCCCCTTCTACTTTCTGTGCTTTTTTGTGGTGTCAGGATTGACTGCTCCCCAGCGCCCTAGTCTCACTTCCGCTAGACCCCCACCGCCCACTCCCGGCTACCCGAGTCCTAGGCCTGCTGCACGTGCCCTGTGCCAGTGGGGGGGCAGAGTCATCTGGTTCTGCTTTGCTTTCAGCTAGCGCTCGGCTTGGTGGTGGGAGAAAACTGATTAGAGGCGAAATTGGTCTGGATGTTGAGTAATTGAAGATAAGGAGATAACATTAGATTCAGCAAGAGTACATTAGAACAAGAGTCCTGGAAAAAGGATCCAAATCCCTCGACCCCAGGGGGCTACGGTGGCCATGACGGTCAACTGACATTCTAGGCCCAAAGGGATATTGAGAACATACACAATGATGTCATTTTAGTCTCTGCAGGTCTGGGTTTTACCAAATAAGTTGCAAGTATCTGTCTTAAATAAAGCTCCATTAACTATCAAAATACCTCACTTATCTTCATCATCAAAATGGTTCAGGTTATCAATTCCATATGTCTGATTTAGCTTTCCCATGACTGGATACCATAATGTAGGATTGTAAAACATAAGTACACACACTGCAGGTAACTTTGACAGTAAACATAACATATTATCTAACAGAGTAACATCAGTACTTTGTACTTAAATAAATAGTTTGTAATAAAATTTAGCTTTGGGGCTACAGATTGACTTGATTAGTTTTATGTGGAGTGTGTTGTTATACACCGTGTTAGGCTACATCATAGTTTCTACTTTACTGGTTAAGGTGCAGTGTAACAGTGGTTGTCTACATAACGTTGCCAAATAGGAGAAAGCGATAAAAAATAATAATTATATGCCTCTCCATATGACCAGATGGTAGGAGTACAAATCTCAGTGGTTCCTCCAAGAGCCCGACTCCCTCCAGCACTTTATTGACTCTTTCAATTTACTTCCAATACTCCAGACCCCATTTATACTTCTAATTTTCAGTCAAGGTTGAGAAATTCTGTTATGACCTTTTAACTTCTCACCATCTGGCTTTTTCCAGCCCCTTTCCTTCCTCAGATGAAGGCGGCAGGCTCACATCCGAAATCACACTCTCTCCCCCTGCAACATCCAGTATCAGTAACGCAGCACAAGGCAACAAATCATTGCGACGCTGTAATGTGATCTATTTCCTTCTACCCCTCCACCACCACCCACCAACATCACCACCATCACCACCCCCTCCCCAGGAAATATATTGTTAAAGAACATATTACTGTTGTGCAACCTTGGCTGAGCCGACGGTGGAAATTAACAGTGCAGAGACCCATGCATCACCGGGAGGTAAAATTGTGTGCGGGGAGTCGAATGACTATCAGATGCACGCATAACTCACCTGCCACTCCTCTCTCTCTCCCTCTCTCTCCCTCGCCCCCTCTCCGACACCCACCAACCACCCACCTCCACCCCAAACCATGTATCATATTCTCCATCTTTTCTTTGAACGGGTTTGTCATCTTTTTTTTTCTTCCTCAGGGGGGTAAATGAATGTATTGAAAGTTGGGCACTCTTTTGATGTGGGTGTTGAGGTTTAGTGTGCTGTCTTGTCTTACACTGAGAAGGAATTTAAATCTGCTGCATTAACAGGGTCCTCTTTGTTTGTCAAACCATCTTGACAGAAGATATACGATGAGGTATTTCATGAATCATAAGGTAGCTCTGGGAAGAAAAAAACTATGATAATTTCAGAGCTTCAGAGAACAGTAAAGACAAGAAGTCCAGGAAATGGGAAATTATAATTCTGTTTCTATGGCTAAAGCTCATTGACTCCCAGCGCTTGGTTCCATGTGAATTACCTCCTCGTTAAGTCTTGGACACTGGCCCGTATTCTTCCTGTTTAATTAAACATTAGATCAGGGCATAGTCCAGATTTGCTCACAGTGACCTATCTCTGAAGAGAGGCAGGATGAATATTTTTCACCGCGTTCCCTTCGTGAACTTCCCCTTGTACTTTCTGATGAATTGTGACTGTTCTGTTTGCTTTTTTCCCACATACCATAACAGTCTTCGGAATGCCGAGGAATGCCCTCTTTTTCTTTTTCTTTTGGAGCCCGTCCAGTATCTCTCAAAACACACACAGACACACAGACACACGCCCTCCCATCCTCCAAACCACTGGCACATACACAGTTCCTTTATTTAGTAACCATGGTCTGTGCAAACAGACTAGCTACACAGAGCATTTCATTGAGGCATTCTCTGCTTCAATAATATAATTTAATAATCACAGAATCATGTGCTTTCTGTTAGTGTTAGGAATGTGTGTAGAGAAGCTGCTTACCTTCTGTTAGAGGGTGGATATTAGAGCCTTTTAGTGACCCTGAACGTTATTCATATTTATATATTCAGAAATACCTACATACATGAATATATACACTCTGCCTTTGTTTCTCTCTGTCTCTTTCTCTGTCTTTCTGTCTGTTTTTTCTCACTCTCTCTCTTAGTCACCCTGAATGTGATACATATATAAATAAATACAAATATAATAATATATACATACATACACACACAAAAACAAACATACATACATACAAGCACACACACACACAAACATACATACATACATACACACAAACATTGTGAGCCAAGGGGCTTAATTACTGTTTGCTTTCATTTGAAAGGCTTATCAGAGGGAAACTGCCAACAGGTCAGTGGGCGCGGAGCGCGGGGGCACCGAGGAGAAAGCAGCCTCTGAAATATTCATTGGCACTCTTTGGTGTGACTGTATTGGGAGTGACAGTGCTGGGCCAATAGCGGCTCTGGAGCGGTGCCAAGCCGAGGGCCTTCATGTGAGCAGGGCTGAGTAATGGAGGACGGAGGGAGAGGAGAGAACCAGGACACGACTCCCGCTCTGTTCTCCCTTTTCTCCCATTCATCTTTCTCTCGCTCTCGTTTTTTTGCCTTGTTTTGCCTCTTCCCTTCCCTCCCTCTCTCTCTCCATCCCTCTCTCTCTCTCACTGTCTCTCTCTCTCTCGCTCCCTCCCTCCCTCCCTCTCCCCTTTCTCTCCCTCTGTCTCTTTTTTTTCTTTGTCCTATCCTGCTCTCACCTTTCTCTTCTCTCTCTTGTCTCTCTCTTCACTGTGTCCCTTTGTTTTGCAGGTTTTTCCCCTTCCTCCCTCCCTTCTCTCTTTCTCTCCCTCTCGCTGTCTCTCTCTCGCTCCCCCTTCCTGCCCTGTCTCTCCTCTCCCTCTCTCTTTCTTACTCTTTCTCTTCTCTTCCTCTTGTTTGCACTCCTCTCGCTCTCTCTTTCTCTCTTTATCCCCCTCTCTCTCCCTGCCCCCTCTTCTCCACAGCAGACTGCACACTCACAAGGCCTGATTGATGGCAACCATGACAGTGGGTCCTCTCTCTGCGATGACACGGTCATCCATGCAGTGTCCCAGCAGCCTGCATGTCCCTATCAGAGCTGGACGCCTACCAACCCCAGCCACTCAGTAATTGCATTTCCATCCAGAAAGGCTCGACTTCATAGCGGAGAGCATGTTTACTGTTGCGGGAGGCTTAAATACACGTCGATTTACTTCTTTTGGCCCCTCTCTTCGCATATGCGTGTAGTTATGCCTCTCAGCTGCGCTGGACGAGCCAAGTTGCGCAAACAAACAGCGAACACCTGCGTTGGACATATTGTTTGTTGATTTTCCAAGAAGGGTAATTGGTTTCATGTTTAGCGCAGCACATGCGAAATGAGGCGCTGGCGCAGGGCCCACCAGGACAAGACACGAGATTGACGCCAGGGCTAATTGCTTAAATTCAATAACTCCGCGCGTAACAGGCTGCCGCTGTGTCCATGTCCAGAAATAGATAGTCTGTGTCATGCTACACCTACTGTCCCCCGGCTGGACGCTGCTTATCAGGGGACACCATCATATCTCAGGGAAATGGAGACCTGCTGGTGGGCTCGTGACGGCACCTAATCCAATTTAGTGCAATGGCGGGAGGCCGACGCCACCGAGCACCGAACAATATGTCATCGCAGGAAGGAAGCTCATGTTTCCTTTGTCTCAGAGCAACAGAGCCGCAATGGCGGCCGCTCCCCTCCACAACACAACACAACCCAACCCAACCCACCCCACCGGCCACACCTTGTCCAGCTGCACAGGTCCACCATACTATCAGTGCAGGCGGAGATGCAACACACATACCCCTGCCATGGAGACAGACTCACTGAACCTGTCAGCTTCTCATCACATTCTCCACAGTCTACAGGAGAGCTTGACTGCAGAGCTCCACCCTTGTCTCAGGCTTGCTGACGGGTTTAGAGACAGAGACAGAGCGAGAGCGAGAGAGAGAGACACGTTGTTCTCCATCAATAGGTCGTACTTCCTGTTTGGCTCTTCTCCGCTCTGCACGTGCCCGTGGAGCGCAGGTCTCTGCTGCGGCGATGGCACTGCTCAAAGATGACGTGGGATGAAAGGCAGCGAGAACAAAAGGAGCTGCTGCTGTTTTCCCATCTCTTTATTTATTTAATGTCAGAATGCTCCCCCCACACACACATACACACATGTGCAAATGCACACAAACTTACACACACACAAAAACACACACACACACACACACACACACACACACACACACACATGCACACGCACACACACACACACACACATACATGGAAACACAAACACAGTGACAATTGTATTTGGGTGCAGACACACAGTTCTGACATTCATCACATATGCCCTCATAGACCCACATCTATTCAGAGGTACACACAGTCTCCCACACACACACACAGTCACACACAGACTCTCTCTCTCTCTCTCTCTCACACACACACACACACACACACACACACACACACACACAGACTCACACAACACCATCACAATGACATCCCCCCTCTCTCCCTTGCCACCACCTCTCTACTTCAGATCAAAGGGAGATTTTTTTGTACTAAATATGTCCCTGAGTTTCTCTGCTCCAATTTTTAATCCTGTACACACAGTTATTTTCTGCCAGTTACAGGGAAGGAGGGAGGTAGGGTGGGGTGGGGAGGGGTGTGGGATGATGCTACTTTCTTTCTTTAAGAGAAGTCAATTATGTCTAATCACTTTGCTGGTTAATTGTGTGAAAAATTGGATTCATGTGCTCTTTCATAACCTTTATTTTTGACTCAGTGCATCGGTGCTTTGTCGTCGGCTTTTCCTCCAACCTTCCCACAATCAGTGTTTATTTTGCATTCTGCCATATTAGGCACAGGCGGGGGTGTGTGTGTGTGTGTGTGTTGTGTGTATGCGTGTCTGTGTGTGTGTTGTGTGTATGCGTGTCTGTGTGTGTGTTGTGTTTATGTGTGTGTCTGTGTCTATGTATTGTGTGTGTTTGTGTGTGTTGTGTTGTGTTGTGTTGTGTGTGTGTGTGTGTGTGTGTGTGTGTGTTAGTGTGTGTGTGTGTGTGTATTTGTGTGTGTGGTGGGTTGTAAGGGGGGTGTTGGGGAGCAGGGGGTCTGGTGGAGGGATAGAAAGAGCCTGGGAAGGGATGTGGACAGGCAGAATGGAATTAGCTGGCTAGGCTGGGATTAGCCCTGCGGCAGGCCACGCTTCCCGGGCTTGCGGAGAGCCGCGCTCTGGGTTGTAATTAACACGGCCACCACTCAGGTGATTGCCCCAGGCCCTGCCCTGCTTGAATGGGTGATGCGCTTACTCACCGTCCACTGAGCATTGTCCTTTGGTCCGGGTGCAGCCTGCTGTATTATAACCCCCCCACACACACTTACACACACACTCATACACACACACACACACACACACTCCCCTTGACACACCACGGCTAAAGACAAAGTGCGATTGTTGTGTGTTTGTCGGCCTGCCAGGAGAGATCCGTTTTGTGCTTACTCAGTGAGTAAGAAGCACCAGTAGATTAGTCAGGGAGGGGTTGCAGGAATGTTGACATGGGAATACGTCTAGTTTGCTTGTTTGTCTCTGAGGGGGGGTTAGGGAGCCTCTGGGACAGTCAATATGCCCTTTAACAAGGTCAAGCTGAGAGTGTGAATGTGTGCCATATGAAACTTTCTGTGTGACTGCCTTCACACAAGGAGGGCACTGGCTATTTGAAATATGACCTTAGGACATTTGCACCACACATGTTACGTTTGGATATGCTTGGTTTAAGCTGTGTTCACAACTCCCCAGCTAGACACACTTCAAACAGTTAGAGTAATAGCAATAAAATGTCTTAAGTAATTTGACATTCTGGTGAATGTATAGTTTGAAGTTTTGTGAACATAGAAATCAACATGTTTAAACCTGTTCATAAAGTTATAAATTTGATTCCAAAACATGCCTTACAGTAATAATTAAGTTATTAATGTAATCAATAAAAGTCATTAATAAGCTATTTAATCCCATTCCAGTTGCTGCTTGAATTCTGCTTCAGGTTTTGGCATCGACTCTTATTTTTTTGGATCGCTCTGGGTGACAGAGAGCCCAGTGCAGCTGGGGATGTAGCCTATTACACCGCTGGTCCAGCACTAAACTGAAACCGTGATCCTCCTACCTCTGGCAAGGCGCTCAGGGTACGCGAAAGAATAAAGAAAATATCATATATCTGCCAGTGAATTGGGAGATCCTTTCAAGTGGAATTCTGGGTCCGAACCAAAGTGGTTTGGAGGCGCATACCAAACAGATGAACAGCCTTTTCTTTCAATGAGGGCAGAAGTGAAAAAACGCAGCAATGACATTCGATTGGCAAAAGCGGCAGCCGTGCGCAGCTACAAGGAGCACAGAATAACTATTGTGGGGATTGGTGATTGAAAACACAACTGTTAGCGAGCGACCAGGCAGAGCGACAGATGTAATTTTCATACGGTACAGATGGTTTAGTACCACGGGGCGCTGCATGGATTGTTTCAGCTACCAGTCGTTCAACATCAGCCAGAGCCACTAGCGA
>CM059276.1:9733331-9753331 GCA_030347295.1 Setipinna tenuifilis | reverse complement strand
TTTAGCCACGGGTCTGTGCTAACCAGGAGACCCTCGTGACCCCTCCGGCCCCCAGCTGTGAAGGGCCCCTGCAGGCGAGGCCCCTCAGGCCTGGGCTGGGTGTGGCAGGGCAGGGAGAGCCCACCCACTGTGACCCCTGCACCAAGCACAGGATCTGCCTCAGAGCAGCTGGGGGTCACTGGTGCACACTGCACTATGTAATGAACACCTTCACAGCACTATCTCCACTGGGACAGAGAGAAAAGGAGAGAAAGTAAAAGACAGGGATTGAGTGAGTGAGTGAGTGAGTGAGTGAGTGAGTGAGTGAGTAAGTGAGAGTTAGAAAGAGACAGAGATAGATAGAGTTAGTGAGTTAGAGTTAGAGGCAGAGATAAAGTTAGTGAGTTAGAAAGAGACAGAAATAGATACAGTTAGTGAGTTAGAGAGATATAGAGAGAGACAGAGAGTTAAATAGAGAGAGTGAGTTAGAAAGTTAGACAGACATAGTTACAGAGAGAGAGATGGAGCGAGAGAAACAGAAAGAGAGAGACAGAGATAGATAGAGAGAGAGAGCGAGAGATGGAGAGAGAGATAGCGAGAGAGAGCGAGCGGGGGCTCGGGCTGTCATTTAGCCACAATGTCAGCTTGTGCGCTTCTGCTTCACGTCAGCCTTTCATCTCTGGCTCTTATCCCTCCGCCGCTCTCCTCTGTTCCCTCGCTCTCCCGCTCTCTCTTGCTCTGTTTCTGTCACTCCCTCTATTTCTTTTTCTTTCTTTCTCTGTATGTTTTCCATCAGATGTATTAACACTGGGGCTTCTGTGGAGCCTAGTAGAGAAGTTCAAAGCACATCACTATGTAGTGGGTAATGAGGTGTGTGAGACTAGGGACTTCTGTGCGTGTCTTTGTGGTGGGGGGGAGTGGATTGGGGGGGGTGGGATGTGTATGTGTCTGTGTTACTGTGTGTGCGTGCACACGAATGAGTGTGCGTGTGTGTGTGTGCGGGCCCATGCACACGTGCGCATGCGAGTGCAGTGCATGTGTGGGTGTGTGTATGTGTGTGTGTGCGAGCGAGTTTACCTCAAGTTGACGTGCGGTGACAATTTTGACATGTCTGCCTTTCACAACGCAAAGTGCTGCACTTGCAGTTCCATAGGTTTTAATGTATGCTCTAAGATGTTCAGCTAGCGCAGCTCGGTCCCTATATAAGGCCCCGGTTATATAAGCGGCCCGCTAAAGCAGGCTATCAATGAGGGTTGACTGCTGAAGAAAGCTTTTCTGTCAGGGCCACTGCTGCATTATTTTTGACATGTTTAGAAGCCTGCGGGGGGGTGGGGGAGGTGTGTGTGTGTGTGTGTGTGTGTGTGTGGAGGCGGGGAGGGGGGGGGGTCACGGCTTGGCGGCGGTGAAAAAGGACCACATTCCCCGGTGAATGCAGGAGCATGGCTTTGGCCGCGAAGCCCAGGGGGAATATTGTGGGAGCTGGCCGGCTGAAAAGGCGTCGGACGTGACGGTGCGGGGCCGACCGTTTTTTTTTTTTTTTGGCTTTCTGGACGTGAATAAACAGCCAGAGTGTGAGCGGAATGTTTTTCACAGCCTGTTTGTCACCGAGGCCCCCAAGGTCCATACAACTTTCTCTCTCGCTTTCTCCCTCTTTTTTTGCTCTTTCTCTCACTCTCTTTCTCTCTTTCTTTATTTCTCTTGTTGGTTATAGCGCTGCATCCTGAAGATGCCAGACCCACTAACACCTCTCGGTAATGAGGGTTGTGATGGGGTCAGTGTGTGTGTGTGTGTGTGTGTGTGTGTGTGTGTGTGTGTGTGTGTGCGTGGAGGGGCAGTTGGTGGTGGTGGTGGTGGTGTATACGAGAGGCCCCTATAAACCGGACATGTTACTAGCGTGTGAATGGAGGAGGGACAGTCCAGTGTGCTCTCTCCCACACAATCGCCCTCTCTTTCTCATGTCTCTCTGTCTGTCTCTCTCTCTCTCCCTCTCGCTCTTTGTTTTTAATACCTCAGACGCAATGGCTCCTCCATTGCAAGTTTTTGGCTCCCCTTGGCTTGCAGATGGGGCTTTGGTCATTGTCTGTCAGGGGGAAGGAAGTGTTGGGTAATTGTCGTGATGGACAGAGGGATAGGTGGAGAATGAGTTAAAGCAAGGGGAGGAAAAAGTGTGTGTATGTGTGTGTGTGTGTGTTTGAGAGAGAGTTAAAGAGAGTGAGTGGGTGAAAGAAAGAGGGAGAGAGAGAGAAAAAAAAGAGAGGAAAAGGGGAAAGAAACATAGAGTTACAAAGAATGGCATAGTCAAAGAGAGAGAGAGGTATGAGGGGGAAAAGAGAAAAAAGAGGGGGAGAGAGATAAGGAGAGAGAGAGAGAGAGAGTGGGCAAGAGAGAGGGAGAGACAGAGAGAGGGCAAGAGAGAGGGAGGGAGAGAGAGAGAGAGAGAGAGAGAGAGAGAGAGAGAGAGAGACTAGACCCAGAGGCACAGAGAGCAGCTTCACACGTCTGGCCTGGGCAGATTCATTTAAGGCCCCCCTCTGGGAGCACGGGCAGTAGGAAGCTCATTTGGCCACTTTCTCATTTCCTCTCTCTCTCTCTCTCTCTCTCTCTCTCTCGCTATCTCTGTCTGTGTCTCTCTCTCTCTTGCTATCTCGCTACCTCTCTCTGTATCTCACTCTCTCTCTCCTTCTCTCTCTGACTCTCTCTGTCTCTCTGTCTGTCTCTCTCCCGATCAGCCTTTTTTGCTACCTCTCTCCCAGTCTCTTTCTCTGCCTTCAGCTTTTATCTATTTTGTTGTTTCCTCACCCTCCTTCGTGCATTTCTCATAGCCTCACGGAGCATTTCTCTCTTCTCTTTGATAGCTTTTTTTATCCCCAGGTCTTTATTCATGCTCCTGGTGCAGAATGATTTCTTTGAAAAGGCAGATCCCTAATATCGTCTCTCAGTTTGCTACAGGGATCTGTGTTCGCAGAATTGTAAAAGAATTGTAAATTCAGGGCCAATCACAACTCTCTGTGCACATTCAACATCTCCTGCTATATTTATAAGAGGTTATAAACTGTAAGAAAGTAATTCCTGCATATTGTCTGTTTGGTAAGAGCATTTGTGAATATCTGGTTCTGTTCTGCTTATTGTAGGGCCACTTGCGCCCTCTGTCCCCACCTTTGAGCTCCAGGGGTAATTAACAGCTTAGTGCATCGTGTAACCCGGGGGATTCTATCATGCATGAGAAAGGGTGTAGAGAGAAAGGAAAAAGAGAGAGAGGGAGGGAGGGAGGGAGCGAGCGAAAGATAGAAAGAGAGGCAGAGATCAAAAGGAGGCTCTGGTGAGGCCTGAACCGCAGTGAGAGGAGAAGAGAAGATGAGTAGGGGGACATAGTGCATTGTGGGTGATTTTTTAACACAGTGAGGTAATGCCTCAGTCGCTGGAGAGCTGAAGCTGGAGGGAGAGAAGTTTCTGGTGGGGTCGAGGGGGAGCTGACGTCAAGAGGAACCCAAAAGGACTCTCCTCCGGGGGTGGGGAGAAGAGTCTCCAGAGCCTGCTCGCCTTGATGAAGAGGGCTCTTGAAACCACTAAATCAACTGGTACTCCAAAGCAGCAATTAATGTATGGACTGTCTCTCAGTGTGCCCTCCTCTTTCACTCTCTCTCTCTCTCTATCTCCCGCTCTCCCCTACTCTCTGTTCTCTGTGAAGTGGGGGGATATCAAAGAGCCTCGGAGCTCTTCCAGCTTCTCTCTCTCTCTCTCCCTCTTTCTTTCCCTCCCTTCCGTCCTCTCCCTCCCCCCTCCGTTTTGCAGCACTCTTAGGTGGAATAAATAACAAACAGGCAGTACATGTGAACCAGAGATGTGGTGCGATAGCTTTGATGTGATGCAGAGAAGGGGTGGCGGGGGGGTGGGGGCGGTGGGGATCGAGGCCAGAGAGGCCATCAGGAGGACGGGCAACAGGCCAGACGTCCGGATCCCCCTGCTGGGTGACTGGAGCAGATCTGGCGCTCTCCCGATACAGATAATATGGTGCTACGTCCCAACAACCCGGTACACCACACTACAGCGACAACAAACCGGAATGGAATCTAATTTGATTCGATCAGCCGGATCCTTGCCAGGGGTCCAGGCCGAGGCCCAAATCCTTGAGATAGTCGCTCGTTCGCTCGCTCTCTCGGCTCTCTCTGGAATGCATTATGCACACTGCTAATGTGGCGTAAATGTTACGCTTCAGTCCTAGTTCACATATGCGCAGGCTGCATAAGAAATGTAAACGAGCATTGATTGTTTCCTGGAAATGGCCCGTGAGCGCTTCGGGAGGAAATCGCACACGTAATGCGAAGTGACGAATAATAGATTCGCCATATCGAGTTTACCTGGACAGCAGTTGGCTTCTGTCATCGATTTTTAATGAAACGAGAGAAAGAGAGGAAGCAAAGGGTGGACTTTTTTTTTAGCTCTTTGTGTTGCTCCACACTCCCTCTTTCGCTTTCCCTCTCGCTCTCTCGCTCTCTCGCTCTCGCTCTCTCTCTCTCGTCTGCATTCAGCGGCGGGTCATTTGGATTTGCATGTAAATGTTGCCCCCCCCTCTACACGGACCCCACCCCCTGGTCAGGGTGCTGGTGCAGGAATCCAAATGGGCTGCTGTCGGCGCGGCTTAGAGAGAGTGGGCCGCTGACAGGCGCTGACGCTCGCCGGCGCCGCTTTGTTGTAATGGGGGTTGAAGGGGAACGTGAGATGCCTGGTGGTTGTGGTGGGTGGGTGGGTGGGGGTGGTCACATACTCTCTCTATCTCCCTGCCTGTCTCGCTCTCTCTCCCTCTCTTTCACCCTCACACTCTCTTTCTCTCTCTCTCTTTCGCCCTTTCCCTGTGTCCTCCCATTCTCTCAGTTCCTCTTAGCCTCTTTTTACCCTCTTTTTAAGTGTCTCTCTCTGTCCCTCCCTCTCTCTGACACTTTTTTGCTTGATGCGTCTCAAGCCACTGCCCTTTGCTCTCTCTTTCTCTCTGTCTCTTTCGTTCTCTCTCCCACTCCCTCTCTGCCTCTCTGCCTCTCTGCCTGCCTGTCTCTTTTTCTCTTTATCTCTGCTCCCTATGAATATTCATGCACGTGCTCCACCGGTGCATTTGGCTTGATTTGTTTTCCTGCAAACATCACAACTGGTTTGCACCTCTGCCGGTTGACCTCACACTCATCATGCAGGAGTGTCCCACAGGCATGCAGACAGACAGACGGGCGAGGGGGCACGTAGCCAGGCAGAAGGCTAGACAGGTGGGTGGGTGGGTGGGTGGACGAGTAGACAAGGGGATGGGAGGATAGGTGCTGGAGTTAGGGGGAAGGTGGACGTGTCTGACTTAGATTCCTACGCCGTTGCTGGGTTTGGGAGTTGGGTCGTGGTGGAGATAGACGAGGAGGGTTTTGGGGAGGGTGTAGGGGTGGTGAGTGGGTGCAGGGGTGGGGGTGGTGGGTGGTGGGTGGGTGCAGGGGTGGAGGTTGGGTGTGTGTGGGGGGGTGGGGGCAGGCACCCAGCTCACAAATCACACAGATGAGGCCTTTGAAGCTGTGCCCTAGGCCCATGGCAAAGCGTAGTGTGTCGTAGCCGTGTCATCAGCATGCTAAATCCTCTGGATGTTTCTCCTGCTCAGGCCTGCCTCTGCTCAGAGAGGAAAGGAGAGAGAGACAGAGAGAGAGAGAGACAGGGAAGGATGAAGAGAGAGAAGGAGAAAGAGGAAGAGAAGAAGAAATGGAGAGACAGAAAGTGAGGAGAGAGAGAGAGTGATACAAAGACACAGCAGAGGAGAGAAAGGAGAGGACGAGAGAGAGAGAGAAAGAGAGATAGTCTGCACAATGCAAGTGGAGTATTTCTTGGAATGTACCGTTTAATGACCTTCACTCTTCGAGCGCTCAGGGTATCTCCCAGTGCCATAACACATTAGGGCCCGACATGGCCTGAATTCCCGCCAAACGCGAGTCTTTGATCTTTGGCAGTGAGCAAATAGTCGCTGATTGTTTGTACCAGGTCCGGGTCTTATCAGCTGGACATTACGGCGGAGGCTATGCGATGGGATTTGACATTTAAAATGTGAGACACGCAGCCATCTACAAATCTACTGAGAGTGGACCGACGGCGGGAACATAATATCAATTCCATACCCTCGTCTTCCTCGTGTCTCCCGCAATTAGACTGCAGGTGGGGGGCTGTGTGCACTAATGGCCCGTGTCCAGAATGGAATTCATAATATCCCCCAGTCTAATCTTTAGCACACATTGCTGGCAGTTGTTTTTTTTTTTTTCTTCCTTCGGACATGCAGTCTTTTCCAAGGCCTGCTTTGTGTGTGTGTGTCTTTGTGTGAGAGAGAAGGGAGTTTGTGTTTACAAACTAGTTTGTGTGGGTGAGTGTGTGTGTGTGAAAAAGAGAGAGGGAGTGTGTGTTTATGCACTAGTGTGTATGAGTGTGTGTGTATGTGTGTGTGCGAGTGAGTGTAAGTAACTGAGAGAGAGAGAGAGAGAAAGAGAGAGGGAGTGTGTGTTTACACTTTGGGTTTGCCAAGTGTCTTTGTGACAGGGTTGAGGACGGGTCAGGTCTAAGGGGTCGGCTGCTCCAAGGCCTCCCAGGGTTATTTGGGCCAGTGCCGCCCGGTCATGTGACCCTTCATTCTGGTCGTTCCCCCCTCGAGGAGTGCCAGAGTCGCACCCCTGTCATCTTCCAGCTCCCTCCACCTTGTTTATGCACCCCTCACAGTCTAGCCTTTCAACTGTTATCTTCTTCTCGCGCTACTTAAATGCCACAGCTTTCCCTTTTTCTTTCTTTCTATCTTTTATGCTCTCCTACCATCCCTCTTCTGTCTGTGTCTCGTTCTCTGTCCCTCTCTTTTCCTCCCTCTCTCCCTCTCTCTCTCTTTCTGTTTTATTTCAGTCTTTGCCTGCTCCTTTCTCAGTCCGTCGCAGTAGCCAAGGAAACTTGATCTCACAGTCTAAACTACAGAAATAATCAAGCGAAGGACGAAGACCTCAGAGCGAGGGAGGGACAGAGAGAGGGAATGAGAGACAGAGACAGACAGAGAGAGAGAGAAACAGAGAGGGAGGTAGGGAGGGAGGGAGGGAGGTTAGCTGCTGCATAGTCTGGCCTGTCAGACCAAGGCAACGTTTTTTAGATTTGGGATGTGAAGGGTGGAATAACAGCACTGTGCACCACTGACAGATTTTTTCTGTGTCAGTGTATGCTCACGTTAACGCAGCGATGGTCCGCAAGAGGCTGTGTGTGTGTGTGTGTGTGTGTGTGTGTGTGTGTGTGTGTGTGTGTGTGTCTGTGTCTCTGTCTGTGTGTCTGTGTAAGCGAGAGAGAGAGTATGTGGAGTTAGGCGGGGGTTATGTGGGTAGGGGGAGTCGGGGGAGTCGGGAAACGATTCTGTGGAAATTCTGAGCAAATTGGCTCAGGGAAGAAATGTCCAGATCATTGTAAAAATATGTTGTTGTGGTAAACATTCATCAGGCGGGTTCCCTGCAGCAGACCTATGCTTGCAGAGTAATTGTGTTTTTACAGTTAGCTTTATTGATGAATCGCTGCTCACAGTATTTAATTGTATTGCTTCAGGCTTGTGCACATAGTTTAGACAACGCAGGGGAGTGCTGCTCCTGCCAAAAGTTAAAGATGGTGCTTACTTTTCCAAATCAGTTTTTAGAGCTCTTGGACAAGAGTGGACTTGCTCAGTGGTCGGGTATGTTTTTTATGGTTAGCAGAATTTTGGTGTTGTTTTTAAAGCCTCCCCTCCCACATTCTTTTTTTCATGCCATGGCCATGCTGGACTGTCTCTCTTGTGCTGTCACCGACACCATTAACGGCCACAACAAAGTGTCTTTGAAGCAGCGCAGCATGGAGCGGAGGGGAACGACCCTAATGGAGGCTCACCTTGGGCCAGCACTGGGCACTCTCTCCCTCTCATCCTGGCCTCTTTCACACGACAGGGCACAGGGCACTCAGCACAGCTGGGCCAATTACTCTCCCTCCATCCTTCTACCCCTCCCTCCCTTACTCCCTCCCTCCCTCCCTCGCTTGTTTCTCCTCTTTCTCTGTCCACTCTCCCTTTTCTCTTTCCTTCTCTTTTTTTTAATGCCACTCACTTTCTGCTTTTGCTTAGTCTTTTCTTCCTTCTTTTTGTTTGGCCATACCCTTCTCTAACTCTCTTCTGTCACCCTTGCCCTTTGTCTCATTATAAAAAATAAACTTCAGCGATCTCTCTGTATTCTGTTTTTTGTCTCCGTGTCTCTCCATTTTTTCCATCTGTCTTTGGCTCTCTTAAACTCTGCTCGGTGTTCCCTAGAGACGGGTGACTAGAGTCGAGTAGGGCCAGCGTTCGCTGCAAAGGCTGCGTGTTTAGGCCACTAATAACAAATTGTAAACTGTGTGAGATGCAAGAAAGCTGCATTTGTCAGGATTTGTTAGGCGACTGACACGTAACCCAAACAAGAGCTACTGGACTTAAAAATGGACGGCGTGCTAAAGGGCCCTTTATGCACTGCACCCTTACACTCAGACTTGTGTGTATAAATAGGAATGGGCTAAGCATTCATTATCCACTTTTCCCAACTCATTTTTCAAGTCTAAGTGTTGATGAATGATACAGTTCAAAAATGTAGATTTTTCTCCCACTGACAATTTTGTTACAGACTGAAAAAAAAAGCTATCGGCAGATTATACTTTAGCAGTGTTGTTGTTGTTGTTGATGATGATGATAATGATGTATAGTGGCTGTTTCAGTGACCTCAGTGTGTCTATCTGAAAATTCTTCAGCAGTGACAGTGGGGGTGTGCTGTGTAGGGCAAGACGAGGGATGGCTTTGCTCCAGTCTTGTCAGCTTTGCCGATGGGATGGGCTGGGCTGCTTGTGTATGTGTATGTGTGTGTGTGTGTGTGTGTGTGTGTGTGTGTGTGTGTGTGCGTGCGTGTGTGCGTGCGTGTGTGCGTGTGTGTGTGTTTGTTTGTGTTGTGTGTGTGTGTGTGTGTGTGTCTGTATATGTGTGTGTGTGTGTTTGTGTAGGGTGGGGGGGTGCATACACTCTCTTTTCCTGGCAGGAAGGCGGACATCTCCATCTCATTTGGAGCCTGAGCCCCCATGTCAGCCCCCCGTGTCTGTCGCAACAGTGACAGGCGACAGCAGAGGTGTCCAGGACATTTGCCTGGCAGATTTGAATAGCTGCCCGCAGAGATAGAGACAGACAGACAGAGGGAGAGAGAGCGAGAGAGAGAGAGGACAGGTGAAAGAAATGAAATGAGAGAGAGAGATGACAAGAGGGGAAGGAGTGCAGAAGGTAAGGGAGAGAGAGAGAGTGAAGGGGAGAGATTGTAAGAGAAAAAAAGAGAGATTGAGTGCAAGTCAAAGTGTCAAACCACTGGAGAAAGAGTGAGAGCGAGAGAGAGGGAGAGAGAGAGTGGATGAATGAGGCAGTGAGAGATTGACAGAGAGAGAGAGAGAGAAGGAGAGCCCAAAGAAAGAAAAGGCCATGCAAATCCCTCTGCTGGCAGCTGTGTAGAGCCCTTCATTAATATAATAAGCCTTCCCCATTATTCCTCCCAGCCCCCGGCCCCACACTGTGCCTGTCCGGCTCCGGGCCTCCTCTAATGGCTGCCGCGCTCCACGCATTTCCTGCGACGGCGCATTCACGTATTTATTTATATATTTGTCACTTAGCCTTTGTCACACACACAAACACACACACACACACAACGAGTAGAAAAGTGGCAAAGCTGATTACCGGCGCCCCCAATCTATTCTGTTTACGTATTCCACTTTTTCTATGTGTGTGTATGTATGTGTGTGTGTGTTTTTTTTCTTTGCCTTTTTTCATTCACTTACCATTGGCTGAGTGCATTTGATGTGTCTAAGGGTGTGATTGAGTGTATGTTTGTGTGTGTGTGTGTGCGGATCAGTCGTCTCTTTGTCTGTGGCTCGCTGGCTGCTGCGAAGTAATTGCTGGTGTGGCTGTGCTCAACAGAAGAGTGTGCCGAAGCTTAAGAAGTATTTGAGACTTATTTTTGTCTCGCCATATTTTTTTGTTGTTGTCGTTATTGTTGTTTTCACCTCTCCTGTTTGCAGCGGGAGCTGACATTTGAGAACTTGTTCTTTAATGTAGCTGGAGGTTTCTCTGCTCTGGATAATCCCACGTCATTCTCGTCTCCTTTGAGTTTCTCACCTAAAATGAGGCTGAATCTCCTTTTTTCTCCCACAAATCATTTTCCTTTTTGAGGAAGCCTTTAGGGATGCTCACACTGAAACAAGAGAAGAGAGTGTGCGTGTTTGTGTGCAGGTATATGTGTGTGTGTCTGTGAGAGAAAGAACGCTAAAGTGTCTGTCTTTGTGTGTGTGTGTGTGTGTGTGTGTGTTTGTGAGTGTGTGTGTGTGCGCGTGCGTGTGCGTGTATGTGCATGCATGCATGCATGTGTGTCTTTGTGTGTGTGCGTGTGTGTGTGTACGCACGTGTGTGTGTGTGTATGTCTTTGTGTGTGCCTTCGCCTCAGGAGTCCCAGTCTGCCTCATCTGTCTCCCAGCCTCCCCTCCACGATGTGTTTAATTACACTGCGAGTGTTAATGACTCACGCCTCTCGTAGCGAGCCAGACTAAAACCCCGCCATAACCACCACCCCCCTCCTCACAGCGGGCCCTTAATGGAGGATAATACCTGTTCTCTGTGTGGGCGTGGCACCACTGTCTGTCATCCTGATTGAGCTGAACCGCATGGTGCCGTGTTGTGCTGTGCTCTGGCAGGTGAGTGGGCTGCTTGGCTGTCCTCACTGAAGGTCTTGCCTGGCTGGCTGGCTAGCTAGCTTCGTAGCTAATCACACTGTTTTTTCTTTCACTGGATAGTTGGCTGGTTAACTGATTAGCTGGCTGCTTGTCCAACTGCACTAGGAATTGGGGCTAGTAAGTTGCCCGACTGACTGGCTAGTTAATGGCTTGACTGGTTGCACTATGGTTTTCACTAGTAAGTCCAGCATGCTGGTTAGTTAGCTGCTAGGCTAACTGTACTGGCTGGTTAGCTGGCTGCTTGGTGCTGCTGCTGCGCTGAGTGCCTGTCTGTCTGTTTGGCTGGCTGGCTGCTGAGGTGCATTAATGAGGCTCGGAAGGGGACACGTGCTCATTGCTTGGCCCTGACAGGCGTAGTACAGCCCCCCGCTGCTAGCCTGTGTGGGTTCTTGTGTCCCCACTGAGACTCTGACCTAGTTTACCCAGCCTATGTTAACATCTACCAGCCAAGTCAGGGAAGGAAGTGTGTGTGTGTGTGTGTGTGTGTGTGTGTGTCTGTGTGTGTGTGTGTGTGTGTGTGTGTGTGTGTGTGTGTGTGTGTGTGTTCAGAGAGGGGAGGTGGGGGGGCATAATCATTGGCAGCCATTTCTGTCCAAGGTACTTCATCAGCACCAACAGCTCCAACTGACTTGCAGTATGGACGTCAGCAAACCTAGACAGGAGTGGCTTTAAACACACACAGTCATGCTTGCAGCAATAAGAGTTCGATTTGGCAGATATCGGCGCCATGGGAGTCTTACGGCTATAAGTAAATGTTAAATGTGGGAATACCTCCCTCACATGCCGCCTTTCTCTCCCTTTTTCTCTTTCTCTCTGTTTTTTTCCCCTCAGTTCCCTCTCTTCTCTTTTTCAGTCTCCTTTTTTGTCCTCTCTCGCCTTTCTCTTTGTGAGCTGTACACTTGGTGGGCTATTGACATTAATTCTCAGCTAAAGTCCTCAGAGAGCTGGCGAGTCGACGCCTGGCCTTCAAGTGGTCCAGGTTTATAAACACACTCATCTCCTCTCCTCTCTGCTTGTTGCTGCCTTCCCTCGGAGGTGGTGATTAACATTAAACTCATATCGCACGTGTCAGAAGGCTTTTACCAGATGATATTTTTGTTCCTCTGGCATGCCTGAGCGGCACATCATTCGCCCTCATCATTGTTCGTTGTCGTTGTGGGCACGCGGAAGCCTTTCCTGGCCAGTGTGTTATTCTGGAGACTTTTGACTGAACGCCAGCCTTGAAACCCCCCCCCCCCCCCCCCCCCCACACCACCCTCCTTGCCAACCCCCTATCCCACCCCACCCAATCTCAAATTCTGTCTGTCTCTCTCTATCTCTCTCTCACACACACACACACACACACACACACACACACACACACACACACACACACACACACACACACACACACACACAGCCAGAGAGCAGGCCGTCTTTGACCTGGAGTAATTCTCCTGCATGGCATTTGCATACTCATTAGTGTGAGTGATTAGACATGCCGATAGGAAGCTGTGCAGATACGAGCACGCACACCACACTGCCTGCCTGCCGGTCAACTGGTCTGGAAAATGAGAGTTTCTCTCCCCGGCCTGGCCATCACGTCACCTTGCTTCTTTCTTAACATCCCCCCCTTCCCCACCTCCATCCTCCTCACAACCCCCCCCACTCCCACCCCATGTACGTCTGCAGTGGGATGTTTTTTTGTGCTCTGTCACAGGAAAACCACCGCTTCTACAATTATCACAGTCAAGGCTGTGGCAGGTCAAAAGACACACAGCCTAGAGAAGAAGAAACAACATGCCAGGCCTAATTTTCAGGGATGCGGGAGGCAGCTCGGGTGAATTTGGACTTAATGAGTCCCTTCACGTACCGCAGTGCCGCTAAGACCCAGCGCTTGCTAATGGAGTTCACAGAACTCCACACTGCTTATTTGCCTTTATCAGCCAGGGCTATGCTAAGACTGTGCCAGTGTTTACATTCCTGCGCTGCACGCTAACCTAGCGCTCAGCATCCTAGTACCAGCTACTCCCGACTGACAAGCTCACGAACACAAAAGAGGGAAAATATTTCCACCTTTTCCTTTCATTGTATTTAGCACAAATGTGTGAAGAGATGCTGTTGAAAACAAAGCAAAAGAGATAAAATCATAGCAGCGCTTAACACCGGAACACTTAAAATAAATAGTTTTATGCTAATTAGCCTAGGCAAAGGCAGCTGTGTGTTACACTAATTACTGGCATTCGTGATTAAGAGAGAGAGAGGAGATGGCTGACTGTCTGAGCTCGCCACTGGCAGCAAGTAAGTGGGATGCGTATTTTGTTTCTAGCCAGACACTCCCAAATAACCGCGCTATATTTCAGGAGCCGCTTTCGTTGGTTCTCCTCGAAATAGCACTCGGAAATCGGTCTGGGCCTGCGTCCATGGGAATCACGTGTGTTTTTAAGGATATTTTTAATGGATGCTACTTAATATAGAGCCAAACATGACCTTGGCTGCCCGTAACCACTGAAGCTTAATATAGTGAATGGGGAGGGTGAGAGGGGGGGGGGGGGGTCCTTCTGTGGCTATTGAAAGGGTGCTGAAACCACAGCAACCATACTACAACAGCAGGTGCTAGAGTGCGAAATATAGTCAAGCTCTTTGACTGTCTCTTAATAGACACTCTCTCCGTTTTTTTTAACTCCGGCTTAATAGAGAGAACATGGCTCTTACACAGATAGAGCCTGTGGCAAAGGCCTATATAGTTTTTTTTTAAAGCAGTGGCGTAACAGGAGAAGCCCTTTCGCACCGGGCCACTGATTATAGGCAATTACATACATAGTGTCGACATGATCAGCCATGCAGCTCTGCACACCAATAGCCTGCAGCTCGCGGCGTCAATAATCTGTGAGAGGAACAAAAAAGAGGGGAGGAATGATGGCCGGGCCTCTTGTTCGCTGCTCACTGATCTGGAAAGACAAGGAGACCAAGAAAGAAGGCTGTGTTTCCAGTGCTCCCTGCTCTGGAGTTATTGTAAGCATAGATTTTGTCAGGTTAAGTAAGTAAGTGTGTGTGTGTGTGTGTGTGTGTGTGTGTGTGTATGTGTGTGTGTGGGTGTGTATCTGTGTGCTGTGCAGGGTGTGTGTGTGTGTGTGTGTATGTGTGTGTGTGGGTGTGTATCTGTGTGCTGTGCAGGGTGTGTGTGTGTGCACTGCAAATGAGAGTATGTGTGGTTGTGTAAACATATTGTGAACATATAATGCTTGTGTAAGAGAGATGGAGAGATAGACAAAGAGAGAGAGAGAGAACAAAAACAAGCAAACTCTACACAGTTCATCTGAGGAGTCTCTTCAGCCGATGGACTGAGGGCCTTTGGCTGGACGCCACGCCACGGAGGCTGGCCTCCCTCACCGCGGTAACCCCTGAGCTCAGGTTTTGGAGAGGACTAAAGCGTGGGGGGTGGGGGGGTTGGGGTGTTCCATGCACAGAAGGGTTTCCATTGCTGTCTGAAGTGCGTTTGGAAGGCCACTGCCCCTCTTGCGCCAGGACAGCCCCTTATAAATGAATCTTCTCCGAGGGCCAATGGAGGGGTGGGTGGATGGGTTTGGGGCCCGAGGGGGGAGGCACTCCAAGTCAAGGCTGTGATTAGGGAGGGGGGAGCAAGGGGGCCACCGCAAGAAGAGTGGTAGAGAGGCATACTGTAGAGAAGCAGTATGAAAGTCAGAAGAGTTGAGAGTTAGTTGAGAGTTAGTAAAGAAAGAAGGAAAGACAGAAAGATGAGAAAGAAATAAGAAATCTGAACGCTGAAGTTTGAACTTAAGAGGAGCCACTGGTGCTGCTGCTGCTGCTGCTGCTGCTGGGGAGTTGCTGTGGAGAGCAACACAGCAACAAAGACGAGGAGTGCGTGGGAGAGACTGAATTTACATTGGTGCTCAAAAGTGTTTTTGTGTGGCGTATAAATCTATTGCAATTTGCCTCCGATGCCGCTTCTCACAAATCTCATTGTCAGACTTGCGGCGGTACTTAAGGCTCAGAAGCCCTTGTTTGGCTAGATTCAGCTTGGCACCTCCTCCGACACCGCACACACACACACACCCACACACACACACACACACAAACACACACATGGAGACCTCAGTTGGTTAATTAACCAAAAAAGCAGTGTGCACATGCAGGAAGATAACTGGGAACGAGAAAATTACTCTCTCTATCTGTCTCTCTTTTCAATACACGGGCAAAACAATAAAACAAACAAAAACAAAAGAAGGGAAAAAATGGAATTACTGGCGCAGACGAATTGGCATTCCACAATCAACAAAGGACTTGTTTGCCTGTGACATATCGGGGTGCGACTTTGACAACGGCAGAGTCTAGAATAAATGGGGCCCCTCATCTGGCCTGGATTTGGCTCTGATTTGGCCCTGATGTGGCTCCCATCCAGCTCTGATTTATGTCAGTTGCCTTCGGGGGGAGATTGAGAAGATTTTCCATCTTTGAAGTGCGGGTGTGTGTGTGTGTGTGTGTGTGTGTGTGTGTGTTGTGCTAGCGTGTCTCATTGTGTTTCACTTACTTCGGCTCATCAGTCCATCATCTCCCCCCTCCTCCCCTCCTTCCCCCTCTCTGCTCCCCATCTTGGCTCAGCATGACCATGTCTTTGTTATTTCTCTGGGCGCTCTGTGCGGACCAGGCAATCGGAGAGGACTGCCTGTGGTAGCGTGGCGGCCGGCTGTGTTCTTTAGTGACGAGCCGTGGGCAAACGGTAGCGCCAGAGACGACGACGGCAGGAGGAGAAAGAAGGGAAGGGGGGGTGAGTGCGGGGTGGTAATGACTGAGTTAAATACACAAGGGGGGGAGGGCTTCCATCAGGAGTCTGTGTGTGTGTGTTTGTGTGTGTGTGTGTGTGTGGGGGTGTGTGTTAGAAGGGTTTGAGGGTGGAGATAATTAATACTCTTTCTCTGCTTAAAAAGAATCCCCCCACCCCCCCTCTCCCACCAAGGCGTCTGCTGCGACTCATTTGTTTGTGAACATTCTTCAGGGGGCTCTCATGCAAGGGACAGGAGTGTGTGTTTGTATGTGTGTATGTGTGTGTGTGTGTCTGTGTGTGTGTGCGCGTGTCTGTGTCCACGTGGGGGTTGCTTATCATGACAAGGTAAATGAGTGTGCGTGTGGTGCCATTGTCAGACACGAGCATCCCTGTTCATATTTCTTCAGACGGCATCCATCATCCCTCTAGCAAAACAAGCCAGGTCAGACACCGCACGCACTAATGTGAACGTCCACTGAGAAAATAAACGACAGGTCATACACGCCTCCCCCCACCACTGCCATGTATCCCTCGCTGACCATGACTGCTTTCATCTCCCTCATTCAGGCTGTAATTTTCCCATCTCGCGTGCGTGACAGCATTTTGCCTCAGCCTATCCAAACATTACCCCCCTCTATTATACAGTGTTGTGGAACGCCTACTCTAGTAATTGGTCCGTGAAGAACAAAAAAAAAAGTAGACCAAAAAAAGAAGGCATTGCGTCAATGGCTGCCTTTTAATACAAATAAAGACTAAAAGTACACATGGAAGCCCGGGCTCCTAGACCACCCTGGGTTCCGGCTCTGTGTAGCTGCAATCAAAAGGAGATCAATCAAACGCCAGTCTCTGTGATGGGAGCCAATGGTGGAATGTGCCCGGCCCAGCTTAGCTGCTGATCGGCACGGACGGAGCAATCTGTTGCCCAATCACTTACCGCCCGGGGCACCCATTGATCGGGAGTCCCAAGCCACATATGTGTCAAACTGTGTGTGCCTGTGGGTGTGTGTGTGTGTGTGTGTGTATACATTTATTTTCATGTGTATGTGTGTGTGTGTGCAGTAATAAATCAGTGGTCAAGCTGTTAATGTGTGTCTATAAATGTCTGTATGTGCATTTGTGTGTGCTAAAAGGAATCAGTGGTCAAGCCGCTGTGTGTGTGCGTGAGTGTGTGTGTGTGTGTGTGTGCGTGAGTGTGAGTGTGTGTATTTGTTCGTGCGTGCATCAGAAGCGTGAAGCAGCACAGATTTATAAAAGCGATAAGGCCGTGACTCTCAGGCTAGGGTCCGGCTTTTCGGCGTGGTTCCTGCCTTTGTGTGTGGCCATTGACTGACAGCTATTTACCCTGGGCCTGGGCCCACTCTCTGAAGTCCGGGCCCACATTGTTGGTCGTCACGCACAGCCCTGGCACCGGGGGCCCAGTCGGACAGGGCCACCCCCGGTTCTGAATGGCCCTGGGCTGGGCACGGAGTGTGTGAATTGATTCTGGTTCCAGAGAGAGGCCTGGTCAGTCCGAATCTCATCCAATTAGACACGCAGGGGGCCGCTGAGGTTAAGCTGTGTGCGTGTGTGTGTGTGTGTGTGTGTGTGTTGGGGGAAGGGCAGCGTAGGGTGAAATTCATGTCAATAGTGTGTGTGTGTGTGTGTGTGTGTGTGTTTGTGTGCGTGCATATACACAATGCTATATGCATGCTTTTTTTGTGCAGATTGTGTGTATTCAGTGTTTGTGTGTGTGCGTGTAGCGCCACCTTCCCCACCGCATATAATCTAAACTCCATGAACTCGTCGCAGACCTCAAGAGTTCTGCTTTGCCAGTTGACACTTTCTTTTCTTGATGAAAAGAGCACTTATAGATTTACTTCTCTAAACTGTGGGCGTGAGTTGGAAGAAAAGGAGAAAATAGACCATTACTTGGTAGGCAGGAGAAATAGCAATGGCAACAGGGCATGGCCATAGCTCAGTGTCACTGAATCAGAAAAAGGCCCCCTTTCTCCCTGGTGTGGTGTGGTGCGGCGTGGTATGGTGTGTGGTGCGGTATGGGAGCGCTCCAGCCTTTGCAATGCCAAGTGGTCTGTGGACGGCACTTCAGAGGGCCAGAATGAACTACAGAGCAGCCGGCTGAGGGATAATGAGATCTATGGCCTACATTAGCCCCTCAATCCAGTCAACCAGCCAGCCATCCAGACCCTCCAGTCTGGGTGGGAGAAAGTGTGTTTAAAAAGAAGCATTTTGTGCCGCCTGAAGATACAGGCTGAAAGGCAGCACAATATAGTGAGCAGAAAGGGTCGGCTGCCTTACAGGCTATTACCTTCTTCTCGCCAGGGTTGAAGACATCTACTTTTGAATTAAGAGCAAGAAAACTAGACATAGTGGACAGAAAGAGGGAGGGAGGAGAATGAACAAAGAAAGGGGGGGCAAAGGGTAAGAAAGAGAGAGAGAAAGAAAAGGACTGAGGAGAGAAAAGAAGAGCAAGAGACAGACAGAGAGAAAGTAAGAGATAGGGGGAGAGAGAGTGAGAGAGAGAGACACTGTCATCCTCGAGGCCTTGAAGTCTTCGTGGTTTAGTTTCCTGTCGAATCACAGGCCGCGGGTGCTGAAACTGAGCCTGAGTCGGTTTATAAACTTTCAGACAGACTAGACAGTGTTAGACAGCTCCCCTGTCTGTCCCGGAGAGAAGGAGAGGTAGGGAGACAGACAGTGAGACAGGGGGAAGGAGAGGGAGGGAAAGACAGGTTTGGAGATAATTCTCTCTCCCTGTTTTTCTCACTCTTTGTTTCTGTCAAGTTCTAGACGGATGGGATGTGGTTTAAAGGTGTGATAGGAAAGGAGTTTCCCTTTTTTAATTGGTGCAAAGTTCAAAGCGGTGTGGTTGAGGGTTTGTTTGGGGGTGTTATAATGATGCAACTGTGAACTCTTTTAGGAGTATGCAACGGTGGTTTAGTAAAGGAGTGTTAAATCCAGCCTACCCCACCCCCCGCCTCCCCGCCCCCCACCGCCCCGCCTCTCTGTCTCAGGCTCCACGGCAGTGATGGTGTGGCTCTTCATCGCACTGCTGCTGGGTTTCCATAACGGGTGAGAAGCATCTGTGGTGATTCACCCCGAGCTTCATTTCGGCTCGGATTCCAACAAGCCACCACAGAGGGCCCTTCAGTTCCATTTCCCCTCTTCCCCCCCCCCCCCCCCCTCTCTCCTCGACGTGCCGTCCCATCATGCCTCGATGTGGCCCACTAGCCACCGCAAGTCCGCACTAAAAAAGGGCCTGGAAACATGTTGATGGCCTCTCCACTGCTAATGGACTGGTTCTTGGGTTCCTGAAAAGAGAGCTCCCAGCAGAGTCGCACTGAATGGTTCTCATGCATGGGGGGCTGGGGGCTGTTATGGGAAAGGGTCTGAAGCAGTAGAAATCACGAGAGAGAGAAAGAGAGATAGAGAGAGAGAGGGAGGGAGAGAGAGATGGAGTGATTAGGGAGGAAAAGAGGGTAAAAGGGAGAATAATGCGATAAGAAGGGCTATTAGGAATGGTAATGAGACACAGGAAGAATAGAGGGAGTATTGCCTTCTCTCCGGCCGACCCTCCACGCTGCTTTTCTTCCCAGCGACGGCGCTGGTGGCGGCTGTGGAGGGTGCGTGTAATCTCTCCATCAGACGACTCCGCCGCCCTCCACCGAACCCGCCTTTTTTTACCCAGAAGCCCCTGTGCCGTTCCGCTCCCGGAAAGCTGATACCCGTGTTCGCCAAACAATTACACTGCAGATGGGTCTGCATGCAAATGAGACAGACCACACAGACGGAGCGAGGGAGAGGTGTGTGTGTGTGTGAGAGTGTGAGTGTGTGGTGGGGGAGATGGAGGGGGGGGTGCTGTTGGTATGCTTTTTACTCTTGACCATTGGCCCTCTTCATCTCTCAGTATCTCTTCATCATCCTTTCTCTCCCTCCCCCCCTCCCTCCTTTCTTCCATCCCTCTCTCTTTCTCTCACTCTTTCTCTCTCTTTCATAGCAGTGTTTGGAGAACATGTTTGCTTTGTCACGGCTCAGGATTGCCCTCTACCCTCGCGCGCTTCACTGCTCTCTGGCACAGCCGTATAAACACTCACACACACACACACACACACACACACACACACACACACACACACACACACACACACACACACACATACTCAGAGTGTGTGAGTGCTGGAGTCAAATGGAACCGCTCAGGCCAAGGGTTAGAGAGGGTGGTACAGGCCCAGAGAGGGCAGCCTAGTCCTCAACCTCCTACCAGCCACCATCAATGATAATGGAGCTGGCTGCCCCCTCACTGCCCTTGTGGATGTTAACAGGAACTCAACTGATGGAGCAAAACACTCAAGTAGGAGGCCTACAATACTCCTGGTTTCTTCTGACAAAATACATTATGCTGAGGAAATTCAGTGCCAGGTCCTGTATTCCCATTGGCTGTCAACTGTCTGCCATTGTTGGACTACTTGTTGGTTGA
>CM059276.1:9705831-9725831 GCA_030347295.1 Setipinna tenuifilis | reverse complement strand
TTAAACACACACACACACACACATACACTCATACACACACACACACACCACACACTCACCCACACACACAAAACACACATTCACTCACTCACACACACACACACACCCCTACACACACCGCACACTCACCCACACACACACAAAGCACACACACACTCACACACACACCGCACACTCACCCACGCACAAAACACACACTCACACACACAAAACAAACAGAAAACACACACACACCACACAAACCACATGCCACACTCACACACACACTCACTCACTCACACACACAACACTCACACACATACATTTTGAATTGTTTATTTGAACCCACCAATCACATTTTTCATAGACAGGATTCAAATATTTCTCAGAGGTGAAATACCACTTTGACAACCATGGCTATAGAAAACATCGCCTGCTCCACACAGCAAGGCTGCCTATTACTGCTGATACAGAACAAAACCTTTCCCTGCACACACACACACACCACACACACACACACACACACAGGAGGTGTGAGAAATGTGGGCTAATCTCTAGCAGGGTGTGTGTGTGTGTGTGTGGGGGGGGGGGGGGGGGGTGTGTAGAGAGCTGTTTGTCTGATTCCTTAAGCTGCCTCACCTTCTTTACCAATCATTCATTAAGCCCAAGATTTCTGGTTTCTCCAGACCCCTGATTTATCACTTAGTCTGACACACACACACACACACACAGACACACACACACACGCACACACACACACACACACATTCTCAATATCCTCTCTCTCGCTCTCTCTCTCTCACATAAACATATGCGCACACACGCACACACACACCCTGCATCTTTTCCTCTTCCACTCTATGGAACTGACTGTCTTTCTCTAGGACACACTCAAACACACACAAACATACAGGCACAAACAAGCACATGCATGCACATACACACACACGTACACAATGGCATGACCCTGCCTTCTGCCTGTCATGTATTGTCTATGGTTTATGAGCAGTGGAGCTGTAATCAGATATGACTTGAGGAGCTGACTGTCGTATCTCTGTGCACCCTAGACTGACAGGTGGAGCGGTGTGGTGCTGTGTGAGGCTGTATGGTGCTGTGTGGTGCTGTATGGTGTGATGTGGTGCTGTGTGGTGCTGTGTGGTGTGGTGTGGTGCCGTGCAAGGTGGTGCAATGTGCTGCTGTGTGGTGTGGTGTGGGGTGGTGTAGTCCAGTGTGGTGCTGTGTGGGGTAGTGTGGTGTGGTGCTGTGTGGTGCGATGTGGTATGGTGTAGTGTGGTGTGGGGCTATGTGGTGCTGTGTGGTGTGGCATTGGGCGGTGTGGTGTGGTATGTTGTGGTGTGGTGTGGTGCGATGTGGTGCGGTGCTGTGTGGTGTGGTGTGGTGTGGTGTTGTGTGGTGCGATGTGGTGCGTTGCTGTATGGTGTGGTGTGGTGTGGTGCAGTGCGGTGCAGTACTCAGGCTTTGCACTCCGGAGATGGCTGTCCTACTTCCCCTCACAAAGGGCCTGCACCTCTGCACCACCTCAGTCGCGACGTCACTCCTGACGCAGACATGGCCAGCATCGTTGACTCACGGAAGAATCTAGAATGGGGGTTGTTTCTGTGAAGGTGACAGCGAACTGAACCCAAACCCCTCTGATGTGGGATGACTCAGAGGGGAATGAAGAAGAATTGGATAGATAGATAGATAGATAGACAGACAGACAGACAGACAGACACATAGACAGACACATAGACATAGATACATAGATAGATGGATAGGTAGGTAGTCAGACAGACAGACAGCAGACAGACACATATATACATACATACAAACATACATACATACACATAGATACATAGACAGATGGGTAGGTAGGTAGACAGACAGACAGACAGACAGCCAGGCTGTATAAAATTCTGCAGAAGGAGAGAGATGTACATGCGTCTCCCAATCGATCACCATTTCATCTAACGCACCCGCAATACCAGTTCTGCTTGATGACTTTGGTGTGTGCTGCTGCTATGCCTGTCTGTCTGTCATCTGAGGTTTCAGGCTTGGGGCATGGAGACGGATGTTCAAGGCGAACATGTTTTCTTTGAACTTTTAAATTTGAGCATTTTTATGTAAACATTGTAAACCGCGCTACCATAATCCTAAGTAGGGTGTCCGTGTTTATCCACGGAGAGCTATCTTCTCAGACTGTTTGTGCGTGTCTGCAAATGTTCACCATGAACAGAAAGTAAACAGAAAACGATTTGAGAAGGTTTGTGAACATTCTCCCTTTTATTTGCTCTCTTAAACACATCTCTCTTCTTCCACTCTGTCGATCTCAATCGAACCCCCTTTTTCGCTGTCCTTTTTTTAATTCTACCTTTCTATCTCTCTTTCTGTCTCTCGCTGCCTTTTGCTTTCTCTATCTCTCCTTGTCTCTCACTCTTTATCTCTCTGCTTCTAAAGCTTCCTCAGTGGCCAGAGCTGGAGACATCAGTGTCCCTGTCACCAGGGCGCTCTTGCACACACACAGACACACACACACACAGACACACACACACACACACACACACACACACACACAATCTCAACAGCTTGAGAGAGTGACGCAGGGAGGAATGGGGGGTGGGAGGTTGTGAAGTGGGACGAGTGTGTGTGTGTGTGTGTGTGTGTATGTGTGTGTGTGTTGGTGGTGGTGGTGGTTGTGGTGGGGGGCTGTGGGCTACAGATGGACCGTTCTGGCTTTTGGGCAAAAGGCTAGACTGAAATGAAGCAGGCAGTAGCAGCATGAGCTGGACCTCGGGAGTGTGGCGAATGAAGAACATGGAAGTGTCTCATCACTGTGTCCTGGTGGGAAACGCACTCAATTGTAACGCCACACAACCAAATTGACCCCCCTACTCACTTTTTAAATTCACACTTACCTATTAGGGGAGGGGGGGATCATTGATGGCACCCAGCCATTCTGTGGTGGTGGTGGTGGTGGTGGTAGAAAATAGCCATCTGCAGGGTTTTTTTTTCTCCAATTTATCCCACCTTGCCCCTCTATTTTGTTTACTGGTTCCTCCTATTTTTACACCTTTTTACCCGTGAATCACCAGCAGTTTTCTTTCATTGCTTTTGCTCACGCTTTGTCCCCCCATATTTTTTATCTCACTCTGTTTCTCTCCGTGGCCCATTCTCCTTGCTCAGGTGCCCCTGCACTTTTCTATTTCGCCCTCTCTTTCAATCAGTTTCCCTCTCCTCTGTGTCTTTAACCGTCTCTCTCTCTTTCTCTCTGCCTCTCTCTCCTCTCTCTCTCTCCATCTCTCTCTCGCTCTCCCTGTCTCTCGCCCACCCCCATCCCCACTTCCTCCAGCCTTGACTCGGACTTAAGTCATGTTTTATAGTTCTATTTGTTGACTGAGGGAGTGCGGGTTCCCGCCACCTTTCTTCCCCCTCGCACTGTTATAGACACTGCTCCTTCCAACTCTGCCAACAGTTTCCACGGTAACGGCGAGAGCAAGAAGAGAGGAGACGAGGCTGAGAGTGCTGCCCGCGTAGACAATTTTATCATTGTTATGTTTTTTTGGACTCATCCCTGTTCGAACAGACCACAGGTTTTGCCAACAAGGACATGAGCACACAGCACCAAGATGGCCCCCCTTACCAGGCAGTGCCAGCAGCACTCTCAGCTCTTCCAACGGCTTTTCTTTTTCCCTCCCCGCCACATTCATGACAGACACTTTTCATTATGTCTTACAGGTGCAAACATGCTAACTACTCTGAGCCGCGCCGATAGGCTCGCGGGCCTTTAAGAGCGGGTACAAAGAAACGATAATGATTGGGACACAGCGTCGCATCCGTCCCCCCGGACGCGGAGAGACCGCTAGCCCAGAGGCTTCCCGTGACATTTTAATAATCGCCGGCCTTTATTGCCTCGGAGAAGCGGGGCCTGCGGTGAGGCCCCAGTGGCGGCTTTTCCACATCCCTCCCGCCGCCGTGTTTGACAGGTACTCACTCCGGGAATGAAGCAGACTATTACTTTTGCCACCGAGCCCCGCAGGTTTTTGCCTCCCAATTCAGTTACAGCCCTAAGCAAACACAGCCAGCCAGGGTTTTTTTTTCATTCACTCACAACACACACACACACACACACACACACACGGCCTGCTGCCCATTCGTTTGAGTTTTCCTTAATGAAGTTAGACCTCTAGTATGGGCTTTAGGTTTTTTTCTGCGCGGCATCCCGGAGGGTGATGGCCACGCATGCGGTGAGGTGGGAGTGGAAAATCAGGTCCACTTGGCGCCGTACGGCAGCTCAGCAGTGCCAATAGGAGAGCATTTGTTATTTCTGGCACGCATAATGTCATAGTGTCTCTATAAAAGGTAGGGAGTACGGGGAGCGTGTAACCCTAACCCGCATGCTGCTTACCTAGCTACCCGTAAGGGGGCGGGGGCGGGGGGTTGGGAGGTGGAGTGGGGCTGGGGGGTTGCTGGGGCTTTTTGAGGAGGGTGGGTTTTCAGGAGAGGTGGAAGGGAGGGGTTAGAGAGCCTTGGGTTATGTGTGTGTGTGTGGTTTGTGTGTGTGTCTGTGTGTGTGTGGTAGTGATGGTGAGAGGTGGGGGGTAGGGGGTGGTCAGGTTATTTTTAGACTGACCTGAGTGCCCGTGTGTGTGTGTGCATGTGTGTGTGTGTGTGTGTGTGTGTGTGTGTGTGTGTGTGTGTGTGTGTGTGTGTGTGTGTGTGTGAGGAAGGCTAGCTTGGAGACAGGTGCTGGCCAGTCGTCATGGAGGAGCCCCATAGGCGAATAATGGAGGCCCATCTAACGGCCCATCTAACCACTATATTTGGAGTGTGTGGAGAGTAGAGTAGTGTGTGGGTGTGTGTGTGTGTGTGTGTGTGTAGGGGGGAGGGGTGTGTGTGTGAGTGTGTTTGGGGGTGTTGGGAGGGGCTCAACAGCTCTGTTTGGAGGTTTAGGTTAGCGGGGCAACAAGGGAGAAGAAGCTAGATCAAGAGTTGTCTTCTCTGTTTCTCTGCCAGGTTACTTGACAAGGGCCCAGTTTTTGGACCGGGGGAATTAAAACTTAGACTTTGTTTGTTTTGTGTTGGGTTATATTATGCCATGCTGTGTGTATATGTATGTGTGTGTGTATGTCTGTGACTGTGTTTGCGTGTGTGTTTATGTGTGCATGTGAGTGTATGTGTGTTGGGTGTATGTGTATTTGTTTTTGCAGAGAGAGGGAGAATAAGAACAAGAACAAGAGAATCCTTTCATGATCAGATGCAGGAAATAGGCCTGTAGGGTTTACTGAAAGAGAAAGAGTGTGTGTGTATGTGTGTGTGTGTGTGTGTGTGTGTGTGTGTGTGTGTGTATGTGTGTGTATTCTCCTGGGTGTGGTGTGGCCTGGTTACGTTGTCAGCTTAGAAGAGTGGAGCAGCGAAAAGCTTTTTTTTTTGTCCCCCCATTCCAATAGCACCAACGAACAAAACAAATCTTCCAGTCTCAGTTGCTATTCCCCTCCATGCCGCTTCTCATACATGTGTCTGTAGGCAGTATCATCCCCTACTGCTTTGTAGGGCTGTTTTAATAAATACGTTCTTCAGTTTCACCACTCCCCCTTCTTTGTACGACCATTTTAATAGATATGTTCTTCAGTGTCATCCCTCACTCCTTTGTGTGACCATTTTAATACATTCTTCACTGTCATGCCCCATTCCTTTCTATGACGGGTCACATAAATACGTATGTTACTCAGTCAGCAGTCTTAACCCCTACTGCGTTCTATGGCGGTTCTAATAAACGTGTTCTTCAGTCCGCAGTCTTTAAACCCTACTGCTCTCTGTGGTGGTTCTAATAAATACGTTCTTCTCTCTCATGCTCTTCTGCTCCCCATGGCAGTTCTAATAAATACACTCTTCACTCTGCCGTGTCAACCCCTACTGTTTCCCGTGCCGGTTTTCATAAATGCCTTCTTTGGTCCTCCAGATTCGGCACTATGTTGGGCTGCGCCCAGCAAGACAGAGATAGATACAGGCCACTGAAAGAGTTTTGTCACGACAAGTCTTGCTGTTTTGAAGATGAAATACTGTATACTCTTTCTCTCTCTGTCTATCTCTCTCCCTGTCTCTATATTACATACACACACTTACACACACACTCACACACACACACCATGCTAGTGCTCTGGATGTCGACTTTCTATGCGTAATTCAGTTTAACAGCTGAATCCTAAAGCCTACAGTCATGTTACCTTGTTACCAACACTACCCAGAGCTCACAGCCTTGCCTGAGAGGCGAGGGAAGGCGAGGAGAGGGAAGGGAAGGAGATATCCTCTGATTGCCCTAACACATTGGTCTCCGCATGAAATAATGCAGCCCGGTCCAATTGCAGGAGCCATAAAATAGTGGATAGGCAGACAGAATTGCTGCTGTTTCAATTTCGCCCGGGACAGGGCACCATTTTACAAAGTGCTGTGTGGGTGTGTTGTTGTTTCCTTTTTTTTTATCTCATGTCAGCGTAATTGCATTCCTTGACCATGTTCGGGTCTAATTTGTTCCGGTAGACGAGCGAGCGTACTTGTTCTCCCCTTATTTCCTGCAGGCTTGTCTGAAGCAATTAAACCTTACCTTAGCGACACACAAGTGTTATTATCAGAGGAAGTATCCAGTGTCCAGCTCTCCGTCACGTCATCGAGGTTGCATGGCTGCGTAAGGCAGGCTGCGTTACATCACGTCCTCAGTAGCCCCTCGATGGCCCTAATTGTTTGTTTATCCGTTTATTGCAGCCAAGACGGCAGATATAGTCAGGGATTGAATTAGCAACTCGCCAATTTCCTTTCCTTGTAACATTTCTGTCTAGGTTTTTCACTCTGAGTTGGGTTCACTCTTCCCTCTGATGGGTTTTTGGTCTTGTGTTTTTTTGTTTTTTTTTGCTTACCCAAGGCAACTGCCAGCCAGTGCAAGCTCCCAAGAGAGCTGCCTCCCCATCTGCTCCATTAGCCCGTAATTTGAGATTATGCACGAGCCCTGGGATTTTTGATTTTTATCTGTCCTCCCCCCGTTTTCCACCCGCGGAAGTCAAGGTCAGAGCCAGCGAGTGAGAGGTAAGAGGGATGGGGGAGGTGGGAAGTGGGAGAGAGGTGTTGAGCCGATTCTTGAGCCAGATAGCGGTTGAATTTTGAAATTGAGCTGGGCGGATACGGGCCTGGATGAGCTGTAGAGCGCTCTGCCATCTGAGGACAATGTTCATTGGCTCATCTGAGGACAATGCTTATTGGCTCATCTGAGGACAATGCTTATTGGCTCAGGGTGACGGTGAGAATGCTGAGGGAGAGGATTCCTCTGTACGAGGAACAGAGGAATCAGAAGAGAGAGAGAGAGAAGAAGAAAAAAATGAAAACGAAAGAAAGAAGAAAGGAAGAAGTTGAAAAGAGAACAAGCTGAGGAATGTCTTGTGGAATTGAAGAGAAGAGTGGGAGTGACTGAAAGAGAAAAAAAAATCTGGGCCCAGAAGCAGGGAGTTGAAGAACACCATCTAGCTTCTGGCCATGGTGGTGGAGGTTGTGTATGTGTGTGTGTGTGTGTGTGTGTGTGTGTGTGTGTGTGTGTGTGTGTGTGTGTGTGTGTGTGTGTGTGTGTTGGGGGCGGGGGTGGAGTTGGCTGGAAGAAAACTGGTTCTTAGAGGCTATTACCAGAAGACAGGAAGACAGATTGAAAGGCTGCAAGCTTCAGCACTGGAGCGTGCGTGTGTGTGTGTGTTTGTGTGTGTGTGTGTGTGTGTGTGTGTGTGTGTGTGTGTGCTCTTATGGCCTCAGCCCTGTTGGCATCCGTCAGATTTCTTGTCCATTTCACCGCTGAGTGATCGGACTAGGGGTTAGACCAGAGCCAGTAGGCCCGGGGCTAGTATTTAGCATCAGCAGAAGAAGCCTCAAACGTTAGCACAGATACAATGACTGAATGAATGAAGGCATGAGGTTAGCACGCTAATGCTAACAGGCTGGAGTCTCTGCAGTGTTTACCAGGATGCTCTGTCTTATCTGACCCAGGGGAAAAAAAGATGCTAAATAAATAAGAGGCCTAAGGGCCTGGTGGTTTCTCAGCACTTACCAGCGCTGATGCGGGGGGGTGGGGTGGGGGGGGCAGTGAGGTGAGTGTAGTGTTTACTCAGATGTACAGGCACATAGTTTTGGTGTATTTGTAGTTCCCTCCGCTCTATGGCCGTCAATACATCAGGGGTGCGATAATGGAATTCCAGCTCTGTCGTCTTGGGCTCTTTTTGGCCGCAAAGGCAGATTAATGGACTAATGCCTAGTTCTCTCTCTCTCTCTCTGTCTCTCTTTCCTATTCTTTTTCTGTCAATCTCTCCCCCCCTCTGTCATTGACAATCTGTCTCTCCCTTATTCCTTCTATCTTTGTATCTCATATTTGTTCTCTCTCTCCACATCTCTCACTTTCCTTACTTTCTGTATCCCACTGTTTTTTGTCTCTGTGCTTCTTCTCTCCCTCCTCCCTCTTCTCTTTTTCTCTCTCTCTTTCTATCCATCTCCCTCTCTGTCCCTCTCTCTGCCCTACTCTCTTTATCTCCCATTGTATTGCTGACACACAGCACCCATCTTGTTATAGAGATTCTGTGCAGCCCAGGCTACACGGTGTCAGGTAAGTGAGTGTCCGTGTGTGTGTGTGTGTGTGTGTGTGTGTGTGTGTGTGTGTGTGTACCTAGTCCTAGGGAACACTTATCAGCAGGCTCTAGGCAATGGCAGGCAGACAAGTGGGCAGCCACCATACATACAGGAAAGCTTAATCTGTACAAGCCTCAACAACAACAACAGCAACAGCTACAACCGTAACAGCACCAATAATGACATTAAAATGCCAGTTTGAAGTATGTTTCCGTTCATTCAAGGACAGTGTAGGTTGTAATTAAAAAGGAAGATATAAAACTCCAAAGGTCTTGGGAAATACACTTGATGGGAATGAGCAAGTGTATTAAAAATCTAATAAAGTAGAAGATCATGTATCAGTGGAGTGTGTTTGAGTTGGAGTGTGTACCAGTAAGGGGGGGTTGAATCTAGGCTGCTTGCGTAATGTGGTGTCGAAGGGGAACGCGCTGCTCAGCACACCTTCATAAGGCAGAGGAAGCACACGGTCCCTCGATGCATTATTCTTTTTTATTTCCGTCTCGCCTTCCCCTCTCTCCCTCCATGCACTGGCAGCAGCCGACCCAAAGCGAAGCGAGACGTAAGAGAGGAGAGAGATGTAGGGAGAGGATGAAACGATCGTGTTCGTATCTGTTTTTTTTTCTCCTCACATGGCTCACTCGTTGGCTCTCTCGTTCTCTCGTTCTCTCGTTCTCCCCCTCTCTCGCATGACGGCTGTCAGGTTGCATCAACAGCCCCAGATGAAGAGGGCAGGTGATCATCCTCATGCCTCCTCTGTTTCTCTCTCTCTCTCTCTCTCTCTCTCTCTTTCTCCCCCTCTCTCAACTAATCCTTTTCTTTACCCTCCCTTGTCTCTCTCTTGTGTCTTTACTCTCTCTTTCTTGTCTCTTCTCTCCTCTCTCTCTTTCTCCATCTCTCTCCAAGTCTCCTGTGCTTGGCCGCTGGTTGAGGCTGGCCCACCGTGGCATGGCTGGTGTTGGGTAATTAAAGGCCCGTTCATGAATAATTAAGGCTAGCCGCCACTGTGTGCCAGTGAGTGGGCGCCCGCTGCCTCATCAATGAAACATCACAGATTCCCGAGGCTTTTGATTAAACATAAAGAGGAAATGAGACGATGGTAGGGGATCCGCTCTCTTGCTAGCTCACTCGCTCATTCTCACTGCGCAGAAACCACAAGTGAGTTAATACCAAGGTAACGCTAACTAGCGCTCACGCCTGGTCAGCTGAAACCACAAGGGTGTTCATGGTAAGCGAATGCTAACTGGCACTCATGTCTGGTCACCAGAGACAAGTGAGGTAATGCTATGCTAATGCTGCTTAGTACTCAAATTTGGTCAGCAGAGACCACAAGTGAGCTAATAGAAAAGAATATAAAGCTTTTATTGTCTATTGTACAACCACAAGACATGCTGCAAGTGCAACGAAATTACATTGGGCTGCATCAAGGTGCTGTTTGGTCCTAATATAAAGACAAAACAAAAAAACAACGTTACGCTAATGGTAACTAGCACTCACGTCTGCTTAGCAGAAGTACAGGGGGTTCCTGCTAGCCATGACCATGCATGTCTTATCCTCCCCTCCTGTCTGTTTTCATCGCGTGGCGACACTGGCAGCTCATCAGGGAATGGCACAAGGTGGTCAGGCAAGATCTCTCAAGCACTAGCTCAAGCCAGCCAGGACATTGGCATCGAGAGCCGCCCATGCCACTTGCCCACGCACGCCGGGGGGCAGAGAAACTCTGGTGCCAGGGATGGCGGAGGGACAGCTTCCTCCTTCCCCACTGGCCTCACAACCTCAGGGCAGCGAGCACACCCCCATGACACCCACTCTCTGTCTGGACACCACACACATGGTTCGAAGTACAGGCGGTGATGGGGGGTTCGGTATGCCTTAATCAAAACCCAGTACCCCCCAAAGAGACAAAAATGGCAGGGTTGGGGGGTACTGACATATTAATGTAATCATTGTGAAATGTAAAAGATAGTACCTCCTGTAAAAAGGTGGTATCCCCCAATTATGGAGGAGTAATTCACATTCTGACCACACACACCACCCTCACCCTACCTTGCCCTTCTCTGCCCTCCTTCCTCCTGCCTTTACACTCTGGGAGCAACACTGCAGAGTCAGACACCAGAGCAGGATCACGGCTAAGCTATTTTAAGAGAAGCAGCCATCTTGGAACTTTTTGGGGATTGATGGGTGAAATTTTGACTTTTTTTTGCTGAGGAAGGTTCCTGACTCAGTTAACTGACCCGAAAGTGTCTAATTGGCAGCCATGATAAGAGCTGCTCCTTAAATCCTGAATTAAAAGCACTTTAAGGCTTCCTGTCTTATCTCTTCAAGCAGACACTTTCGTACCAATGTGATGGTAATGCTGAAAAAAGGATGAACGCTCTAAAAAGTGTTTTGGTGCATAGAATATAATACGGATATAAATTAAAGAATATAATCTTTGAGCCTCCCATTGTTGAAAGAATGCATTCTTTTCTAGGATGTTGAAAAACTTACAGCCTCAAGGTGTAACCGAACAATCCTTTTTGAAACGACAGGAGATATGTAATCCCATGAATCTTTGATGAAGAAAGCAACAACAAATGATCAACATGTCCCATGTTGCATAATTACATTGCCTTTTTAAGGGCAGATTTTTCTGTCTTCATGGATTTTCCTTCAAATTTTTTTCTTGACCTCATCACATTTTGCAACAAGGTGAAGGGAAGAGAGCTAGGAGAGGCCATAGGATATTATTATTTCATTACTTTTAGACCACAGTGTTCCCAGGTGACAACCCCGCCCCCTTCCCCACACACAGACACACACACACACACACACGCACACACACACACACACACACAGTTACTGACAAAAGCCACTTGGTAAAGCATCCCGATATATCACAAGATTCACAGCTAAGCAGTTATGTTTGTTACTTGTTTTGCATTTACAAAAGTCAGTTGTACTTTCTAGATGAATATATAGATTTGCTGTGTTGAGCGATCAATTCCTCAGGGTCGTTTTGGAGTTTTGGAGATGATTCTGTGTGTTTACTGCGAGGGTGAGTTGCCAGCACCGCACCAAATTAAAGGATTTCAGACACACTTATGAGAGCGGCATTGATCTGTGCATCTGATGTCTTATTGACACATGGCTGATTAGACTTGCAGATGAGGTTCCTCTGCGATATTGGGAAGCCGAGAGGTTGGCAGCTGTGGGTAGGCGTGCTGTCATGTAAATTATGTGTGAACCAATCGTACCACGCAGGCATATACATACTTGTACACACACACATACACACATACACATACATACACACATGCATTTGCACACACACACATACACATACACACACACACACACACACAAATGCGCACACACATGACCACACATTATTATTCGTTCATCAGTCAAGCAGCTTAGAACATGGCCTGGAGCGCAACATTAATGCTCTGACTTTCCTATGTGCATTTCACACCATTTTACATCCTGTTTAAGGAGGAAATGCATGGGCACATATCCACAGATGTGTGTTTGGGTATATCCATATGTGTGAGTGAATGTTAGAATTTGTGTGTGTGTGTGTGTGTGTGTGTGTGTGTGTGTGCGTGCGTGTGTGTGTGTGCACATGAGAGGGAGAGTGAGAGACATTATTAGGAAAAGAATAAAAACACAAGTTTAGAATCTGTGTATAAGAACCTGTAGATGAACATGTTGTCTTGCAATTAAGCTATGGCCAACATCCACTCCAGACCCACGCCACATCCGGGCCACATCTGGGTCACAGTCTGTCAGTATATGCATGTACAGCTGGGCCACATGTCATAAGCGTCCTCCCACCTCCTCGAAAAGATCAGCAGTGACAGTAGAGACCCCCCTCCGGCCATGGAAACCTTGAATCAGAGTTTTGAAATCCCGTTTGCAAGGCCTTGGAAAAAGCCATGAAATTTAGTAACTTAATGAAAGGTTTTAGGAAAATCATGAAATGTTCTTTTTGTTACGCGGGTGTAATGAAGTTACAATAATGATGTTATTGTTCCCCCCTCTATGGATCATGCTAAGTTATTCGAGTTTCAGCTGTGTTGGCTTAGCGGATGCGGATGCGGATGCCATCTCGGGCGGGTTCAGCTCTCGTCTGGCTCAGATTGCGATGCTGCTTACATGCTGCTGTAATCTGCCCCCATTATGTCAGCAGCATTTGTCAGCCTCTGACAAGCCCTTTGGATGACAACGCCTTCCTCATCCTAGCTCCCACACTTTCTTCAGATCGCAGATTCATCCCCACAACACCTACTCACACACATACAAACACATACAAACAAACGTGCACGCATGCATGCACTCACACACACAAACACACATTTATAATCTCTATGTGTGTCTGTCTGTCTGTCTCTGTTTCTCTCTCTGTCACACACACTCACACACTCACACACACACACAGACACACAAACACAGATCCAGTCTACATAACTCTCTTTCCCAGGCACACATACACACACACACACAATTTCACCCCACATACCCAAGTAGAACAGGCCCCCCAGCTCATAAAGCCCCAGTGCTTCACAACACAACCCACTTCTCTTCTCCTCTCGCCTCGTCTCCTCTCCTCTCTCCTCGTCTCTGCTCCTCTTCTATTATTTGGCTGCGAGGAATACTTCCAACTCCAGCAACAGAAGTTTCTTTGGAAGTTCTCTTGTTTCGCTGATAGCGCCATGTGTGCCCTCCAGGAACATCACGCCTCCCCTTTTGTGTGTCTGCGCGTTGCTGAGATGGGCTCGGGTGGATCTGACAGTGTGTCAAGTCGGGGTGAATGGTGTGTTGTGTTTGCCAGCATACCCTCAAAAAAACCCAAAATGGACTGTTTTGGTTTCTTTGGGCTTTGCTACATACATGTCCTTGGTCGAAAACTTTGCTGTGTTCCTTAAAGCTACAGTCCAGTATTTCCACCCCCAACAGGCACTTACAGTACATCCCTGTAGTGCCTCGTGAGCAAGTTTCTTGCTGGGTTGGTGTAGTGTAGGCATACTGTACCAAGTTTCCAGAAAGTTCCAGAATGAATTTTTTGCCTACTGCATATTGATAGCAGCTCCCTGATGCCTGAAAATGAGATAAAACTCTTGCTGAATCTAGAGCGAGCGAGAGCAGACGTGAGTGACAGTGTTGCGCGCAGTAGGCTGCTGTTTGCATCACTGATGTCTGGCACTAGTGGGTTAAAGAACCGTACAAGTCATGTTGAGGTGAGTCATTGTTCAACGTTATATTCGTGTGAATTTCAATGTCAAAGGAATGTAGCGAAAAGATGTTCCTGTCCAGCCATCAAATAAATATGTCAGAATTTAAGGAGTTTTGCTCCGCGGCTCTTTTTGACACCCGAACCATCTCCTCCTCATCTTTGTTCATGTTCCAGACCGTGGATCGAGTCACGACACTTAGTCCTGGTAAAAACTGTTATACAGGGCCTGGACTGCGAGCGAACATCAGAGGAGTTTTTTTTTAAGTTTATGCCAGGAACAAACAACTAGAGATCAGTATGAAAGCATTTGCTAAATTTGACAACATATTTGATTTGAATAGGGCACTGTGCCTTTAAGTCCTAGTCTGAATGGAGAATGGTATGAAAAAAATCCATTTCTGCCTACCATCAGGTGAGGTGACATTTTCATTGTAAGCACTGTGAAATTTGAAGAGGAGCAAATATAAAAATACTCACTCTGTGTGTGTGTGTGTGTGTGTGCGTGCGTGCGTGTGTGTGGTAGTAGCATGGTCTGAGTTCTCCTTGTCCAGGTGGGGAAAAAGACCCTGCTGAAATATTGATGATGTTTAAGTATGTTAACACTACAGTTGTACTGTAATGCCAGTTGTCTCTCATGAATGAATCATGGCCTCTCAGGGACACAGGCAGTGAAGTATGTAGATTTATACAGTAAGACATTCACCAGCACACTCGCACACATACACTTACACTTACAAACACACACACACACACACACACACACACACACACACACACACACACACAAAAGACACACACACACACACACACACACACACACACACACACACACACACATACACAAAACACACACACATACACACACACACACACATACACACACAAACACACACAGCTCTGAGGCATCTTGTATGCGCATTCACATACACACACAGTAGGGATGCTCTGTTGCCATAGCGCCCATTGGCAACATTGATGCTTTAAGCATGGCAGAATGGAGGAGGCAAGAAGAGAGGAAGAAAGTGAAAAAAGCAAAGGAAGAGAGAGATAGAGGCGGGGGTAGAGAGATAGAGAGAGAGATAGAGAGAGAGAAAGAGAAAGAGAGGAAGAAAAGGATTGGATATATCTTAGATTGATCGTTTTAAATCTGCCCTCTGGCTTCTTCTTTCCTTTTGTAAACTAAGTCTGTTAGCCTTTGTCACACACACACATGCACACGCAGACACACACACACACACACCATCTCTCGGCTGTTGTAATAGAAGTCCAGAAACCCAAAGATTATTCTGGTCATATCTCCTGTGCTGTCAGCGTTGGCAGTAGGGCAGCCATTTCAGGACATTCCTTCTGCCTTAGTTCCTCTCTCTCTCTCTCTCTCTCTCTCTCTCTCTCTCTCTCTCTCTCTCTCTCTCTCTCTCTCTCTCTCTCTCTCTCCCTCCCTTTCTCTCTATCTCTCTCCATCTCTCTCTATCTCTCTCTCTCTCTCTCTCTCCCCCTCTATCTATCTCTCTATCTCTCTCCCCTCTCTCTTTCTCTTTTATTCGCCCCTCTCTGTCTCTCTACCCCTCTTTCTCGTCCTTTGTGTTCCTCTGCCTCTCTCCCCCTGTTTCTCTCTCTCTGTACCTCTCTCTACCCTCTCTTTCTCTCTTATTCACCCCTCTTTCTGTCTCTCTCCCCCTCTTTCTCGTCCTTTCTGTTCCTCTCCCTCTCCTCCTGTTTCTGTCTTTCTCTCCCCCTGTTCCTCTCTCTCTCCCCCTGTTTCTCTCCCCCTGTTTCTCTCTCTCTCCCCCTCTCTCTCTCTCTTTTCTCCCCTGTCTTTCATCCACCCCAGAGAGGCAAATGACGCGGGGCCTGATCGCCAAGGAGCCGGCACCTCATAAAAACAACTCCTGCTTTTAATTCTGCTGCATTCAAACCTCATGATCTGAGACGGCCCTTTTAGCCAAGGCTCTTTAAGTCGCAGTTAATGCCCACACTGCTTGCTGCTAAGTAATATGTTGCCCTTTGATGGGGGGGTTGGAAGGGAGGGTGTTGCAGAGCTGTGGGTGGTTGGGGGGAGGTTTAGGTGGGGAGGGAAAGTGTTAGGAAACATGGCACAGGGGACAAACAGATTTTTTGTTTCATTTGTTCTTCTGGGGTGTTTATGTACTTCAGAGGGTGCAATCAAATAAAATGGTTTGGTGTTTATGGCTTTGCTTGCCTTGTAACGCGTGTGTGTTGTTTATGTCTGGGTGAAAGTGGAAATGTGCCTGTTTGTATTTGTATGTGTTTGTGTGTGTGTGTGTGTGTGTGTGTGTGTGTGTGTGTGTGTGTGTGTGTATGTGTGTGTTGTTTATGTCTGGGTAAGTGTGGGTATGTGCCTGTTTGTTTGTGTGTGTGTGTGTGTGTGTGTATGTGTGTGTGTGTGTGTGTGTGTATGCGTGTATGCGTGTATGCGTGTGTATGTATGTGTGTGTTTCTGTGTGTGTGTGCAAGTGTGTGTCTGTTTTTGTGTGTGTGCAAGTATATTTTTCTCTGGCATAGAGGACAAAGAGGAGCCATTGCTATGTTGCTGGACAGGAGTACCAAAGTGTCTCTCCACTTGTCTCCCCAGCCATCTGACTCTTTCTCCTCTCATCCATCTCCATATGTCATCTTTGCCTCTAAATTTCATTTACGATCTTTTCCATCAGTAACTCTTCTCTCATCCTATTCCACCACTACATTTCTCAATTTTCTCTCTCCCTCCCTCCCTCTCTCTCTCTATCCCCCTCTTCTCTTTCTCGGTGTCTTTGCCCGACTGATGCTTGCGTCTCTTTTCTCTCGGGTTTCGGTTCCCCGAGCGAAGACGCTTTTCGCCTGACAGGCGTCACTCATCTGCTTCCCATCATGGCGTAAGTGGCGGCGCAGATGGAAGACGTTAGGGGCTGGAGCCGCAGCCCTACTCTGCATTAGGCATCCAATGCGCCGCAGTGGTCCAACGCCACCACCACCACCACGACCACCCTCCTCCCCGCCACCCCTCATCCCTCCCATCCCATCCCATTTCACACACACATACACACACACACACACGCACAAACCCTGACTCAACGAGACACTTGAGAAACCTCCAAGCCCAACAGAGGTCAGCTGGGCTGCTGGACTCAAAAGGAGGAGGAGGAGGAGGAGGAGGAGGGTGAGGAGGAGGAGGTGAAGGAGGGGGGGGGGGGTGAAGGAGTAAGATGAGGAAGATGAATAGGGCCAGCTTCAGTGAAGGTATTGTATTGCGCTGGGTTGGGGGTCAGTGGTGTTGGTGTTGGTGTTGGTGGTGGTGGTGGGGTAGATGGGGGGGGGTTTCTCACATTGACAACAAACTGTGGGGCTGGCTATCGCCCCTGGCTGGGCAGGGGGTGGGGGGTGGGCGGGGGGAGGGTGGGGGGCTGCTGCAGCTAGGGCTTACAGGCACTGTCAATAAAACAGCAAGCTGATTGGATCGATTCGGGGCCGATCGGGGCCGCGGTTTTTAATTGGCACCAGCCAAGTTGTCCACCGGCCACGCGCAGGGCAGACCCAGCCCGCTCAGCCCTGCTTATTTACGGCCTGCTTTGCTGCATGTTTTGAGTTGTTGTTGTCGGTGGATGTGGCGGTGGTGGTGGTGTTGTTGTTGTAAACACAAAGCCGGGTTGTGAGAGAGGAAGGTTTGGCTCTTCTCCATGAAATGAGGTGAGAGGAGGCAGAGGATTTGCAGCAGGTGACTGAGTCTGAAGGAGCTTTGCTGTGAGCTTCTCTTCCAGAGCCCTTCCTTCCTTCCCACTGTGCGAGAAATACAATTTCCGCAGACATCAAACAATAAGCCAGAAGTCAGAGGAATACTTCCCAGAAAATACTGTTAGATGCACACAAACACACACAGACACAGACACACACACACACACACACACACACACACACACACTATACACACATTTACCGACACGCATGCACATGCACACACACACACACACACGCACACACACGCACACACACACACACACACACACACACACACACGCACACACACACACACAAACCTCAGAGTAGAGTGTCTCTGCTTAACCACTCAGTGCAGTGGGAGCCTCACTTGACTCTGCAGGTCTCCGGGCCCTGTTATTTAGCCGGGGGAAGTGGTGGGGGGGGGTGGGGGGGGCGGGGGTGGTGTGAGGGGAGTGGGATGAGCATAATGGGTCTCCAGGACAATGAGAGGCTTGTCATCAAGGCAGATGAATGCTGACGGATGCCTCTCGGGGCCCACAGGGCTGTCATTATGTCACAACAATCATGGCCGCCGTCCGTGACCGCCACGGCCACAGGCTGCTGATGTTTGTGTGGGCCGCCGAGGAGCTGGCCCCTGTGAGATGGAGAAGAAGGCCATCGTCAAGTGTTTACTGTTTCTGGTAAAGACATGTGAATGCATATGTGAGTGTGTGTGTGTCTGTGTGTGTGTGTGTGTGTGTGTAAACATACTCTCTTGTAACTTCACCTGTCGTTTTAGCCTGTTGGCCTTCACGTCAGAGGGCAGAGACTGGGTATGAAAGACCTCTCAGAGCTGCCATCTGCTCAGGTGCAGGACTGCACAAATGAAATAAAGGAAAGGAAGGAGGAAGAAAGAACTAGAATAATTTCCATTTCACTCGCTCAGTGCTGCGTGCAGTTAGATCAGATCACACTTTAATTAGAAAATGGCAGCCAGAACCCATTTTATGTCAATTTGCTATAAGAGATTTTTTTATGAAGATGAAAGCTGCAATTTATGATTCTGTAATTAAATATAACAAAAACAACCAAGTATAAGAAGAAGAATCATGTGGATGGAGTTATTCCGTCATATTTTTTATCCTCCTCCTTCTCGCTCGCGGCCCTAAACTGGCCCGTGTTATGACTGGTAAGGGAGCACCTTGGTCGGGGCGGCCGAAAGTAAATAAAAGGGGTTGTCAAGCGTAACGCAAGCGTTCCGGAGCTGCTGACAGGGTCAGGGGGGTCAGAATGACATCTCTTTCTTAATCAGTCCCTTGGCGAAGGGCTGGAGATCGTGTTTATTTGTGCAGAAGGGAGCTTCGCTGAACTCAGAAGAGTGGGTGTCATTGTGCCCCCACACCCCCAACCCCCAACCCCACTTCAGAATGGATTTGTGGCATGCAGTCTTTCCACACCTAATGCTGACACACACACACACACACACACTCGCACACACACACACTCGCACACACTCGCACACAAACTTACTCTTACACTCAGAAACACTCAGTACATTCAGTCTTACTGTTTTCCTCTCTCTTTGTCTCTCCTTTTCTGTCAGCGTCACACACACACACACACACACACACACACACACACACACACACACACACACACACATACACACACACACACACACACACAAACACACACACAGAAAGGCTGTCCAAGTGTCATTTTCTCTAAGGCATGTGCAGACACACTCACACATATGTCTTATACACACACACACATATACGCCCACCTGCAAACCTCAGTAAGGTGAGTTGTTTTAAGACACACCAAGATATCCACCTACACATGAACCCTAACATACTCTCCTCCTTTTGTGCACTTTATTTAGATGTCCCCTCTGTAGCCCCCCAAACACACACACACACGCACACACACACACACACACACACACACACACACACACACACACACACACACACACACACAGACACACACTCTCTCTCTCTCCCTCTCTGTCTCTCTCTCTCTCTCTCTCTCTCTCTCGCTCTCTCTCTCTTTCTCTTTTCCTCTCTCTCTTTCTCTCTTTCCCTCTCTCTCGGAGCGTGTCATTACTCGTTGTGAATGGCAGTCGTTTCTTTATCAGCCCATGCCTCTGTTATGACTAAATCTGTCCCTAGGTTCTCATCTCCGTAGCAACGGGCTCAGTAAATCAAACCTGATTCCAACTGTTGTTCTCGTGTTTTTTTGTCTTTTCTTTTTTTTTTAACACGTTCCTCTTCACGCCTTCCCCCCCCAGAAGACAAACTAACACCTCTCCACCCTAACACAAACACCCCTGACATTACTAACACTACAGTACACACACACATGCAAACACACACACACACCCACACACACACACACACACTCACACTCTCACACATACGAAAAGACACACACACAAGCTAAGCCAGCACACATTTTTTCA
>CM059276.1:9668331-9695831 GCA_030347295.1 Setipinna tenuifilis | reverse complement strand
AGAGAGGGAGCGAGATAGAGAGACTGAGCCAGAGAGAGGGAGAGAGAGAGATAGAGAAACAGAGAGGGAGAGAGAAAGAGAGCCAGCAAGAGAGAGAGAGAGAGAGAGAGAGGGAGAGAAAGAGATATGGAGTGAGCGAAAGAGAGAGGGAGTGAAAGAGAAAGACAGAGAGAGAGAGAAAGAGAGAGGAAGCGAGATAGAGAGACTGAGCCAGAGAGAGAGATAGATAGAGAGAGAGTAAGAGGGAGGAAAGGACAAAAAACAAAGGGGTTGGAACAAAAGTCAGAGCAGACCAAATGGCACTCAACAATCACATTATCCAATCCACCGTCTCCACTCCGTCAGTTCTATCTCTGCGAGTAGTGTTATCCCACGCCAGGCAAGACTGAGCCTCAATTACCCCCCCGCCCACCCCCGAATACAACGTCTAACACTAAAATTGACTTTATAAGGTTAGTGCGGTGTAACATAAGAATATCAATGAAATGGCTAATGCACCGCCGCGCTGGTCCCTGTTCCGTAGACGCCCATCAACATACTATGGGCCCTTACGGTCTATACGCATTAGAAAGGCCGAGGGGCAATCTCAGCGCTCTGATGTCTGTAATATTTCTGCCTGATAAGGCCCCAGCCAAGCGTCTTTTTACTAGGAGAGCTTAATAGTGGCACCTCCCGCCCATACTAATGCGCCGTGGTCCCTGCCTCTGCCTCTGCCTCTGCCTCTGCCTCGCTTTGCTGTGCACGCCGCCGTCCTCTCCTCTCCTCTCCTCTCCTCTCCTCTACTCTCCTCTCCTCTGCTCTGCTCTGCTCTGCTCTCCTCTCCTCTATGTAGGACGTGCATAATCAAGGTTTGCTTTCAAACAGCCCTGTGATTTATAGAGCAAGAGTGTCTCGGGGCTGTGTAACGCAGCCCTTTTCTCAAAGCACACATATCAGCACATTTCCCCCCATTTTGAAGACGGTGCGTGAGTGGGAGTCTGTGAAGGGGCTGTGTGTGTGTGTGTGTGTGTGTGTGTGTGTCTGTGTGGTGTGTCTGTGTGTGTCTGTCTGTGTGTGTGTGTGTGTGTGTGTGTGTGTGTGGCGGGGCTGGTGGGAGGATGAGCTGAGCTTAATGATGAAATGTATTAGAATTTGAGAGTGCTGTGGCTCGGGCGATGGGAAGATTGGAGGATGGGAGAATGGGAAGATGATGAGGACGTGTGGGGACGTGGGGACATGGGGGGATGGCGACTGCCACAGCTAGGCTGGCTGGCTGGCTGGCTGGTGATTAGCATGCGAGGCGTCTCCCTAGTAGCTCTGCTGCCCCCCCACCTCAGCTGCTCCGAGTTGCACTAGCGAAGGTAAAATGAGATAACCGACGCCTGTGCATTGTCTTCATCATCGCAACTGTCCGCTGTCCACTCCACACGGGGCTTTTCTCCCCCCTCAACCTATCGAGTTTCCTTCCAGCGGACTAATAGCCCCTGTATCACCTCTCATTAAGGGCCTTTTCTAAAGACTCCACAGCGCCATTGATTGGCCTGAGTGATTTGCTATCCGACTCATCAGTCGCGCAACTAAGGCCGTGGTCATTTATCCGTTTTTGGAAGTGCCGCACTCATCCCTCGTTCTCTCCCTCTCCTTTCACTCTCTCTCTCTCTCTCTCTCTCTCCTTCTATTGCTCTGATTCCGTCGCTCTGTACATCTCTCCTTCTCTCGCAGCTCCTCCCTTGTTAATCTCTTGATTACTTAACGCAGGGAAATTACCTGCTTAAACACTTGTAATGATATTGATTCCGCCCCCCCCCCCCCAAGCCCCCCACTGGAGAGGCAGACGGCCCAGGGCCCAGTGTGTGTTAATCCTGCTTTAGAGTGGACTGCTGTGGGGTCAGCTAGAGAGTGGTAGACAGACTTTGGTGTGTGTGAGTGTGTGTGTGTGTGTGTGTGTGTGTGTGTGTGTGTGTGTGTGTGTGTGTGTGTGTGTGTGTAAGAGAGAGAGGGCGGGAGGGATTCTGTGTGTATGCGTGTGTATTTGTGCAGGAGTGGTAGTAGGTGTTGTATTGTATATGTGGTGGGTAACAGTTGGTGTCTGTGTATGTGTGTATGGCAGGGGGTCTTTAGGTGTTGGTGTGAATGTGTGAGTGTGTGTGTGTGTGTGATAGTCTGAGGAAAACACCAGGTGTTAGTGTGCTTTTGTTTAGAGGGAGAAACAACAGAGGGTGTTTGTGTGTAGTAGTAGTATGTTTTTGGAATAACTGTGTGTGTGTGTGTGTGTGCGCATGTGTGTGTGTGTGTGTGTGCAAGAGGTTGGGGCAGTAGGCAGCACTGGTGGTGCTTTGGGGAGGTGTCATTGTCCTGCAGTAAAAAAAGGGCCCTCAGCCATGTAGATAGTACACACACTCCCACAGCCAAACATTTGTCATAATTAAAAACAACAGTGTACCCAGGGACTGGATCCATCCATTTGTACTAACTCCCACCGCCCCCCACTCCCACCCCCACCACCCCCACTACCCCCCTTCTGTTGCTCTCTTGCTCCATCGTATCTCCACAACCCTCCGCCCCGTGAAATTCTATAGCCCCGAGTTTCTCATTATGCTAATCGAATGCGTGAAGGCTGACATTTAGTCATTAATTATTAATAAACAAGCACAATGCAGGCTGTTCGTGGTACCAACGTGTGACGTCCCTCCGCTCCTCCGCTCCTGTGTGTGTGTGTGTGTGTGTGTGTGTGTGTGTGTGTGTGTGTGTGTGTGTGTGTGCGTGTGTGTGTGTGTGCGTGTGTGTGTGTGTGTGTGTGTGTGTGTGTCTGTGTGTGTGTGTGTGTGTCTGTGTTTTGCATGCCACCGACACTGGCGGCAACACCGCTAATAAGTGTGCCTCCCTCTAGCCCACCTCTCTCTTTTTCATTCTCCCCCATCTCTCTCTCCGTTCTCTGACCTCCATTCTTGCGTCTCCCTCTCCTCCCCCTGCCTGTCATTGTGTCGCCCTCTCATCCTCCCCTAATTTTGGTGCCATCGGGTGATGAGAGAGGAGAGTGTGGAGCTCCATTGTCCCTCCCTCAATGGGGAGAATTTGAGAAATGTACCATAAAGATGATAAACCCTGATAAGATGGTGTTGGGCCTCTCTCTATAGAGCTCACTGTACAATGGTGCCATTTGTGAATGTCTGTGACTGTGTCTGTGTGTGTGTTTGTGTGTGTATGTGTGTGTCTGTGCCTGTGTCTCTCTGTGTGTGCAGAGGTGAAACGGAGTGCTACCATGTGACTCTTTTATGCATGTTTGTGCAGTGAGTGTGTAACCACAGCAAAAGCTATGATGGATTTTTCTTTTTTCGGATAAAGAAATTCAAGCATGGCAATTCAAATAAGATTAGTTACAGCAGCCTTCTCCCCATACCTCACAACGTGTTTGTTTTTGGAGCACTTGCCACCACCACTCTCGACTGTCTGTGTCTTTGTGTGTGTGTGTGTGTGTGTGTGGTTGTGCGAGTGTGTCTTTGTGTGTATGTGTCTTTGTGTGTGTGTGTAAGTGTACGCGCGCATTTGTATGTGAGATCTTTTCCATACGATTTTCAAAGCAAATGAGATGACCGCAGGCGTAGGAGAGGAAATCGGAGATTGTGTTGGTAAATATTTGCCAGTATGCAATTTGCCTTTCTAATGTTTCTCACACTCTTACCTCCCATTCCCTTTTCCCCGCTTTGTTTAGATTAGCTCCTGTATGATAATACTGCCTAATGTACTTACTGAACGCCAAGCAGTTACGGCCCACGTAGGTAATCTCTTCACTGTCTTCTGATAAGAAAAACCTTTAAGCAATGCTTAAGCAATATTGCCAAGCCTTGTTATCTGCGAGAGGCAAGTAGGTTGACACCCTAGTACCCCCCACTCTATGCATTTTTCATCCATCCATCTTGTGAGTGAGAGTGGAAAAGAGACAAATAAAAAAAAAGGAATCGGGGACGTAAAATGGGGACGTGATAAACCGCAAGGACCCGATAAGTGTGACAACAGTTGACAGCGTTCCCCAAGACTTCATGGTGCCATTGAAGTGCTGGGGTAATTCGCTAGATGGATAGTGTTATGCTAACTTAATTTGAGTATCATTTGAATTTCCATCTGCACGGCTCTCCTTACGGCTCTCGCTCACTCTCGCTGAGTAGCTCTGGATTATAAAAAATCCAACAACCTGTCAGTTAGACGCAGCGATTTCATTTGTGCAGATGGAAAGGAATTTAATTCTCGTCAACCAGAGAGGAATACATCCCTGTTTCAACCATGCTGTCTCTCCAAACCTTCCTTCTCTCTCGCTGCCCTCTGTCTCAATCTATTTATGTTTTGTCTGTCTCACCATCTCATTCTCTCTCTCATTCTCTCTCTCTCACACTCCTTCTCTCTCTTACTTGCGTGTTTCTCTCTTTGCACCACACACTGATTCTCTTTTTGTGTCCCTAATGTTGTCTCTCTGTCGATCGCAATCTTATTCTATCACGCATCATCTTCTCCTTCTCTCTCTCTCTCCTTCTCTCTCTCCCTCTCTCTCTGTTGCTCTCTTGTCCCAAACCCGTCTGACCCCCCTCTGTGTGTCTCATGCATCTTTTCCCGTCATTTAAACTCTGCTGCTTCACAAGGAGCAAGTGTGTGTGATGCTGACTGGGCACTTCCCCCCACTGCTGGGTGGCTGGGTGACTTCATCTCTGGGCTTGATCTCACAAGTCGTCTGAAGCTCGATGTGGTTTCCTGGTGACCTCAGAGCTTCAGAAAGCTCAGAGCAGTAAAGAGGCGTCACCCACGACCTCCTCAGCTATATACTACACAGTGATCATATGTACGCTGTTCATTCGCCTGCTTTCTTTTTCCTTCACCCACACGCTTCGATTCTCTGCGTTTCGCTGGCGTTATTTACAGTACGCGTCCTTTACTTGTAGCACCTTGATGTATCTTTCATTCTGGTGAGTTTTGTTTCGTACACTTTGCCGTTTGTCAATGATCTGTCGATTGATGTTATGGTCATGTGTGCTTAACGCGTTCGCGTTCTACTCACGTATGTGCTGTTGTTTTGCTATCTGATATGACTCTAATGGCCTGATTTCTTCTCCTCCTCCTCCTCCTCCTCCTCCTCCTCCTCTTCCTCCTCCTCCTCCTCCTCAGATATCCTGTGTCCCGTGGCCATGAGAGCCCTGGCCCCGCCCGTGCCACTGCTGCCCCTGGTGCTGTGCTGGTTCCTGCGTGCGGCCACCACCGCGTTCCCCGAGGAGCCGGGACCCTTGAACTCCCTCCCCTCGGAAGGTAAGGGGCTCCTCATCACCTCACACATGTGCAGGGCGCCACCTCACAGCTTCCAGTCAGTGTAGGTCAGGGCTGTATCTACCCCCCCCAATCGTAGTCAGTGTGGGTCAGGGCTGTATCCATCCCCCCCCAGCTACAACCAGTGTAGGTCAGGGATATATCTATTGCCCCTCTCACCCCCCCTCCACACCTCCCCTGGGGCTCTCAACCTCTATCGGTCTCCAGGCTGGAGTAGGCAGGCGAGTGATTGATCGCGGGTCAATACTATTGATCGGGGGCGTTTCGGAGGGGAGTCTCAAGGTCTCGCTGGTCTATTAGAGAGGGGGATAAAGTGACCGGCAGGGTGGCTAGGGCCCAGCAGGGTGGTGGATTAGCACAGGGAAAATATCCAGATAGCGCGTGTCTGTGTGTGTCTTTGTGTCTATGTCTGTGTCTCTGTGTGTGTGTGTGTGTGTGTGGGTGTGTATGTGTGTGTGTGCGTGTGTGCGTGCATGCATCTGCGCGTGTGTGTGTGTGCGTGTGTGCATCTGTGTGTGTGTGTGTGTGTGTGCGTGCATGCATCTGCGTGTGTATGTGTGTGTGTCTATGTGTGTGTGTGTGTGTGTGTGTGTGTGTGTGTGTGCAGGGCTTATCTGATAGTAGGAAAGGGAAACACTGATAAATGGAGTGGGTGAAGAAGGACAGCAGTGTGCAGAGGAGGAAGAGAAGAGGAAGAAGAGAGAGAGAGAGAGTGAGTCTGGGCAGAGGAGGAGAAGAGAGGGAATGATAGAAGAGAAGGGAAGAGGACATGAGAGAAGAGGATGTGTACAAGATTGAAAGAGGAGAGGAGAGGAAAGGAGGAGGAAGAGAGGAGGGAAATGGAGAGGAGAAGAAAGGCTCGATGACGAGACAGGAAAATAAATGAGAGAAGAGGTGGAGGGGTTGATGAGGACAGGAAGAGGAGAGGAGAGGAGAGAAGGGGAGAGGAGAGAAGGGGAGAGGAGAGGAGAGGAGAGGAGAGGACAGCCTGTTTCATCTGGGCTCGATGTTCTGGCTGGAGGGGCGACGGTCTGTCTGTCTGTCTGTCTGTCTGTCTTTCTGTCTGTCTGTCTGTGTGTGTGTGTGTGTCTGTGTGTGTCCCCTCTGTAGGCTGCCTGATGTCTGAGTCAACCTTCCCCTCCCCCTCCCCTTCAGCAGAATGATATTATGATAGAGGTTGTCCCCACTAGCAATCTTGTTTTCTCTGACTGCTTTCTCCCTCTACCTTATTCCCTTTACTCTCTTCCTTCCACTTTCTCTCTCTCTCTCTCTGTCTCTCTCTCTCTCGCTCTCCATCTCTCTCTGTCTCTCTCTATCTCTCTCTAAAACACAGTGGTACGACGGCATCCAGTGTTTTTGGGTCGAGCTCATCGTTCCTCACTGAGACAGGAGCCGCTGCATATTCAGAGGATCCTGAAGGTCAACCGGACGCTCTACATCGGAGCCAGGTAGCCGTCGGCCAAACACTGTGGCGCAGTGAACATAAAATAAAAATAAAAATAAAAAAAGCGCTTCTGAAGATGTGTCAGTCAAAGCGCCAGGGTTAGCCTAGCCGCAGCCACACAGGGACACAGAGTACAAAACATTCAAACGAGGGCAAAAACTGCTGATTTTTCAGCAGACATTTTTAGAAACAAAGCAAAAGGGTAAAGTCATTCAGCTATTTAGACCAAAAAAAAGTTGTCATATTTAGGCGACACCTAAACAACTTGACTTTCAGTGGCCGAGTAAATAGAATGCTTTTATTGTGTGTGTGCGTGTGTGTGTGTGTGTGTGTGTGTGTGTGTGTGTGTGTGTGTGTGTGTGTGTGTATGTGTACGTGAGAGAGAAAAAGTCATGTGGACTTAGTCAGCACGTTAGCGTAGCCTTGAGAGGAGGCTAATGAGAGGCAGAGTAATGAAGGTTGTGACATTCACCGCCTACGGACCTCCCAGCCACCCCACCAGCCGCCTATCCCAACTGTCACCCAAGGCGCCTGGCCAGTAATTGGACAAGAGCTATGTGTCCTCCTGGCCCTCTCCCACACATGCAGAGTTTGTCTTGCCGTGCTGAGAATGGGACAAGGCAGGGGGCTGGGGGGGGGGGGGGGGGGTTGGTGGGACAGGATCTGCTGACTAGCCCTAGACACCACCAGGGTTCAGTGGAGGGTGCTGATGGGTGGGGTGTGTGTGTGTGTGTGCGCGTGTGGCGGTGGTGGTGGGGTGGGGAATGATTAAAGTGTGTGTATATGAGCGTGTGTGGGTTGAGAGTGGAAGTGGTTGGAGGGAGTGTGTGTGTGTGGTGTGTGTGTGTGTGTGTGGCAAGGAGAAACAGAGGAGGAACAGGACGCTTGTGTCTGGGGCCGCATTTGTCGTCTGCACCCTGTGCCGCCCCCCCGCCAACCATTCCCATGCCTCTCAGGAGCCGGGATGGAAATAGTCAGGCCAAAATAAACAGCCTTATTAGCTTTTTTGGATTAGCAAAAAAAAACAAGCACCGATATGAGAACCAGGGAGAAAGAAAGAGGAGGCGAAAAGGGAGGGAGAGGGGAGGGACAGGACGACACGCCGGCTGCAGTCGTAAATATTTGGGGCACATCACAAATAAAAAACTCCCCCCCGTTCCACCCCGTCCCGTCCCATCGCTCCATGCTGCTCCGCTCCGGAGGAGGAGTAGGAGGAGAAGGGCGCACATGTGGTCCTACTTACCCAGAAGCAGTAGTGCCCCGCTGGGATGCCTAATAAGAAGCAACATGCTGTGTCAGGAAATGACCTGGTGCATGGCCTTTGGCGAGTCTACACAGACCAACGCCGAGGTCCTAATAATAAATATGTCAAAATGTAACTCCGACGGCTCCAGCCGCCCGGGCGAGCTCCTCTAATAGCCAAATAACTCAGGACGGCGGAGGTCTGCGGACGTTATTACATTTGGGTCAGTTAGTCAGTGATAAAAAATAATCCCGACCACTGCACGACTGTGCAGATGGTATTTAATTTAGTGTCTGTAATTAAACAAATGGCAGGGTGGAGGGAAGAACTGTTCCCTGTGGGGAAGATGGTCGTGAAACACTAGCCCAGCTTTATAAATGTAGGAGTGTTTCTGTGAATAGTGTGTGAGAGTGTGTAGGTATGTGTGTGTGTGTGTGTGTGTGTGTGTGTGTGTGTGCCTGTGTGTGTTTGTTTTTTAAGTCTATGTCTGGCTGCTAGGTGTTTATGAATGTGACTATATTTGTGTGTGTGTGTGTATGTGTGTTTGACTGTCTGCATCGGTGTGAGCGAGAGTGTTTGTGTGCGCGTAAAGAGAGGGATAATGGCTGTTTTCGCTCTGACTGTCAGAAAGCGATCCCCGGCGGAGAGCACAGGGATTTGAGCGCGGGCGCTAGACTTAGCGCTGAGGCTCGGCGCGGGGAGACAGAGTGGGACTTAGGGGAGCGAACGCTTCTGCTGGGTATCTGCAGGGAGGCAGGCCTGATTGCTTCTAAGGCCGTCTTCTCCACCACCGCCCCAACCACCACCACCACTACCACCACCACCACTACCACTACCACCGCCGCTGAGTGTCGGCCTCGATATGTAGTCGCAGCCAGCCTGAACCACCCCCATCCCCATCCCCACTACCACCACCCCCACTACAACCCCTCATCCCCCACCCGCTCCAAATCCAGGAAGAATTCAGCATATGTAGACTTATTAGCTCCGCATCCCTGCAGAGAGGTGAGGCAGACCACACTACACCACCCTCCATTTCACACAGCCCAGAGCCAGGGATGGGGTAGAGAAGAGGGGATGAAGAGGAGGAGGAGGAGGAGGAGTAGAGAGAGGGATAAGGAGAAAAAAGGGAGAGGAAAAGAGAAAAACAAAAAGAGGAATGAAGAGAGATAGGGTAGGTAGATAGGAGAAGAAATAGAGAGAAAGAAAGAGGGGAGGTGAAAACAGAGACAGGAAGAGAGTTATTGGCACACAAAAAAAAGTAATTAATTACATGGAGACAGATGGAAAGAGTGAGAGAGAGAAAGAGAGAGAGGGATGGATAGAAGGCAGAGGAGAAAAGGAGGAGGAGAGAGGACACCTTTATTAGATCTGCTTTGCCACTCCACTGCAGAAGCAGATGTTGACTTACTAGACCTTTTAATGGAGCTTGTAAAGATAGCAGGACACAAAACATGAAGGGGGAAAAAAATAAGACTCACAGTCACGCCCACTCACAGCTCCAAGAGCAGTTTCTTCTGCTTCAGCCTTTTTTCTAGAGGAAATGGAGGTCTCGGTTCCCCATCACTGGCCACTCCCAGGCCTCTGTGGAGGGCTAAGCTGCCCAGGCCTGACTCGGCTCAAGGCCTGCCTGCCCTCTAAATGAGGGGGTCACATCTTTCAATTAAGTCCGAAAGTGAAACTCAACACATTCCGCCACGTCCTGGAAAGCTGTTGTTAAGGCAGGAGGTGTCAAGGCAGGGCAGGGCAGGGCGACCTCCCAGGGACCTCTGGGGTGTTATTAGCCAGGGTGGTAGTTGAATTGTGTGTGTGGGTTTGTGTGTGTGTGTGTGTGTGTGAGTTCGGGAGAGAGGGTGGGGGTGCTGGAGCAGACGGCATCTGTCAGACGCACAGACGCTTTGCAGACACTTCAGAGCACCGCCACCACCCACACACACACTCAAACACACACACACACACACACACATGCACAAACACACACACAGACATGTCCCTCTCCGGACTGTCAGCTGCCACTATAAGCCACCTGCAGGCCGAAGCCCAGGGCCCTGTGGGAGGGGGGGCCATTGTAGTAGCCATGGGTGGGACGCAGATGCGATGGTCCACAAGAATGACCAGCAGAGGCGTCTGCCCACATGGGAGGTCTGGGTCTGCCTCACCTCACTGGGAGCGGCCCTTTCCAATAGGCCTGCTGTCGGATCGGTTGCAGAAGAGTGTCACGAGAACAGCCACTCCTCTCTCTCTAAGGACTGGGTGGCAATGAGGGGATTGAGACAAGAGAGAGAGAAAGAGTGAAAGAGAAAGAGAAAGAGTGAGAGAGAAAAAAAGTGGCAAATGAGGTAACCAATTTAGGTAAAGAGAAAAGGCCAGTACATAAAGAGGAGGCCATTTAGGTAACAAAGAGATAGGGCAAAAAAAGACAGTGATAGGTAGGTAAAAAGAGTGAGAGAGATAGAGAGAAAGAAAAAGGGAGAGCGAGAGATAGAAAAAAGAGGGAAGCAATACAATTTCATTGGCCACTTGTAAAATTCGACAGGGCCTGGCAGGCAGCCACATTGACTGGGGGGAGTCTCGTTCACATTTTCGTATGTTAATGGTGGCCAGCGCTGAAGAGGGCTGAAGAGCAGAGGATGAAGTTACCCACCCTGTTAACTCACCCTGGGCCTGATTGTTAGCATCCTTTTCACACTTTGACCTTGCTGAATAAGTAAGGCCCTGGGTACGGGGTGTGGTAATTTTACCCAGAGCACTTAGGGGACCAGCCACGGCCGCTTTGTGCAGGAAAAAGAAGGGAAGAAAAAAAAAAAACAACCACCATGAGGGGATTCTCTCGCAAAGAAGCCCAGAGGAGTCAGGCTGGATGAATAATTTATTGTTGCCCCGGTCGGATAAAAAAGACGCCGGCCCTCGTCTTCTCTCCCCGCACCTCCCCACACACATACACAACACACAACACACACACACACACACACAACACAAGCAGGCGGGCAGGCAGGCAGGCAAGCAGAACAGATGGGAGACAGAGTGGGAGCGGTCGGGGTGCGATAAGATCGATCGCGCTGCTGCAATAACACAAACCACGGCAGATTTACAGATTAGGCCGCTCCAAGAGGGCCCCCGGCAGGCTGAGGTGAGGGAAGCAGAGGCCCAGCACGCGGGCGGAGACCGGCTGCTCTGGTGCTGCTCTGGTGCTGCTCTGGTGCTGCTCTGGTGCTGCTGCTCTGGTGCTGCTGCTCTGGTGCTGCTGCTGCTTCTTCTGTTGTTTCTGCTTCTGCTCTGCGTCCACGTAGGCATGCGCACACAAACACACACACACACACACACACACACGCACACATACACACACACACACACGCACACATAAATACTCACACTCACACACATAGACACATAGACACACACTCACACACATAGACACACTCACACAGAGATACAAACTCACATACACACACACACACTCACACTCACACAAAGAGACAAACCCACATACACACTTGCACACAGAGACACACACTTACTCACACACACACACACACTGGCACACAGAGACAGACATCACGCGCACACACACATACACACACACCGCCTGCCCCTCTCTCTGAAGCTTGATCAATATGCAGGCATCAGCTTCCTGCTTCCAGCTACACATTCCCCCTACCATCACCACCACCACCACCCCTCCCGCCTCCCCACCCGCCCGCCTGCTGCTGCTGATGCTTCTGGTCCTGTTTGCTCATTCGTTGGCTTGCTCATTCTCTCCCTCTCACCCCCCCCCCCCTTCTTCCTCTGATTCATCAGCCACTTTTATAGACACACAGAGACCTACGTGAGAGTTATTAGCGCATTAGCAGAAGGTGTGGAGCGCCGCGCGGCCTGGCGCTGGTGAATAGCGTGAATGCGATATATTATGTCGTTGACCTCCTCCGGGGGCACCCTTTTCTCTCCTTGGCTCTCAGTAGGGCTGCGTGAAGCCCGCGAGGCAGCCTTTTCAATGCCCAGGAATGACGTGATTGAATCAGCCATTAATTCACCTTTTTTTGTCCACCACCCCCCATTGGGGCCAAATTTAGCTAGCAGGGCACCATTGAGAGGGAGAGAGAGAAAAAAAAATACTGTAGTTATTAGACCGAATAGCAAAGCCACGGCGGCTAAGGACAAAATGTGCATTGTGTACTCCCCTTTGAGACTCTCCTATAGCGCTACTCATATCGGCTAGCTAGCTCTATGAGAGCCTCGAGGATCCGTGTCGCCACCGGCTCTAACCTTCATTGTCAGCATTACCAGGCAGTAAACAGCTTTATCACATAACCCTGTGCGCCCAATGCACTGTGCGTTTATTTATGGATCTGTCAGATAAAATAGGGCAGGAACTCCGTTTCTATGGCGCACAAGAGGGTGGTTGGTTTTTTTTTATATGTATGTTTTCTTGTTTGTTTGTTTGTTTGTGTGTTTGACCATTCTGCTGTCTGTGTCTTTAAGAGATGACCTGTTCCGTGTGGAGCTGGACAACGTGGTGGGAGACGAGATGTTCTACAGCAAGGTCAGTGACATGGCTAATGCTAATCGCTATGTATGCTAATGATAACGCTGAGCATGTTTGTGACATGGCCCTTTGGTAGCACTGGGCTTTTTCGTGAAAGGCCATGATGGCTGTATTCTCTAACTGTCTGTCTGTCTGTCTGCCTGTCTGTCTGTCTGTCTGTCTGTCTGTCTGTCTGTCTGTCTGTCTGTTACAGAAGAGAACCTGGGAGTCCAACAGAAATGACATCCGCGTGTGCAGGATGAAGGGCAAGCATGAGGTAAGAAGCAGATACACACGCTAACGCGTGCGGGCACGTGTTCATGTACGCACACACACACACACACACACACACACACACACACACACACACACACACACACACACACAGACACACGCATACATACACACGCATACAGTATATACCTACATACACACTAAAATTTCCCATCCCGTGACCAAGGTCATATAATGAGGCTGAAATCTGAGCAGTTTTTCTCTGCACTGCTTCAGTCTGATGGGCAGAGTATGTTTGTGCGTGTGTGTGTGTGTGTGTGCACCACCGCCCCTGGCATCCTGGAACTCTATGTTTATGTTTCTTTGCCCTTTAGAATGAAAAGGTTTGGGCTTTGGGATCTTGAAAGTCTTCCTAGCAAGGCCAAGTGTGATGCAATGCTCCCTAACCCACCCCCACCCCCACCCCCATCTTCTCCACCCACACATAGCCACTTCAGTTGGTTCCCCTTCACTCTCTGCCCCCATCTCGTCTCCTCTCTCCTCTCCCGTACTTTCGTCTGTTCTCCTCTCAACTGCCCTCTACCCTTATGCTTTTCGGCTTTATTCTTCTCTCTCTCTCTCTCTCTCTCTCCCTCTCTCTGTCTCTCTCTTACTTCCTCTCTCTCTCCCCCCTCTCTCTCTCTCTCCCTTTCCCTCCCTCTCTTCCTCTCTGACTTCAAACAGCAGGGCTGAGCTGGCGGGTAGCAGGGGGCTCTGCTCTCTGAGAGAAGAGGCCAGGAGCCAGGCAGGATAGTTTCATCCCCTACAGGCAGAGAGCAAGAGAGGGATATAGAGACAGCTGGGGAAGAAAGAAAGGGAGAGGAATAGAGGGAGAGGGAGAGGGGGTGGGGGGTGGGTGTGAGATGGGCAATTGAAGGGAGTGTGAGGGGGCGAGAGGCGGTCAGGCAAAAAAAAAAGGGGGGGGGGGGGGGGGGGGGGGGGTAAAAAAATGACTTATTCCACAATGAAAGTAACACCTGACACTAAATCTGTGTGTGAGAGACACCCGGAGACAAAAAGTACAATGGAGAGCCAAGAGATGGACAGAAACAAAAGGAAGAGAAGAGAGAGAGAGAAGAGAGAAGAGAGAGATGAATTAGTGGATGACCCGAAGCTTTCAGTTTCTACCTACACCTGGTCCTGGGGGAAGGAGACAGAGGGTCAGAGAGAGAGAGAGGGAGAGATGAAAGGAGAGGGGGAGAGACGAAAAGAGAAAGGGCAGGGTGGAGAATAAAAAAAAAGGGATCAAGCAGAATAGCGCTGGAGAGAGAAGAGTGGAATGTGAAAAGAGAGAACGGTAAAGAAAGGGAAAAAAAAGAAAAGAAAAAGATAGCCGAAGAGATATGGGCAGACAAAAGCGCAGTCTAAACGGAGAAAAGGAGAAAAAGTGTCAGGGGAAAGAGAGGGGGTTAGGGGGACATGTTCAGAGTGGGACAGCAAAATGGTCTGTCTGTAGTCACAGTACAAGCAGATATTTCCTTGTTGCATTACTCTGCTGCTGCTTTAAGCACTAGATTGGGTTATACTGCATCCAATCAGCCCTGCAACTTTATGAAATTTGACTTTGAATTGATAGAGTGAAAGAGTTGTAGGGATGGTGAGAGAGAGAGAGCATATGAGACTGGAATGATAATAGGTTGGGGGAGTGAGAGATTGCTAGAGTGATTGAGAGAGAGAGAGAGGGAGAGAGAGAGATTGTTGGAGTGAATGAGAGAGATTGCAGGAGAGAGAGATTGCTAAAGAGAGAGAGACATAGAGATTGCTAGAGCGAAAGAGAGAGAGAAAGAGAGAGATTGCTAGACAGAACGAGAGAAATATTAGAGGAGAGAGAGAGATTACTAAAGAGAGAGAGAGATAGAGATTGCTAGAGAGAGAAAGAGAGAGCCGTATCGTGTGTCTTTGCGTCTACTATGTCCTGTATTTCTATGTTCTCATCTACTGTATGCAGCAGTTGCTTTGGCAATACAAATGTCCAATTACTTGTCATGCCAATTAAGCACATTTGGAATTTGAGAGAGACAGAGAGAGAGACATAGAGAGAAAGAGAGAAGGACAGAGAAAAAAGGGGAATTCCGTTAGGGGTAACAGAGCAAAGGAGGAATATAACATGGAAAGAGAGAGATAGAAAGGGAGAGAGACGCTCTCATTCTCTCTCTCTCTCTCTCTCTCTCTCTCTCCCTCACCCTCTCACTGGTTCACTCATCTTCTCACTCCTTGCTTTCACTCCTTCACCCTCCTCAGGGGGGCTCCTGTGGGCTGCTGGGGGGTTGTTGGGGGGCTGGGTGGGGAGGTCTCGTCAGATGTGATACATTCACCACTGGGGTAATTGGTTTTGTAATTAAATATTTCTGGTTGGTTGATCAGAAAGGGCATATACTCGTAATTGGGTGGGAAATTCAATATCCTTCCTCCCATGCCCCCCTCACTCTTGCTCAGCAGCTCTTTTCTCCTTCCTATTCTCCCTTTCTCTTTTTCTCTCTCTCTTTTTCATTCTTTCTCTCCCCCTCTCCTTCTCTCTCTCCATCTGTCCTCATGGCGAACCATAAATGGGCAGCATTTTTTTTTAGTTGTTGTTGTTGCAGGTTGACTCAGATAGCCTGAAGATTTTGGACACATGAACACAAGCAAATACACGGACACACACACACACACACAAACACACACACACACACACACGAGAGACAAGCCTTGTGCTGACTGGCGTACCGCCAAGACCAAGGGCGTCAGCACGAATTGCAAAACAAAAAAGCAAAAAAGCGAAATCCTCGTAGGGATTTCTTAGGCAGGCGTTTCAGACTGTGATGCACCGTGTTGCTTGGCGGATTATTTGATCAGCATTGTTCTCGGCCAGGATCCCAGGACTGACCTCGTCGTTTTTCTGACAAAAAACAAAAAAAAACGGGGAGCCCCTCTACGCTTCCTCCAAACATCGAAAACATCGGAGGCTTTCTGTTTTTCCCTTTTATTTATTTTGATTTTCCTCCTTTTTTTTGGCCCCCCGCGGTGCAGGTGTGTTTTTTAATGCTATCTGCAGTCACGCAGCAGGGTAGTCACACTGAGAGATTGGCCAGATTGCAGAGAAGCGTAGCGCAGCTTAAGGAGGCATACACACACACAAGTAAGTGAGCAAGCGAGCGAGCTAGCGTGGACCCGTACTGTGCTGTTGCGTCTCTGCGGGAGACCGTTTTATGGTTGCGTGCGTGCCACTTCCATTGAGCACCTACTGGGGGAGAGTAGGGATATTATCATAATATAACATAATTTAGAACATGTACAGGATATTACTTAAAGAAGCACGCAGGAACTAGCAGGCCTCCACCTCTCCTTGACCTCTTTTCCTCCTGTGCAGTGTCCCTGTATGGGTAGCCATTGTATAGCTGTAGTATATCTAAAGATGCAGTAGACCTACAGTATCTCTAAGAGCAGTTATTTAACAGATGTTTATACCTATAGATGCAGTATACCAACAGTACGTCAACGGGTAGCCATTTTATAGCTGTAATATACCTACGTATAGATGCAGCTTACCAACATTATCTCTATGGGTAGCCATTTTAGAGAATGCGTGTGTAGCCATCACTGGGCTTTCTTGCAGGGAAAAGGTCGTTAGTGTTGCATAACGTCACCCATCATCATCATCATCATCATCATCAGTGAAGGCTTCTCCTCCAAGATAAACTAATGCAGCAGTGAGGCAGTCAGGGGTGGATTAAGCCCTGGCTCACGCTGACTAAGACAACACAACAGCAGGAACAAACACACACACACACACGCACAGACACACACACACACACGCGCACACACAGACACACACACACATACACACACAAGCAAACAGAAACACAAATATACACTTAAACAGAAACACATACACACAGACACAGATACACATACACAAAGAAACACACACACACACTAGCACACACACACCCACACACACACACACACATAAATAAACATTAACACACACACTCAAATACACACTTAAACATAAACACATACACACAGACACAGAGAAACACACACACACACACACATACACACACACAAACAAACATTAACACAAACACTAGCCCTGTAGGATGCGTGTTGATTAAGCAGCATAGTTAACGCAGTCCCAGGGTGACCCTCATCTCCTGTCACTCCTGCCTGGAGAGCAGAATGCTGGAGCAGACATGAGTGCTGTTGACAAGCAGAGTCAACAACGGCAGGTCACAGCATGACAGAGAGACAGATTAACGCCGAGAAAGGCAGGAGGAGAAAGACAGCCAGAAAAACAGCATTTGAGTTTTTTGGAATTTTACATTTTTTAGAGAAGGGGAGTGAGAGAAAAGTGAGAGGGACGGAAAGAGAGAGGATAGCGGAGAGAAAGGCTGCGACAGTGAATTGTAGGGAAGTAGAGAGCCAGAGAAGGAGACTGAGAGCATGATGGAGAGTGGCTGAGAGAGAAAGCTAGAGAGGGATAGAAAGAAAGAGACAGCATGAGAGAAAGAGAGACAAACAGATAAAGAGAGAGAGGGAGAGAGAGGGAATGGAAAAGGGGATAAAGAGGGAGGCAGAGGAACAATGGAGAGTGCCAGAACGTGGGAGGGCAATCCTGGCTCTGTGTGAAGGTCCTGGCAGAGTCTTGTCATTCTACTTCCCCAGAACTACCCCCCCCCCCCCCCCCTCCACCCACCACCCCCACGCCCAACCAGTACCGCACCCCCACCACCGCCACCACCACCACCCTCCCTACCTCCACCTCCTCCTCCGCCTGGGCTTGTTTCTTGTGGGGCTGGAGAGTGGAGTTCTGCACCCCCACCACCCCCACCACCAGCACCACCCCACCTCCTCCACCTCCTCCTCCGCCCGGGCTTGCTTCTTGTGGGGCTGGAGAGTGGAGGGCGGTGGAGCGTGTAACGGAAACTTTGGAGGCTTAGCCGCGGCCGCTCGTGCTTACACTAAATATCATCCACGCTGGGCCAAAGCGGAGCTGACACATCCTCCCTCCTTACACCACACACGCACAGACACACACACACACACAGACACACACACACACACACACACACACACAGACACACATGCAGATACACACTCGCTCCTTACATCACACACATGCACACACACACACACACTCCTTACACCACACACATGCATGCGCACACAGACACACGCTTGCTCCTAACATCACACACACACACACACTACTTACACCACATACATGCATGCAAGCACACACAGACACACGCTCCCTTCTTACATCACACACATGCACACGCACGCACACACTGCTTACACCACACACACACACTCCTTACATCACACACACACACACACACATGCATGCACACAGACACACACAGATACACATTTGCCCTTTACACCACACACAAATACATACACACACACACACACACACACACACACACACACACACACACACACACACACACACACACACACACAGATTCACTCCCCACACCACACAGAGGACAGTTGTGGCTGGCAGACCAGCAGACCAGCGTTGGCTCTGCAAGCTCAGATAACACAGGCTTCATTTAGTGACCCCCCCTCAACCCCCCCAACCCCCCATCTTTAAATAGAGCCTGACCTCACTACATGCTGTCGGGGGGATCCTGACACTGTCCATGGACACAACCCCACACTCCCGTCACTTCACACACACACACACACACACACATGCATGCACACACACATACGCATACACACACGCACGCACACACACACATACACACACACACACACAGACTAGTAAATCTTTGGTCCTTAAAGGAGAAGGCAATGATTTTAAACACGCACACACACACACACACACACACACACACACACACACACACACACACACGTACACACTTTTCCTGTCAACTTCAGCTATTTGCTCTTGATGGCGGACTATCTGGTCTTCAAGACTGTGCACAAAAGCAGACACACAGACAGACATACACACACACACACACACACACACACACACACACACACACACACACACACACAGTCCTGGCCCTGGATATGGGAAAACAAATTTTGGCTGCTCCGAGCCACAATCAAATTATGGCACACAAGCCATGGCTTGAGGTGGGCGGCAGGAAGAGGTGTAATTTGTTTGGCTATTGAACCCAGATATGGCCGACCTTTCGCCAGACTCGCCCTTCAGCACAGACACACCGCTCGTGTGTGTGTGTGTGTGTGTGTGTGTGTGTGTGTGTGTGTGTGTGTGTGTGTGTGTGTGTGTGTGTGTGTGTGTGTGCTCGCGCGTAAGCTAGTTTAGTTTAGGAAGCCAGCACACGTCAAGGGCTAGTTCAAACACACAGAACCCCTTTTGCTAAATCACTGTCATTAGGATAATTTAAAAAATGCGTGTGACTTTTTTTATTTTTAATTTGTTGGGGTCAGAGGGTAGGTTTTTATGTTCTGCTTAGCTTGCAAGAACACTAGGCTATAACTCCTTTTAATGGAAAAAGCCTGACACACACACACACACACACACCCCTCCACACACACACACACACACACACACACACACACAGACACACACCATCGTCATCATCATAAAAGACAAAGGAGATCCAGCGCCCCAGAGACTGTGAATTGAGGAGCGGCTTTTTTGCGAGCGTATCAGCCGTTACAGCTGTGAGGAGTGAATAAGCCAGGCCTGAAATTACCCCCAGGCTTTGACTCTACGCCTTTAAAACAGGCCACCCATTAACAGGTGATTGATAGCGGACCAGCCTATACAGCAAAAGGGTCCTCCGCCGAATCGGAGGCCCCTTAAGATCAGACGAGAACCTGGAGACGCTGGTCGTCGTTAGTGACGCTGTATAAATAAATGAAGTGGAATTGATTTCTGGTGTGAGTCCCTTGACGGAGCGCTTCTCTCTTGCTCTCTCGCTCTTTCGTTCTCTCGCTGTCTCATTCTCTCTCTCATCTGTGAGCGAGAGAGCAGGTGTGTGTGTGTTTGGCTGCCGTGAGGGGCCTCGGCTGTGGTATCAAACAGGAGAATCAGTAACAGATGTAAAAACCACAGCGAGGCGAGGCTGAGGCTGAGGCCGAGGCCGAGGCCAGGATAGGGCTGAGGCTGAGGCGGAGGCCGAGACCGAGGCCCAGGCTGTCGGGCCAGGCGCAGCGGGAACAGATGCAGCAGCGGGAGAGTGGAAACACGGGGGTGAGGCGGCCCGCGCATGTCGGGTCAACATCTGCAGGACGGGTTGGGCCCGTGGGAACACGTGTTTGGCAGGAAGGGAGTGCGGATGGTTCTGGGGCCGCGTGCCGCCATCCGTAGCAATCGCCGTCACGCTACAACACGTCAGACACCAGGCGCCTGCCCTCGGCCCACTCACACCTATTGACTCACACACACACTCACACACTCTCTCTTACTGACAGAAACACACTTGTACACTCACACACACACTCGTACAGTCATACTCACCTACACTCGTATACTTACTGTCACAGAGACACACTCACACTCTCTTACACACTCACACATACACTCACACTCACTGACACAGAGACAGACATCATACACACACACACACACACACACACACACACACACACACACACACACACACACACAAGTGTGTGTGTTAAGCTTTGAGTAGGGTATCAGAGCTCTGGGGTTAAATGAGTCAGCCACTCTCACAGTCACAGTCACGGGAGTGGGAGTTTGAGCTGAAGCAGTCGAGGAAGTGGAGAGAAAGATGGGGAGAGAGAGGGGGAGGACAGGGACAGAGAGGTGGAGAGAGAGAGAGAGAGTAGGAAAGTTAAGAAGATGAACAGAGAGAAAGATGGGGAGAGGGAGGGAGAATGAGAGAGACAGAGAGGTGGAGAGAGAGAGGTGGAGAGAGAGAGAGTAGGGAAGTTAAGAAGATGAACAGAGAAAGATGGGGAGAGGGAGGGAGAATGAGAGAGACAGAGAGGGGGAGAGAGAGGTGGAGAGAGAGAGAGAGAGTAGGAAAGTTTAGAAGATGAACAGAGAGAAAGATGGGGAGAGAGGGGGAGGAGGAGAGAGACAGAGAGTTGGAGAGAGAGGTGGAGGGAAGATAAGAAGATGAGTGAGAAAGTGAGAAAGACGGGGAGAGAGAGGATAAGGAGAGAGAGAGATAAGAAGATGAACAGAGGGAAATTTGGGGAGAGGGGTAGATAAGGAGAGAGAGAGAGGGAAAGAGAGAGTAGGGAAGATAAGTAGATGAGTAAGAAAGATTGGGAGAGAGAGATGAGGAGAAAGAGAGGGAGAGGAAGAGAGAGTAGATGAGAAGATGAGCGAGAAAGATTGGGAGAGAGAGAGGTGGAGAGAGATTAGCAAAGATAAGAAGATGAACAGAGAGAGAGATGGGGAGAGAGAGGTAGGCGGATAGAGAGGGAAGATAGAGAGATGGTGGGTAGAGCAATAAGACAAAAAGAATGTGAAGGGGGTGAAAAGAGAGAGGTAGAGCACAGGGAGAGAGAGAAAGAGAGATAACAACATGGGAGAAAGGTGAAAAAAGAAGAGAGGGAAGAGAAGGGGGTGCAGGGGATGAAAAGGATTGTGAAAAAGAGGTGGAGAGAGAGAAAAGGAGAAGATTTAACTGCCATCTTTGGTGCTCTTACAGAAGGGGGGAGAGGTGCGATGAGGAGGATGCCAGAAGAAGAGGAGAGAAGATGGAGGGTGGAGGTGAGAGGGGGAGGGAGGAAGCGAAGGGATAGAGAGAGAGAGAGAGAGATGAAATGAAATGAAGAGGCTGAGGTGAGGAGATTGATTTCGCGAGAGAGAAAGAGAGAGAGAGAAAGATGGAGCGAGAGCGAAAAAGAGAGAGAGGGGGAGAGAGAAAGACAAAGAGAGAGACAGAGAGAGAGACAGAAAGTGAGAAAGGGAGGAAGTGGAGGGAGAGAGAGAGGTGTTTAGAGATGAGACAGATAGACCAGGCGTCCAAACAAGTCCTAAGAGTAAGAAGAGAAGGCATGAGGGGTGTGTGTGTCCTTCAGAGAGGAGTCACAGACAGACTGCCTGGCACACACACACACACACAACACATACACATGCACATACACTCACACACAGGCACACACCTGGATATTCATCCACCACATCCAAAAATACACACACACACACGTACACACACAGACACACAGACACACATGCACATACACGCACACACACACACACACACACACACACGGCTGGTAATCCCAAAAACACATACGCACATAGTTATACATGCTCACAGATTCAAACAAATGAAATACACACACACACACACATACACACCCACACCCACACACACACACACACACACACACACACAAACACACACACACACTTGCACCTGGATGTCGATTGCACACATGCCAAAAAATGTACACACACCTGGCTGACTGATGACTCACAAAACCACACACACACACGACACGCATACTCAACAGACACCCACACACTCACACCTACACACACACCTGCCTATTGATCGAAAAACTCACACACTCACACACACACACACATACACACACACACATATACACACACACACACACACACAAACACACACACACATACACACACACACACACATATATGCACACACATACACACACACACACACACACACACAACAAAACTCTTGGCTGTTGATTCCGTAGTCCGTGGAGTGATGCCAGGATTAGGCTGTTGTCTGTGAGATGGGGGGGTTTATGTTCTTTACAAGCGCTTTTACAGCGGTCAGTGCGGCTGTGTAAATCTGTCCTGATGCACACTCACACACACACACACACACACACACACACTCACACGCACACGCACACTCACTCCGCCTCGGAGACGGTTGCTATGCGGTCCACAGTCCACATAAGCACCACCATCCTACAGGGGAGAGAGCATCGCAGACACACACACAACACTGCCTTAAAAGCACATCTGTGTGAGCAAATATGCTCTTTGCTAGACACTGATACACACATGCGTACACACACACACACACACGCAAACACCCACATACACACACACACAATTTAATTACACACAGATACATAGGCATACACACGTACAGAAACACACACTTATACACATACGCACATGTAAACAGCCACATACACACACACACATACATACATACATACACATTCACTTTCTGTTTTACTCTCACAGATGCATATACATGCACACATATGCACAAATGCCCAAAAACATGCACATACACACACATTGTACACACACACACCCTCTGGCTTCTTCTTTCCATTTGTAAACTCAGTCTGTTAGCCTTTGTCACATAGACACACACACACAGGCACGCACACACACACACACACACACACACGCACACACACACGCACACACACACGCACACACACACGCACACACACACACACATCCCTTTTGACTCTCACACAGCTTACACATACAAACACAGTCTCCTTTTCACTCTCACACAACTTACACACACACACACACACACACACACACACACACACACACACACACACACACACACACACATGGTTTAGTATGCAGTGGGCTGGGCCCTCTCAAGTGTCACTTCTCCCTTTGTCCGTCACTCTACACACTGTCAGGAATTCTCACCTAGTTTTTCTCACCACAAGCACACACACACACACTCACACACACATAAACACATACACACGCGCACACAAACACACACACACACACACACACACACACACCTAAGCGCACATAGGCACGCATGCACATGCATGCACACTCACACACAGACACACACACCGACACAGACACACACACACACACGCGCACACACACACTTCCCTATAGCCCCTCCTCCATGGTTCCCACCCAGAGGAAGATGAGAACCCTGTCAGGAGCAAGTGGTGGAGGGGGGTCGATGGTGGTGTGTGCAGAGGGTCAGTAGCATCTGGAATAACACTCTCTTTCTCTTTCACACATGCACACACACACACATGCACACACACACACACACACACACACACACACACACACACGCATGCACACACGCACACACACACACTCATACACACACACACCACACACACCACACACAACACACACCACACACACACCGCACAAAAACACACACACACTCACACACACACACACACACACACACACACACACACACACTGCAATGACATCAGTGTAGTAAGTGGCAGAGTCCCCTCCCCCAGGTCAGGGCCAGAGAGGCGCCCAGGGGCACAGCAGAGTGGAGCCACTCTCATAAGGACACTAGTGTGTGTGTGTGTGTTAGTGTGTGTGTTTGCTTTTGCATGTGTGTGGGTGTGTGTGTGTGTGTGTGTTTGGTTTTGCATGTGTGTGTGTGTGTGTGTGTGGGTGTGTTTGTGTGTACGTGTGTGTGTGTGCGTGTGCTTTTGTGTGTGTGTGTGTTTGTGTGTGTAGTGGCAGGAAGTATCTGCCATGTCTTTGTTTATGCACATGTGTTTGGTTGTGTGTGTGTGTGGGTGGGTGTGTTTGTGGGTGTGTGTTAGATAAATAGAGAGAGAGAGAGAGGGACAGAGAGAGTATGTTACCCTGTGTGTGTGTGTGTGTGTGTGTGTGTGTGTGTGTGTGTGTGTGTGTGTGTGTGTGTTTGAGTGTCATGTTGGGGTTGTCTTAGTCAACCATGAAAAGACCCTCTTTGATATCCTTACCCTCTCCGCTGCCATTTGTTGTGAACATGCCGGCTTAGAGTCCAGATGGGGCGGTGGCTTTGAGGCGGCCATCTTCTTTTCATCAGGCCTCTTTGCCTGTGGCCACCGCCATGACATCACATGGGCATCATGACAAACATGACCGCACCACACACACCACAACACAGGGGTCCAAACAGCAGCAGGCGGTCAGAGTGCAGAGGCACAGACCCAGAAAAACACACACATACACACACACACACACACATATATATACATATGCACACACACACACACACACACACACACACAGTATGATTCAGAGGTCGATAAGAGGAAAAGAGTGCATGCACACACACACAGACATACACACACATGCATGCATGCCAACCACACACACATACACACAAACTCGCACAAAACCACATACACACAGACGAAACAAATAACAGGTTTAATCAATGGCAGGTGATCAGAGACAAGGAGCACACACACACCCACTGATACACACACATCACACACAACACACGTATACACACACGTATTACACACACACACATAACAACATAAAAGTTCAAACAGCATGAGCTTATCAGAGTGGATTCCAGAGGGACATCCAAATACACTCACAAAAAACACATGCATATTAACTCTCTTTCATGCACACACACGCACACACACACACACACACACACGTGTACACACACACATGCACGCACACACACACAGACACATATGTACACACATACACGTGTTCAGTACGCACACGCACACACACACTCACACATACAGTATGTACACACATACACACAAATGCACACAATCACACACCCACACACACATTAACACACACTAACACACACTAACACACACACAGGTAATCAGAGAGGGCAAGCAGAGTGGAGTTGAAGCGGAGGCTGGAGCTGGACTGAGAGCTGGAATGCTTCACCTTTGGCTGAGCTGCGTCTGTGTGCGGCCCAGCGCCGTGTTTGCACAGATGACAGCCATTAGCCATGAGCAGCGCAGGCCAAACGCACAGCACCACACAGCACCATGATGTCAGTCAGACAGGCAGCCTTGGGCTCCATTAACTGGGCATTTGTGCCTGTCTTATTCCTCCCCAGTTAATTTATCTGATCACATGTCTTTTCTTCTCTTCTCTTTTTTTGTCTTTTCTTTTCTCTTCTTTTCTCTTCTCTTTTGTTCTGCCTGTCCCTGTTGTCTGTGATGTCTGCTCTGCTCTGCTCTCAGGACGAGTGTCGCAACTTCATCAGAGTGCTCCTGAGCAGACAGGACGGACTGTTTGTGTGCGGCACCAACGCCTTTAACCCGCTGTGTGCCAACTATACGGTAAGTTGCCTTCTATTACACACACACACACACACACACACACACACACACACACACACACACACACACACACACATACACAGGCACACAGACACCAACGCCTTTAACCCGCTGTGTGCCAACTATACGGTAAGTTATCTTCTATTACATACACACACACACACACACACACACACCTGCAATCCACTGTGTGCCAACTATACCATAAGTTACCTTCTATTACACACACATACACACACACACACACACACACACACACACACTCACACACACTCACACCTGCAATCCTCTGTGTGCCAACTATACCATAAGTGCCTCCCATTCCACACACATATGCGTGCTGATGCACACACACTTACACACACACATACGCGTGCACGCACACACATCACACACGCACATAAACACACACACACACACACTCTACTTCCACCCACTGCGTGCCAACTATTCAGTAAGTGCCTCCGATTCCACACACACACACACTCACATACCCATATGCGTACACGCACACACACACACCCGCAACCCAATGTGTGCCAACTATACCTTAAGTGCCTCTGACACACACACACACACACACACTCACACACACAACTACACACACACACACACATAAAGGCCTTTAACCTGATGTGTGCCAACTATACCTTAAGTGCTTTTGATTCCACACACATACACATGCACGCACACACACCCTCACACACACACTCACACACCCACTCACACGCCCCCAAAACCGCTGTGTGCCAACTATACAGGCATCTTAGTCCATACACCCATGCATGCAGGCGCACACTAACACACACACACACACACACACACACACACACACACACACACACACACACACACACACACACACACACACTTGCACACACAAATGCTTTCAACCCACTGTGTGCCAATCATACTGCAAGTGCCTCAGATTCCACATACACACACACATGCAGGCACACACACTAACACACACATACACACACACACACACACACAAACACACACACACATGCCTTCAACCCTCTGAGTGCCAACTATACCATGGGTGCCATAGATTCCACACACACAATCTTTTTTTTTAATGCATACGTGCCATACATAGTTTTGAAACAAAGCACATTCTGATACACACAGACATGCATAGTCTTTAAGGGGGCATACATACACATAGCACAACTAGGTTTGATACAAAACACATTCTCATACGCACACACACACACCTACACACACATACACACACACACACACACAGACATACACACACACACGCACACACAGACTGAATACACACATGCAACTTTTGATACAAAACACAGTCTGATATGCACCGCAAAGACACGCATACACACACACACACACACACACACACAGTTTCACACACACACGCTCTCACAGACAGATATTCTCACGCCCACACACGGGCTCATTAGAGCTGTGTGCTCTCAGCATGTCTAGACCTCAGCAACATGCCAAGTGTTAGCTCACCTCTCTAATGACGGGAGCACCATTGATTTTCCCCCGCCCTGCGCCCGCCCCCACCCCCACCCTCACCCTCACCCTCACCCCCACCCTCACCTGCGGCCGGGGAGATCCTCCGCATTTCGATCACACCGCCTGCCTGTCTGTCTGTCTGTCTGTCTTTCTTTCTTTCTTTCTGTCTGGTTTCTATTTTCTAATTCCTGGATTTTCTTAGATACAGTCGTGTTTATCTTAGTCAACAATGAGTCATTGTGGGGACTTAGAGCTTCTTTTTCTCAGATAATTGCCAACGATTTGTA
>CM059276.1:9645831-9663331 GCA_030347295.1 Setipinna tenuifilis | reverse complement strand
TGTATGTATTCTAAAAGACTCTGCCTGTGTCTGTTAAAAAGACTATGTGTGTGTGTGTGTGTGTGTGTGTGTGTGTGTGTGTACATGTGTGTGTGTGTAATGTTTTTGTACATCTCCTTGCAGAGCCCTACTTTATCAGCGCTGTGGAGTGGGGAGCACACATCTATTTCTTCTTTCGAGAAATCGCCATGGAGTTTAACTACCTGGAGAAGGTAAACAGCATCCGTGCTTGCTGCTGACTTGAAAAGGTCACTTGAAGAAGTAGAATTAAAAAAAAAGATACAATAAAATAAACTCATCTCTTGCTCACTTCCTACACCCCCCACCATCCTTTCACCCACCCCCACCCCGACACCACCACTTCCACACAACTCCACCCCCCCACACACACAACTACACTTCCACACCTCCTCCACCTTCCATGTTCAGATGTTCAGTCGCTTGTAATTACTTAACTGGAAATACCAACAGCTTCCTCACCAGCGAGGGTTACATCTTCAAGCATGTTTGCACCAGAGATTTAATTTCCTCTCCATGCAAAGCTAGAAGTTGGCTATTTTAGACCGAGGGAACAGGGGGGAGAGTGGGAGAGAGGGAGAGAAGAGAAGGAGGGTGGGAGGGAGGGAGGGAGAGAAAAGAAGGAGGGAGGGAGGGAGGGAGGGGAAAGAAGGTTTTTCATCTTCAGTTACTCAAATAGCTCCAGTCACCCTAGCATCGAAAATATGTGCTCATGAAAAAAACATACTGGGGTAACAAGCACTTTTTTTTATCTAATAAATTAGCAATTCCCAATGGGGGCGAATGTGCTTATGCAGGCACTCTCTCCTCTCCTGTCTCCTCCTCTCTGTTTATGAAGCTAACACTAACAACATTCTCCATATTTCATTCCTCCAAATTGAGCCCAGGCCCAGTGTATTGTGTGGACACGACAGGCTCGGTCCAATCTTTAGACATTTTTTTTTTTTGAGTCTGCTATTGTATTGTATATTTTTTCATTCATTCATTCAGGAGTGTGTGATTAATTCAAGCGTATAAAATAATAACTCATGCTGATATGACACAAGTGGTGGAGGAGGCTGTTGCAGTCAGTGTTGTTGTTGAGGACGTGTTGAATGAATAGACCTCCCGTGTGTCCTTATGAGCGGATTTGGCTTCTTTGTGTGTGTGTGTGTGTGTGTGTGTTTGTGTGTGTGTAGATAAGTGCTTTTTTGACAGTAGTGAAGGGAAACACTGATAAATGGGGTGGTCTGTTTATATTTGTTGTTGGATAAGTATGTGTTTGTATTTGTATTTATCTTAACCCATGTTTGTTTGAATACGAATGGCCACATGTATGATTGTGTGTGTGTGTGCGTGTGTGTGTATGTGCACGTGTGTGCGCACGTGTGTGTGCGTGTGTATAAATGCAAGGTTATAACTGAGTGTGCATTTTTCCATCTGTGTGAGTGTGTAAATACATGGTTTTAACTGAGTGTGCATTTTCCCATCTGTGTGTGTGTGTTCAGGTGATGGTGTCTCGCGTGGCGCGTGTGTGTAAGCGGGACCTGGGCGGTTCCCAGCGTGTGCTGGAGAAGCAGTGGACGTCGTTCGTGAAGGCGCGGCTCAACTGCTCAGTGCCCGGAGACTCCCACTTCTACTTCAACATGCTGCACTCCACCAGCCCCATCATCAGGATGCACGGACGGGACATCATCCTGGGGGTCTTCTCCACACCCTCAAACAGGTACACACACACACACACACACACACACACACACACACACACACACACACACACACACACACGGTTACACACACACATACACACACACAGGCATGCAGGCACGCACACACAAACATACGCATACATACATGCTCTTTCTGTGCTCTTTCTTTCACACACACATACACACACACACACACACACACACACACACACACACGCCCACTTCAGCATTGTTAACTCAACCAATTCTAACATGAGTGGGCACAAACATCATCCTTTGAGTCATTCTTTACACCATTAGGGTAAGCACACATACACACACACACACGGACATACACACACACGCACACTCTTACAGCCACACTTTTACATTTCTAAAAATGCCATATCATAAAACAGACACTCAGACTCAGACAGATAAAAACTATTCTCAGAATCACACACGCATTACGTGTCAAACACACTGTGGAAGCCGTGTACACACACTCACTGACCAGCGCAAACATTCCATAAAACACACCCTTGACCTGCTGTGAGTGTGAGCGTGCCATGCACATATCTGTGTCTCAACACCCCCCCATTAGACACTGTGCTTACACGAGTCCTGATGTTGCTACAGGCAACACTCAAACAGGTGTGTTACACACACTCACACACACACACACACACACACACACACACACACACACACACACTGATTTACAATACACAGTGTCTGTGGAAGACACAAATACACACACACACAAACGCGTGCACACGCACCCACACACACTGCTTTGCAGGGCACACTTTGATGAAGACACACTCACACACTCACACACACACACACACACACACACACACATAGGCGCACACACAGACGCATACATACATACATGCTCTTTCTGTAGCACACACACATACACAAATCACATAACACATACACACACACACACACACAAACACAGACAAATCACATAACACTCACAGACAGGTACACAAGCACTCATGCACACACACTCACTCACCACCTTTGAGGAGTGTGTAAGTGCCTGTGATCTGGGGTATGCCTATGGAAATGGCCAAACAGGCAGATGGGTGCAAAAGTGTGGAGAGATAAAGGGTGAATGAGAGAGAGAGAGAGAAGGAGAGAGAGAGGGAGAGAGAGAGAGAGAGAGAGAGTGGGAAGAGAAGAGAGAGAGAGCAACCCGGGCACCACTCAACAGCACTCAACACACGTGTTACGGGTACGCAACCATAGAAAGAGAGAGAGAGGGTGATAGACAGAGACAGAAGGATAGAGAGAAAGAAAGAGAGAGGAGACTGAGAAGCTTTTCATCTGAGAGGAGAGGGGAAAGGGGAGAAAGCAGAGGCGGAAGAATGGGAGGAGAAGAGAAGAGCGGAGAGGAGAGGAGAGGAAGAAGAGGAAGAGGAGGAGGAGGAGGAGGAGGGCAGGCATGGTGATGAAGAGTGATGCGGTTGCTGAACGAGGGGAATGAACAAAGGAGAGGAGAAGTGGCAGGGAGCCTGATAAACAGCCTTTCTGCTGCACTCACCGAGAGAGGAAGATGGAGGGGCGGGTTTAGAATGCAGGGGTCTGTGTGTATATGTGTGTGTGTGTGTGTGCATGCGTCTATGTCTGTGTGTTTGTGAGTCGTACGCGTCTGTGTGTGGTGTGTGTGCGTGGGGGTGTGTCGTATGTATTTGTGCATGTGTTTGCATCTGTCTGTGCTTCTATTCAACCAGGAAGATGTTTGATGAAAAGAGAGGGGTGTCTGGGCTTGTGTGTGTGTGTGCGTGTGTGTGTATGTTTCTGTGTGTGTGTGGGCACATGTTTGTGTGTGTTTGTGTGTGTGTGTGTGTGTGTTTATGTGTGTGTGTGTGTGTGTGTGTGTGTGTGTGTGTGTGTGTGTGTGTGTGTGTGTGTGTGTGTGTGTGTGTGCATGTTTGTGTGTGTGTGTGTGGAGCACTCCCGTCATGCAGATGAAGCCAGAGCTCAGTTAATGCCAGCTCTAATAACAGCTCACACACACAACACCCGCTGCTGAGATGTCTAGAGAAGGGGGGGGGGTGGAGAGGGAAAGAAAGAGAGGGAAAGGGAGGGAGAGAGACAGAGAGAGAGAGAGAGAAAGAAAGGGGGAATACAGATGCAGAGAGAGAAAGAATGAGAGACTGAGAGAAAAGGGGGAATAGAGATAGAGAGAGAGAGATAGAGATAGAGAGAGAAAGAACGAGAGACTGAGAGAAAGGGGGGAGAACTACAGATGGAGAGAGATGAAGAAAGAGGGGGAATAAGAATGGAGGGAAAGAGAAACAGCAGGGGAGAGAAAAAAAGTACAACAAGAGATGGGGGACGGATATAGACAAAGAGCAACAGTGGAAAAAGAAATAAAGAGAACGAGAGAGAGAGAGCAATTGAGGAGAGGAGGGGAGAGAAAAAAGGGGAGACGGAGAGAGAGAGCAATTGAGGAGAGGAGAGGAGAGAAAAAGGGGAGACGGAGAGAGAGAGCAATTGAGGAGAGGAGAGAAAAAACGGGAACGACGGAGAGAGAGAGCAATTGAGGAGAGGAGAGGAGAGAAAAAAGGGGAGATGGAGAGAGAGAGAGCAATTGAGGAGAGGAGAGAAAAAAGGAGAGACGGAGAGAGGGAAGCACTCAAGGGTGAGAAAGTCAATAATGGGCAACATCTGCACCAGCGCATCTTCTCTGTTGTTTGGCAATGAAAACCTTGAGTCATCAGCTGGATCCTGTGTGTGTGTGTCTGAGCATATACACTCTGCACACACACACACACACACACACACACACACACACACACACACACCGCTTTAGTGACCACTGCATACACACACATACATACACACACACACATGCTGCTTTAGTGACCACTGCATACACACACACACACACACACACACACACACACACACACACACACACCGTTTTAGTGACCATTGCATACACACACATACACACACACATACACACACACAGCTCTTTAGTGACCACAGCACACACACACACACACACACACACACACACCTCTAGTGACTACTGCATACATACACACACACACACACATACACCTCTAGTGACCACTGCACACACACATACACACACACACACACACACACACACACACATACACATACCCCTATCTCCCTTTCCCTCTACACTTCCCGCCCCTCTCTCCCTTGTAAACGTGTGGGGAGTGGGAGGCCCAGTGGTGAGATAGCGTAGCTGGCTTAGCTTAGCACAGACACCAGAAGCCTTCCAGACCGCCGCCACACCAGCAGCTCTCTGGGTGAGCCTGCTGAACAAGCAGCCAGACGCTCAGATTAGCAACAGCAGCAGGGTGGACCTCACAAAGGTGTGCAGTGTACACATACATACACACACATATACACACACAGACATACTGACATACACACACGCACACACACACAGACATACACACACTCTCTCTCTCTCTCACAGACACACACATTCTCTCACACATACATACATACACACACACACACACACACACACATACACATACTCACGTGCACACACACACACACACACACACACACACAAACACACACACACACACACACACACACAATTTAACATTCTCTTACTCCTGCCTATCTCTTTTTCATTTTCTCTCTCTCCTGCCTTTATCTGTCATACCCACACGCACACACACACACACACACACAAAAACACATGCACGCATTCATGCAGGCATATAACAGAAACCCACAATCACTGTGTTAAACTGACAGTGGCAGTAAGACACACACACACAAACCTACATGCATGAGCTGCACTAAGTTGTTGTTGGTACACACACACACACAGGAGCGGAGGCTCATTGTTAGAGAAACAGTGCTGTCAGTGTGTGGTCCTCTCTCAGCCCATTACGGAGTGCCGGGGCTGGGGTTGGTGCTGGGGTTGGTGCTGGGGCTGGTGCTGGTGTGTTGGTGCTCTGGCTGTGGCGGGGGCTGCTGTGGCTGCTCCCGCGGTGGCTTGCATGGCCCTCTAAGTGCTCGCAGACAAATTGTTAGCTGCAGCGGGTGGCCGACCCAGCGGGGGGTACACAGGAAAAAAAAGGGCCTTTTCTTGAACGAGGGCCAGTTTTTTTGTTTTCTTTTTTTTCTGTGCCAGTCAAAGTAAGGGCTGTGTGTCCGTGTGTGTGACTGTGTGTGTGGTTGTGGTTGTGTGTGTGTGTGTGTGTGTGTGTGTGTGTGTGTGTGTGTGTGTGTGTGTGTGTGAGTGAGTGACTGTGTGTGTTCCTTTTTGTGTATGTGCCTGTGTGTATGCATTTAGGGGGTGTGTTTGTGTGTGTGGTTGTGTGAGTGCACGCGCATGTGTGTGTGTGTGGTAATCCCTGTGTGTATCTCTAGCTAATGTCTGACATCTGGGGACTGGCTGCTGTGCTCAGCTTTTTATAGGCAGAGGATGTCTGGATGTGACAGCGGGAGTGTGTTTGACATTTCATTAGCCTTTAATGAGTACAGGAGAACTTTCATGACTTTCATCCTATCTGCAATCTCTTTTGCTCTCTCCCTCTCCCTCCCTCTCTCTCCCTCTCTCTCTCCATCTCTCTCAGTCTCTCTTCCTCGCTTTCTCTCTCTCTGTCTCTCTCTCTGTCTTTCTCTTCCTCTCTTTCTCGGTCACTTTCACTTATTCTTTGTGTGTGTGAGGTGTGTGGGTGTTTTAATGCCATAATGTGAAAGATGTACTCTTATTAATGGTGTCACATCTTTGGTTGACAATTTTAAGAGTAAACCATCTTTCACTAGTTGAACACAATTAGTTTTGTCAGTCATGATTATCCACTAATAACCCAGGATCTTTGGTTGAAGAGAAAAGCCACATTTCGGTCTTTTTTGAAAATAATTGCTAACACTAATTGGCTTTGTGCTCTACAACTTAATTTATAAGCCACTGCAGAGGTGAACCGAGCATAATTAAAATTCTCTTGTGTGTGTTTTTCTCTAATAGCTTAAAGTGTATTATGAATTTGGCCCCATGATACTCAGAATGGCAAGAATAGGCAAAAATGTGGAAAAAATATTCAATACATCTGCAATGCAGCCTCTAGAAAGTCATTTGTTATGAGATTTCTAAAGAATAAAAACCATGCCACACCATCCAAAAAAAAAAAAATCTGCCCCTGGAGATGTGTTTCGCATCAAAGCTTGAGATGAAAAATGACAGGAAATACATTCAGCACATCTTCATTTGATATAATGACTTTATTGAAAGGGCTTTAAAGAGGAACTGATGACATTTTGGGATATAAATCCTCCATGTCAGTGTATCTCAGCTGCTGCTGAGGCCACTGCTCTCTCTGGGCCTGAGTAGGTGTGTGACTAGAGCAGAGTGTGTGTGTTGTGCTCAGATGTGTGTGTGTTGTGCTCCGAGTTCAAATAGTCGGCTGGTGTGGCTCCTTATTCCTGCCTCTCCTCAGAGGTCCAGCGGTCAGCCTGGTCACGCGGTCAGTCTGCACTTTCCACAGCTGCCCCCCCACCCCCAACACGCTCTGAAGGTCAGCAGAGATGGAGAGAGCAGGCGAGAGCTGGAAATTGGTGTGAGTGTGCAGGGGCCAGCAGGTGAGCCAGGGCAGGCCTCTGTGGAGAAGCTGGAGGAGAGCGCTTCACTGCGGGGTCAGACTAGAAGGAGAGAGAGCGGGAGAGAAAGATAACAAGAGAGAGAGAGAGGGAGAGAGAGAGACAGAGAGACAGAGAGAGGGTGGAAGAGAAAGCAGGCAAGAGAGAGAGACAGGAGTAGAAAATACAGAGAGATAAAGAGAACGCAAGAGAAAGAAGAGAATAAAAAAACAGAGGAAGAGATGGAAGGAGAGAGGAAGAAAAAAGAAAGAGAGGGAGATAACAGAAGGAGAAAGACATAAAGGGTGGGAATGACAGAGAAGGCAAGAAGAAGAAAAGACAGACATACTGAAGGGCATGTGCAAGAGAAAACAATTTTCTATTATTGTATTTTCATTCAATATCAAAACAAACAGTCCTACATGGTGTTGGTCAGATACAGTAAATCAACATATAAAAATACCCATATCACCTACATACACTTCCATACACATGAAAACAGTAGTAATACATATAGGAAAAAACAACAGAGATTAAAAACTACATGTCAGTATCTGTAGTCATGATTATTGTTATCTTTATTGATTTGTGAAAGTGTTATATAGGTTTATGTAGCCATTTCCCTAGTATGCAACAAACTGTTCCAATTTATGACATGCAAATACTCAATTCCTTAAATGCCCTTTGTAATATCCATTCATGCATCTAACACTGGGCTGTTATGTAATAACATTTCCTATAATGAGTATTTTTACCATCCTCTTGCAGTATATTCATGAAATATTGATCTCTTTTCAGCTGCTCTTGAGATACCCTAAACATATGCTGTGTACCAGTTAGGGGAAATTTGCAATTAAAAAAAAATCTTTTGCAGGGGTTTGTATCCCTCTCCATTATTCTTTGATCCATCCAAAGTCAGGCCTAGAAAATCCATGCTACTTTCCGCAGTCTCTTAGGCATTTCTTCAGATGCATATAAATTCATGAGATGGTATTTTAATCCAGTGTCTAAACTATATGCTTTTCTACCAGACATGTGCCTTGCCTCTGATTATTCATCATTAGTCATCATACTAACATAATATTAGATGTGCAAATAAAGTTACTGTTAAAAGTTTTTTGTTCCCTAGAGAAGTTTGTCTTTGTGAATTTAAAGCAGAGGGTTGTTGCTTCTTCTTTTTTTAATCCAGCATTCAGTGTAGCATGCATTCACATGCACACATACATACATACATACATACATACATACATACATACATACTGTACATACATACATACATACATACATACTGTACATACATACATACATACATACATACATACATACATACATACATACATACACATACACATGCACATACAGTACAGACACATATGTGCATATACATACAGTACATAACTGTGCACATACATACACACCTACATACACCCATGTACACATATTTGCATGTATTATTATATTATTATTAGTAGTATAATAAGTGTTATCGAAACAGGTAGTGGCAACTTGCACATTTTTAGAAAACGGCAGACATCTTCAACCCCTTAAACCCACCACCCCCCCCCCCCATGCCCCATTACCCTCTGGCCCCTGTCACTCCTTGGCAGGGTGAGTGAGTCTTCAAGCCTGTGTGGACACAGCAGTGAATGTGGATGAAGCGTTTACCATGCGGCGCGTATATCATCCGCAGGCCCCAGCACAGGGAGCAGTAAAAGCAGCAGAGACTTCAGAGCTCAGCTCTTGCCCTTGGGGGATGGGGGGGGGGCAGGGGCGTCAGTGCACCCCTGTCTTCTCCAGAAAACCCTCACTCACTCACACACACACACACACACACACAGACACACACACACACACACACACACACACATGCACACTCACTCGCTCACTCACCCCTCATTGTGGTTCTCATATGTCAGCAGCACGGTGGCCACTCTCTGAAAGCTAGCACACAGACACACACACACACACACACACACACACACACTCGTGGGCGCACGCAGACACACACACATGAAGACACATATAATCGTTCTCTCTCCCTCCCACTCTCTGTCTGTCTCTCTCCTCATGTCTCCAGACACACACATACTAACATGCTCTCTCTCTCTCTCTCTCTGTCTCTCTCTCTTTCTCTCCCTGTCTTACACACACACACACACACACACACACACATAAAGTAAATTCAAACCCATATTTGCTTGGACACAACCACCCACATGCTCTACCAAACCAGGAAAAGACATCCATATATGTGAAGGAACTCACATACACTTCATACACACATGCACACACACACACACACACACACACACACACAGTGGAGCTTGGAGCTGACTGCAGAGTGAAAGCAGGGCTTCAGTCAGCAGAATGTCAGAGCAGACCTCACACCGCCCAGAGCCACAGTGGGTACACTTGGAGAGGGGGAGGGAGGGAGAGAGAGAGAGAGAGAGAGAGAGAGAGGTAGGTTAAAACAGAGATATAGGGTTAGAGAAAGGAAGGAAGAGAGAGACAGAGAGGTTAATAGAGAGAGATAGAGAGAGGCAGAAAGAGGTTAAGAGAGAGAGATAAGGACAGAGAAAGGAAGAGAGACAGGTTAAGAGAGAGAGATAGGGACAGACAGAGGAAGAGAGAGGTAGAACAAGGTTAAGAAAGAGATATAGGGACAGAGAGAAGAGAGAGAGACATGGACAGAAAGAAAAAAGAAGGGAGAGAAGAAGAGAGATGTGAAAGAGAGACAGAGAGGAGTTTTGCTCTTACACAGGACATGCAGACATCCAAAAAGAGAGAGAGACAGCTCCTTCCCTCACACAGTCCAGAGGCAGAAAACAGAGAGATGGACAGAGATGGCACACACACTCAAGGCAACTCAGAACTGGCCGACAATTTCCACTCTCTCTGGGTAAAATTAGCAGGCCGTTACCAGGCTTTTTAATAGCGGCAGAGGTCAGTTATTCCAAGCCAAGAAGGACCAAGACCAAAAACAATTCAGCTCCAAGGGCATATTCAGACCTATAGTTCGATTGCTTTGGCCCACACTAGTCAGAAAAAAGTTAAAATGTAAAACAGATGTGGGTACGGTTTGCTTTGACATATGCATACTTCTAAACGAACCAAAATAGACCATGAAGACCATCGCCACCAGATCCAGACCAAAATATGCCAGTTTCCTTAATAATAATGTAGTAAACTCTACTGTTCCATCCAATTTCGCTTGGTTGCTTTTACACCACAGGAACCGTACCAAAGTAGAGCAGATAGTCAAAGACCACCACTTTTGAGAGGTCGGCCGGTTGATTTGGTGCGCACCAAAGTATCATGACTGCATTCACACCAACGAAAACGAACCAAACTAAGAACTTTTGGTTCAAATGGAACGTTTGGTGTGCCCCAAATGCTGCAAGTGTGAAAGCACCCTAAAAGTCTACCCAGATAAGATATACTACCTGGGAACGATTGGAATGGAGTAATGCTCGACCTAGAACAAATCAGTGTCAGATCAGAACCAGAGCAGAACCAAATTAGAACCAAATCAGAACGAGATCACAACCAGATCCAAACCAAATTAGAACCAAGTCAGAACCAAATTAGCACCAAATAAGAACCAAATTAGCACCCAATCAGAACCAAATTACCACCAGATCGGACTTAAACCAGACAAATCAGAACCGGATTAAACCCAGATACAGCTCAGTGTGGTCTGCTAGCACTGGTTCATCCCTGGCTCAGTGCGAGCAGCAATTTTGCTCCCTATCTGCCCTGCTCTGGATATTGCTTCTGAACACTCATGTGTTGTTTTGTCCACTTAAAATGCTGTCAGTAGTGCAGCCCTGACAGATGGGGTCTGCTGTGCAGCGCAGCTCTTCACCTGGCATCTGGCGGCTGGCGGACTGATGGCCTTGAGCTATTTGGGTCCGAGCGCTACGAGCACTACGAGCCCTGCCAGCCAGCCAGCCAGCCAGCCATCTGAGACACACAGCCAGAGCAGAGCGCTCCGTACACGAGCATCAAATGGCCCGTCCATTAGCATTGCTGCCATAGCCCGGGCCATGGTCGAGAGGGCTGCTGAATGCAAATGTGTGTGATAGTAGACCTCAGCTGACCCACATGCCTGGAGACGCGCCCCAGAGAGCCGTAGTAGGCTCTCCAGCACAGTGATGGTTGCAGGGAATTTGTAATGTGAAGTATAAACAGATTTCAGCATGGACGTGGGGGTAAATATGGGGGTTGCTCCCTGATGCCAGGAGATGAAAGAAAATATTGAGACCGTATGCTTCTGAACTAAGAGAGCCCTTACATAAATTAAATGCTGAATGATTCCATGTGAACTTAAGATGAATGTTAGTATATTTCAATATTTCAGGCTTATTGGTATATTAATATTTTTCTTTTTTTTCTGTGATGACAGGGCTGGCAGTTTGCCCAAACAAGAATGTGTGTGTGTGTGTGTGTGTGTGTGTGTGCTGGAGCAAGAGGTCCAAGCATTTATTTAGTCTCTGAAAGGATTGGTACTAGGGGTCTCAGTTTCCATGGTGACACTTCACTTGAACCCTCAGTTGTTAGACCAACACAGCTGTATCATAAACATGTCAGGGCATTTGCTGTTACATGCCTGGACTTGTCATGACAATCTGTGTCCATTTATATATATATATACATGTCAGAGAAGCATTGTAGCTGCTTATTTTTATTTACAGCTGACCAGAATGTGACATAGCAGGTTGTCATGGCATCCAAAGTTCTCAGAGCTGTGGAAACAATTACTGATCAAAATAAAGGCATGGTAAAAAAAAAAAATACATGGAGGCATGGTTAAAAATACAGCATTGTTTATTGGAAGGAAATTGAGTGTCACCATGACAGAAAGTTCAAATAAAACAGTTCCTGTTTCTGTCAGAATTCCCAGTATTCTGCGCTTGTGTCCTGGACTCACCTTCTGGACGTGCTTTTCCAGCTGCAGAGATCAGAGGGACAAATTCACAGAGAGAGAAACAGACAAAACGTCAGAGAAAAACGAAAGAGGGGGGGGGGGAGGAAGGGGAAGGAAGGGAGAGAGGAAGAGAGAAAGGGGTGGTATCTGCAGGAATAGGCTGAGTCACCTCGCCTAGCTGTCTGTTTTGTGTGTTGTGCTCAGAAAAAGAGCTTTTGTCACACTCTGCCAGGGACAATCACTCTCCTCTCCTCCGCTCTCCACTTTCCTCCATGAGGACAGGAGACAGTTATGCGCTGGCAGGACTTGTGCTCCACCTCTGAGTCAGACTTCCTGTCAGCGCCTCAGTAGACTCTCGGGTATGCATACCAGTGCGAGGAGCAATGCGCTGTTGGTGCGTAGGACGATGCACTGTTCAGTCGCGTTCAGTCGGGAGCAGATGTTTCTCCTGCTGCTGTGACCTCAGATGCAGCCTCGACAGGTGACGGGAGTTCAGGAACATTCTAGAACACACCGTAAAGCCGAGCCAGGAAAAATTAGCAAGTTCAACTCCCAGTTCTCACCACGACCCATTAAAAGACAGCACTTTTTTTTGTACTTTGTGTGCCATTGTGTCTTTATTTTCTTGTGCAGAGTGCATCAGACTGTTTTTGAGGGGGTGTTTTTTTTTGAGATTGGGCAAAAAAAAGTGCTTTCATTTTTGATGAGGTGAAGTCTGAAACTCATCAGGCAGCAGCGCTCTCTGTACGGGGCCTGCGGCGCCTCTGCTGTGCTCCTATCTTAGCAACCAGCACGGCTGTGTTTATGAGACTCAGAGAGGAGAGGAATCTCAGCACAAGCAGAAAAAGCTCAGACAGTATTATTAATGATTAGCCCACAACCCTAACTGTGAAGTTGAAGTTATTAAATTAAGTCTTCATCTCTCCTTCTTCTCTCTCCTTCTGTCTCTCTCTCTCTCTGTTTTTTTTCTATATACCTCCTCCTACCCCTCTCTTCTCTGCCACTCTCTTTGTCTTCCCTTCCTGTCTTATCCTCTCCTCCACTCTTGTCTCCCTCTTTCCCTCGCTCTATCTATCTGTTTGTCTCCTCCAGTATCCCTGGATCAGCGGTGTGTGCCTTCGACATGGAGCAGCTGGCCAGTGTGTTCGATGGCAGGTTCAAGGAGCAGAAGTCCCCCGAATCCATCTGGACTCCGTTCCCGGACGAGCTCCTTCCGAAGCCCAGGTAGGGGTCCTGACAGTGGGGGCCTTTAAATGGTCCGAGAGGGGAGATGAAGACGGAAAGAGAGCGAGCAGTGGTGTTTATCGGCACGCTCCAGTCCGCCTGACTCACTCACCGACTGCCCTCTGCTCTCTGCTCTCACATCTGTTTTCTCTCAGGCCCGGAGGCTGCGCTGGCCCTGGTTCCAAGTACAACTCCTCCAACTCCTTCCCGGACGAGATGCTGAACTTCGTCAAGACGCACCCCCTGATGGATGAGGCCGTGCCCTCGGTCGGTCAGCGACCTTGGATAGTCAGGACTATGGTCAGGTGAGGCTCCCGCTCTCGTTCTCGCTCCCAGCCTTTTTCTCTCTCGCTCGCTTTCTGTCTGTCTGCCTGCCTGCCTGTCTGCCTGTCTGCCTGTCCGTCTCATCCTGCCTGTCTGCTGTTTTTCTTCTCCACCATTTTTCCAGTCTTTCTCTGTCTGTTATTCTTTCTATATCTTCCTTTCTCCCTATCTCTCTTTCAAACAGCCATCGGATTTCAACTTAGACTGCTTGTTTATTGTTGAAGCGCACTGTTCTCTATCTCTCTCTCTCTCTGTCTCTCTCTCTCTCTATCTATTTCAAAAACACACACACACACACATACACACACACACACCCTGCTCATCCCTCCATCTGTGTGAGGGACCTGTCCGCAGGGAGTGTGAGGCTGTAGGCCCTGGCAGCTGGAGATCGTCACACCCCGCTGGCCCAGAGCCGTGAGAAGATCACTGTCACAAGCTGTTTGGCCAATTGTTTGAGCTCTCCCCTCGGCGCCGCTTTCTTTTTTTAGCTTCCCGCCGCTCCATATGCGGAGAAGCACCGCGCGGAGTGGAGGCCGTGGTGGAGGAGGCCCATCCCCGGTGCTATTGTTACAAGAGCAGGCAGTTTGGGCTTAATTACATTAATGACTCTTCACGTTAATGCATTCTACCGCCCGCCCGCCCGCTTGCTCGCCCGCCCGCCCGCCTGCCTCCCTCCCTGCCTGCCTGTTTCTCTGCCTTGCCAGGGACGAGTTTTGATTAATATTTCACGTCTGAAACTCAGCCTGTGTTTGTCTCGAGGGGGTGGTGGGGGGGATGAGAGACTAATGTTGGCCAGACACCAGGCTGCCTGTGAGTGATGCTTGGCTCTGCGCTGTGTGTTTCTTGTGTCCGGCAGGTACCAGCTGAATAAGATAGTGGTGGACACGGAAGCCGGGCCCTACCGGAACCGCACCGTCCTCTTCCTGGGCTCCAGCCGGGGAACCGTCCTCAAGTTCCTCATCATGCCCAACTCCAACAACACGGTGACCAGCGGGAACATCCTCCTGGAGGAGATGGAGGGCTTCAATGCAGACAAGTATGTTTACATTTGTTTGTACATTTGTGATGGAGTGACCATTACTAGGGTTGTGGGTGTGCTCTGACTGCCATACCAAGGAGCCTGGATCTTTGGTGTTGCGGTTAGAGCTCACATTTGATACCCTGGAGACCCTGGAGACCCTGGAGACCCTGGTTCATAGACAGGTGCGGTGTCTTCTCCTCCCCTTCGCTACACATTTAAAGCACACTTTCATCTGTCTCACTCAATCCCAAAACCACAATGTCATTTATCTCCCTTAACAAGGGAATTATCTTTTCTGATTGGCTGATGAGATGGACATTTTCTAGGAACTAGCTACCTTTAAAGTAGATCTCAAAGCAAAAGGTGACCTGCCATTCGATATTAAAGCATTTATGAGTGACAACCATGCCAACTGTAGTAACTTGATGGTTAAATGACTATCCCACGTTCAGCTATCATTCCTTAGAGTTTGAAATGGAAGGTCAGAGCAGTTTTTTGTCAGTGTTATTTTTTGCGCAGCACTTGTTGATGCACAATACACAATTTGTCCTTGCACTTTTGAGCTAAATAAGAGAATAACACCCTTTTACCTCAAGGGGCATTCTTTTTTATTTAGCACCTTCCTGAAACGTGAGGTTATTTTATTTGAAAAAAAAAAAAAATGACATGACACTATGACAATAGCAATAGCAATTTATACAGTGTAGACAACAATTAGACAGCAATGACAGCATAACCACAGCAGCAAAACAATGAAGGGACGGCAACACAGTTACACAACAGCAACAGTGATTGCACAAGCTAATTGACAGGACAGCAATTACAGCATCACAGACAAACAAGCAAGATGGCAGATGGGGATGGAAGGGGGGGGGGCTATGGGTTGCGTGTACTGGAAAGATGTGTTTTTCAGCTGGCTTTGAAGGAGATTATGTTAGGGCTCTCACAACACATGTTGTGCTAACGTGTTGCAAAGTCTGTAGGGTAGAGAGATTGAAAGATGCAAACACACACACAAACACACATACACACACACACACACACACACACACACACATACAGTTGTCAAGTCTCGTTTACCCATTTCATTACACATAGGCTCAATGTGTGTGAGACAGGACAGAAAAGGACACACACATACACACACACACACACACACACACACACATACAGTTGTCAGGTCTCGTTTACCCATTTCATTAGATGTAGTCTCAATGTGTCAGACGAGAGTGAGTGACACAGAGGGCCTGAGCGAACCCAAGCTGCCTGAGCACAGCACAGCACAGCACAGCACAGCACAGCACAGCACAGCACAGCACAGCACAGGTGGAGTAAGGGAGAAGGTGACAACAGCCCTGTTGGTCAGACGCGGTGATGGTGACGGTGACGGTGATGGCGCTGTCGCTGCCGTGAGTGACAGAAGTGTGTTTGGTGGCGGCGCAAACACACTGACTGTGGCAGCACGGGGGACCGCAGAGGACCGCAGAGGGGGGGGGGGGAGCTGGCAGACTCAACAGATGGAGCATTAGTCGCTTATTATCTCACGCTGAAGGCAATAAGACGGCTTTTTAAGCAAGACTCCCCTACCCATAGCTACTGCGCTAATTGCTTTGCAAATCCCCATCGCCGCTGCTGCTGCGGCTACAGCAAGAGGGACACGCTTTCTTCTCACTGCTCCCAGATCCCTTTGTGGCAGATGTGTTTGTCGCACATGCTCACACACACACACGTTCGTGCGCACACACTGCACACACACACACATGCAGGCACACATTTTCACACACACATCCACACGAGCACATTCACAAATACATTAACACATACACACACACACACACCTACACACACTCAGACATAGTCTTGCACATACACGGACAGTCACATCTACACGCACACACACACACACACACACACAGACACACACACAAAAGAACACATACACAGTTTTTTTCTCTCTTGTTTTCTTCTTTCTTCACTCTTAAACTGAAGAGTTGTGAAACAATGTAAGTGAGAGGATGGGGTGTTGTGGAGAGGTCTGGAAATGTCATCTGCGAGCACGGAGCTGACAGCACTTAGCTGCCCTATCGGAGAGCCATGCTGGCCAGCCCGGGATTATCAGATAGCACTAATTCGCTTAGCAATTCCATTCATGGCAGGGAAGCTCAGACACACACACACATACACACACACACAGATACAGATACACACACACTTAAACACACAGATACAGACACACACACATACACACACAGATACAGGCACACACACACACACACACACACACACGCACACACACATACAGACACACACACATACACACACACACAGATACAGACACACACACACATACACATACACACACACACATGCACGCACACAGACACACACTCACAGATACAGGCACACACTCATACACACACACTCACTCTTTCACTCAATCAATTAGAAAGGCACACAGACATTCAAACACACTTACACACACACATACACACTGAAATACATACACTCTCATATTCAGTCCCACGTGTCTCTCACTCACACACACACACAAACACAGACATGCACAGACACACACACGCACACACAGGCACACACACTCACTCTCTCAATCACTCAGTTGGACAGGCACACAGACACACATACATACTGAAATTCAAACACACTTACACACATACACACACACACTGAAATACATACACTCTCATATTCAGTCCCACGTGT
>CM059276.1:9630831-9633331 GCA_030347295.1 Setipinna tenuifilis | reverse complement strand
CTTTTCCTACGAGCGGATAACCGTTCACATCCTAAATGGCTTTTCTCCTCCATTTCCTCCGTGTCGTGCCGCCTTGTATTCGCAAACGAGCGCCTACACTTGCCTGGCTGCCGCTGCCTCCATTGCCCGCCTGTGCCTGTGCCTGTGTCAGTGCCGGTTGCCTGTGGCTGTGTCAGCTCCTCGGCAGCCCAGGAAAGAAAAAAAAAAAAAACAACGGGAGATGTGTTTGTGCAGAAAAACTCATCAGCCAAAGTCAAGCGTGTTAAACCAGGCGTCAAATGGGGAGGATGCTGTCACTGCAGGGAAGGAGTCGCCTCGTGCTCTGGCTGTCGCTCCGCTCCGTTCTGCTCCGCTCCGTCGTCTCCAGACAACAGGGTTGCAAACTTGCCGTCTGCGGAGGAGAGAGAGAGAGAGAGAGAGAGGCTGTCTCTCGCTTTATTGCTTTATTTTTTTTTCTCCTATTCTTTCGTTCTCACCCAGTTTCCCAAACATCTTCCGCCGCCTGAGCCTGAAACTGAAGCGCTAGTTAATTCAGCGGCCGTGTATGTGTGTGTAGGTGTGTGTGTGTATGTGTGTGTGTGTTTGTGTTTACGTGTGTGTGTGTGCGTGCGTGCGTAAAACGTCTGAACTCCATCCGCCTCCCGCCGACAACGCTGATGATGCAGCTGTCGCCAGCACACTGTGGCGTAATGACATACCTTCATCGCCGAGCCCATGCATATGGAAGCAATTATGCCCCTGTGAAAATATTTCCTGAAGTAATGTGGGGTTTTGACTCAGCGAACAGCAGGTTGCAATCTCGCTTTAATTGAGGTCCGCCGCTGCACATCGAGAAGGCCAAAGAATGAGAAAGCAAAAAAAAAGCAAGACAGAGAGAGAGAAAGCGTAACAATCAGACAGAGATGGAGGTGAAGTGAATGACGGAGAGAGAGAGAGTGAGAGAGAAAGATGGAGAGGAGCAGAGAGGGAGAGATTGATCAACACGAAAGGGGAGTCACCTTGTAGAGTTATAATCGTGTTCAAGAGTTGCAGCAATCTTCCTGATATATGCCCTCATCTATATGCATGTTCACCGTAAATCCTAATTATTAGACCTTACTTTAAAAAGCAAGGAAAAGGATTGCCCTAAAAAAAAGCAAACTAAAGAGAACTTAGAATTGAAAGCTCAGCTTACAAGGGACTATATTTCCAAAGGCAATCTATATGCTTTTTTAAGTAAGATCTGCTAATTAAGAAATTACAGTGTTCACTTCCAGCTTACCAAATAGTTGCTTTTTTAACGTCTTAAATTTTTAGTCACCTTACCACACTGAAATTTGAACACAGTAATGATGGAGGTTAACCATTTTTCCATATTGTGCCTGCTATCATAACACCAGTATTTGACCACTTTTTTTAATATTGTGCACAATATGTCAATGTATGACCGATTCAACCACTTTTTCATACCGCACCTGGTGTTTGGACACATTAGGGATTTGATGACTTCACCACATTGTGCCTGATATTTGGAAACACTAAAAAATGTGACGTTTTTTCCATCTTATGCCTGAAATTTGAGCAAGTTAAGGAGTTGAGCACATTTCCATATTGTGTCTGGTGTTTAAACACGTTAGGGTAAACTTCCCTTCAGTCTGAGCTTCCGTCTCGCCTGTGCAGAGTTATATATGTGGGAATTACTACACACACACACAAATGGGCGCGCACGCACACATGCACACACACATACACACATACACACACACACGTGTTGGCAAATTTACTGAAGCGGGGCCTTGTAATTGGTTTGGGTTAGCACAAGCACCCACTTTGGAATTTGACCGTGTGTGTGTGTGTGTGTGTGTCTGTGTGTGAGTCCAAGTGTGCGAGAGAGATAGTGTGTGTGTGTGTGTTTACACAGCAAGAGAGTTGTTAGCCGGCGTGACTGGAGGAGCTAACCTCAAGATGAATGTGCTCCCTGCCTAGGGACCCTGAGGCAGTCCATCTTAGTCCAGTGCCGATGGCTTGTCTGAGTCATTTATGGCCCGCTGGCCAAGGCCACTCTTCCACTCCACTCTGACGCCTGAGCCAGGCCAGGGTGCTACGCCTGTCCCCAGAAATTTGATAGCGAGAGGCTAAAACCTCACAAGAAGCCCGCCACCCATTCCGCTCAGCTTCAGGGGGAGAGTGTTAGGCCGTGGGAAATGTGAGGGGCTTGCATGTTTCTGCTCTCGAGTGGAGTGGGTGTGTGTTTGTGTGTGTGTGTGTGCGTGTGCGTGTGCATGTGTGTGTGTGTGTGTGTGTGTGTGTGTGTGTGTGCAGTGATTAGAGGAGAAGAACTCTGGAGAGCTCTGGGCCAGTTTTGGATTTCTGGAGAGGTGTGTGTATGTGTGTGTGTTTTATATGTAAGTGTGTGCTAGAGTTGCATATGTGTGTGTCTGTGTGTGTCGGTATGTGTGTGCATTTGTGGGTTTTGTGTGTGTGTATGCATGTGTGTTTGCAGGTGCTCGTGTGTGTGTGT
>CM059276.1:9610831-9625831 GCA_030347295.1 Setipinna tenuifilis | reverse complement strand
CTGACAGGACTGGCGGCTTCCATTACACCTTAATAAGCGAGCTGTAGATGGAGGAGAAGAGGAGAGAGGAGAAGGGAGGAGAGGAGAGGAGAGGAGAGAGGAGGAGAAGGGAGAAGAACAGAGGAGAAAAGATAGTAAGAGAAGGAAGGAGGTGAGAGATAAAAAGGAGAGGAAGAAATAAGTTGAGAGGAGTTGTGAGAAGAGTCGGGAGAAGAGCAGAGCCGAGGAGCTGAGAGGAGAGAAGAGGAGAGGAACGGACAGAAAATGAACGTAAAAGAAAAAAGGAATGGTATGGAAGGAGTCTGGTAGAAAGCAGACAAGTGAAGAAATAGTAGAAGCAGAAAAGAAAAGGGGAGAGAAAAGTGGGTAGGATACAAGGAGTGGGGTGGAAAGAAGCATAGAGGAAAAATGATGAAAGTAGACAAGGGGATAAGAAATGGCAGAAGACGAGAGACGAAAGTAAAAAAAAAAAGAGAAAAGAAGAGAGGGCTCATGAGGAGTCGGGCGGAAAGGAAAGAAGAGCAGAAGAGAAACGAGCGGAGAGAAGAGAAGAGAAAAAAAGGGGAGCACGTAGCGGTCTCGGCCCCCACAGGGAGGCCCAAAGAGCAAGAGAGGCCCCTGAGACCGTCCTCCATCTTCTCCTCTCCTCCATTTCAGTTTCTGAGCCATAGGCACAAACACAAGGCCTACAAAAGAGAGCCCTCCCCAATGGCAAAGTCCTTTTTATTGCAGGCACACCTTTTGCAAGCCCCGCATGAGAACGAGGGAGAGAGAGAGAGAGAGACGGCGAGGATAGAAAAATAAGAAAAAAGAAAGTATGGTGGTGGGCAGAAGCAAATGGCGAGGGAACACTCTAAAAGGGATGAGTTTTTTTTTTTTTTTTTTAAAGGTGCACTTTTCATCAGATGGCTAGACATGTGCCAACACACACACACACACACAGTCGCAGACCCACACACCTACACAGTCGCAGACACACACACACACACACACACACACACTAAACACACATACACACACAGGCTCTGCGTACACCTACAAACACACACACACACACACATATACACACACAGGCACATACACACACTTAACACACACACACACACACACACAAAAACACACACACATACACACACAGGCTCTGCGTATACATACACACACACAGACACACACACACACGCACACACACACACACACAGCATAGCTCCTGTCGCTTGCCTGTACGGTAGCGTCCATCATGCAATTGGTCTCCGGGCTGGCATGGCTAGCGCTAGGCTTCTTTTCATTGTCTCGGCGGGGCAGAGCAGAGCAGAGCGGAGCAGAGGCGGGATCTCAGGTTCCTCATTCAAAGCCGCTCAACACTAACACTGAGATTCAATCCAGCTGAGTGCCATTACGGCCGTCCTCAGATGTTAACGAGATCGCCCAAGCACAGCTCCGCCGCCTCACTCACAGCATTAACTACGAGGGCTGAACGGGGGGATAGACACACAGACCACAAACAAAAACATTCACGTCTCACTCAATCCTCTTCTTTCTCTCTCCTTCCCTCTCTGTCTTAATCTCTCTCTCCCTCTCTCTCTCTTTTTGTCTCTGCCTCTCTCTCTCTGTCTCTCCTTGTTTGTCTGTGTGTCGCTCTCTGTCACACACACACACACTCTGTCTCTCTCTCTCTTTCTCTCTGTCTCTCTCTCTCTCACACACTCACACACAGACACACACATCTCTATCTCCACCTCGTCTTGATAGACATGGACCACAAACAAAACAGTCACGTCTTTCTCAATGCCCTTATCTCCCTCTCTCTCTCACCCACACACACTCACACAGGTCTCTCTCTCTGGCTCCCTTTCTCAATTTAATTCAATGCAAGTGAGCTTTATTGGCATGACAAATAGTTTTGCATTTCCAAAGCAGAACAGGATTGCACATCACATAGTGTGTGTGTGAGAGTGTGTGTGTGTGTGTGTGAGAGAGAGAGAGAGAGTCTGCGCGCGCGTACGTGCATGCATGCACATGTGTGTAAAACATCTCTCTGTCCCTCGTCTCCCACCTTGTCTTGATTTTCTGCCGTGATAAACAACCATGGTGGCATGGTTTTCTGACAAGTAATAGTTTGCACAGCTCTCTTTCATCCTAGTGCAGCCATGCCCATCTCTGTACTGCATGTGGGTGGAGGCTGGATCTATATTGTTGAGTGGATGGATATTGTTGGGGAGATGAATCTTATTGAGTGAATGGATGTCCCTGGGTGGATGGATATTGTTGGTACAGAAGGATATTGTTGGGTGGGTAGATATCATTGATGTACTATAGCTCAGGATGTCTGAATGTGCGTAGGGAACAGTGGCCCCAAAGTAACCAAAAGGATGGGATGGCTGGTGTGTGCGTCAGCCAGTTGTTTGGGCGGAGGTTGTTAAAGGATGTTATTCTATGCCAACAATGTGTTTATTTGTACTTTAGGAAATGGCAAACTCAGATGAAGAGTGGAGGTGGGTGGGGAAGAGTGGTGGTGGTGGGGGTCGGGTGGGGGGTGGGGGAGAGTGGTGGTGGTGGGGGTCGGGTGAAGGGGGGGTGGGGGGGTTATGAACAATGAGGCATAAGGTAGGAGTAGGAATGCTGCTGAGCCACTGTCATGTGACAGTCAGGCTGCAATGGGCAGGAACATGCTCACCCACTGACTACTGACAGTGATAGAATGATAGAGAGAGAGACAGAGAGGGAGAGAGAGAGAGAGAGGGAGAGAGAGAGAGAGAGAGAGGGAGAGAAAAGAGGACACATATCGAAAAAGGGAGATGAACATGAGAAACAGACAGACAGAATGAACAGAATGAAAAGACTGAATCAAGAAAGTGGTAGAAAGAAAGGGACAGAGACCAAAAAGACAGGAGACATGTCAGGAAGAAGGGAGATGAGGATGAGTGATTAAGAGACAGAATGAAAAAAGAGAGAGAAAGAGAAGGCGGGAGGCAATGTGTATGGTGCAAGAAAGAAAGAGAAGCCGGCTGAGATAAAGCGGAACGAGATATGGCAGCCAGAGGAATAATCTCTGGAGTGATTGCAGTGGCAAATGAGCTAGAAAGCAGTTTGATGGAGGAGAGAATGCTGTCTTTCATTTTCAGGCTGTCACCAGTTTGTCAGCACAGATTAGGCGGTGCATGTTCACCATCAGCCCCGTCCCCACATATCCGAACACCTCCAGCAGGATTCAGTCTCCATACGGGCTGTGTTTCGGTTCTGTCCCCACTGAGCGTACTGTATGTGTTTGCGATAGCTTCGTGTTCCGGTCCAGTGCGGTCCCGGAACAACGGACACACTGGTCACACACTGACCCCTCTGGTTGGGGCAAACGGATGTCTTAACCGAATCGCGGGCCTCTCGTAGGGGCTCGTGTTCCACCTCGAGCGCATCTGCGCGGCGGACAGGAGATGCTTTGTTTCCCGGCAGCCCGGAAGAGTCGCCTAATTAAGTGCCTGCTGGGTCTTGGTACCTGCCTCGTAATGTTCCCATTTGTCTCCATGACAGTACATTTGCCAAACAATAAAAGCGTGTTTGTTTTTTTTAAGTCAGCGGTTCTTCCCACACTTTCTGACCTCTGTGTTTCTCTCTCTCTCTCTTCTCTCTCTCTCTCTCTCTTTCTTTCTCTCTCTCTCTGGCTCTTTCTCTGTCTCTCTCTGTATCTCTCTCTCTCTCTCTCTCTAACCATGGCTGGGGAAGTGCTTGAAAATGTCTGTTAATGACAGCCATTCATTTCCTCCTTTGTCCAGATGTAGCACTCTGTCTCCCCTCCTACTCAGCCAACCCCGCCAGTCTCCACACTATCCCCTGTACCGGTGCAGTAATTTAAGGAACATTTATTGTGTTTGTCTGGGGCCCCTGTGGCTTCTTCTTGCTAAAGGCCACTCAGCATGTTTGTGTCTGGCTCTCACTCTCTCTTACTTTTTCCCTCCCATTTTGTTTTCCACCTTTTTTGGACTTTCGTTGCTCTCTTTCTCACTCACAAGATTTCTCTCTTTCTCAGAGTTTGAGCTGTTCATTTTCAGGGCCTCTGCGAGCCTCTCTTTGTCTATACGATTCCCCAGTGCTTCCACCACAGACTTGTTTTTTTTTTCACCTGACATTTTCTTAATTGATCCATCACGCTGGTGCGCGGTGGTCTCCTGTGCTCCCAGTTTTTAATAATTCATCTCGCTTGTGTTCGAGAGGCCTTTCTCATTCGTCCTTGTTTCTGCCGAAATGAAGACAAATAGCTTTCATTGCGCTTTCACATGTAAATCCTATTTATGGCCAATAAGCCTTTCCATAAACCTTTGTTTTGTAGTGTAAATACAGTATTGAGACCCTGTAATTACTTGCTGCTTCTTATAGAGAGAGATATTTTCCACAGAAAAAGTTAATGTTGCAAAGCGAGGGGTCTTGCCTGAAGATATTCTCAATCAGGAAGGCAGTTATTACAGCTATTAAAATCACCATCCACTTTGGGTAATGAGTGCAATTAGCTACTACAGCAGCAGCATACCTTCGCTGCTCCCCACCACCAGAGAAGGAGAGGCTGGAAAACAAGGCTGAGCATTTTGTGGTGGTGCTTACTTAAAAAACACAGCTGTCTAATGGATCTTCACAGCAGGCTTGTGATCACATTAAATGTACTGACTACCTTCCATGTTTTTGTTTCTCGCTTGCACTCCCTCTCTCTGTCTCTCTCTCTGTCTCACTCTTTCTCTCTCTCTCTCTGTTTCTCTCTCTCTCTCTCTCTCTCTATCTATCTATCTATCTATCTATCTATCTATCCTTCTATCCTTCTCTTCTATCTCTCTTTGCAGGTCTTATCCAGGAGAGCTTCATAGAGGAGCCTGACGGTTTGGTCTCCCTGAACCTGCTGGTGGTGTCTGCAGTGTCGGCCTTCTCCACTGGGGCGGTGCTGTCAGGCCTGATGGTGTGCTGGATCATGAGCCACAAGCACCGGCAGTGTCAGCGCAGACCCGGCTCAGGCTCGGGCCGGCAGCGGGGCAAAGGGGAGAAGGAGCAGAGCATGCTGGGTCAGGGCCGCAGCGGGTCGGTGATGAGCGTGACGCGGGCCGGCGAGAGGCCACGCTCGCAGCTGGAGAACCCCTTCGCCGTCCACAACGGCCTGCCCACGCCCGAGCAGACCCCCCAGCAGCAGAAGAGGCCCTCCCCCAACGTGCACCTGCCCGACCTGGACTACGAGCAGGGCCAGCCCGTCCTCACGGCCGTCGGCCCCCCCTACCCCCCCGGCAGCACGGCCGTCATCTTCCAGAGACACAAGTACCCGCAGGGGGGCGGGCGGCACGGGGGCGACGTGGGCGAAGTGGTGGCGCAGAGGCCCGGCGAGCGCGAGTGCTTTCTCATCCTCAGCCACCGGGACGCGCCCTCGAGCAGGCAGGTGACGCGCAACTCGGCGGGGGAGTACTACCCGACCACGCCCCAGGAGTCGCCCGACCGCCGGCGTGTGGTGTCGGCCCCCAACCAGCAGGTGGAGTACGGGGAGCCCCCGCGCTGGCACCCTGACGGGCTCAACTTCAACAGCAACAACACTGCCCCCGCAGGCCACCGGCTGCACTACGCCCTCCAGCAGACACAGCAGCAGCAGCAGCAGCAGCCACAAGCACTGCAGCAGCAGCAGCAGCAGCAGACGACGACACAGTCACAGCGCCCCCCCTCTGCTGTCATGAGGTCCCATCACCCCCACCACCACCCCCCTCGAGGGCTAGGGGAGCTGTCCGACTACAGCCACCTGCTGGGGGGCAACGGTGTGGGGGAACGCTCCCCGAACGGCCAGTGAAGGCATTTGGAGGCAGAGCCTGGTCTATGACACTGCCTAGAACGAGCCCATCCCACCCTTCCCTACACACACACACACACACACACACACAGAGTCAAACACACATATGCACACACACACACACACATACACGAATCTTGCCACCCCTCCTATGGCTCGCTCTGAATCTCACCTAACCCCCTCACCCCACCCCCAAAATCCACCCTCACTCCCTCCTTAAAGCAACTTCAGACTCTCAGTGTCTCGTCTAGTTTCGCCACCCTCACCCCCCCCACTCCCCTTCCTACTATGGAGCATAGCGGTGTCTGTTTGCGCTCAACCCTGAACCAAGACACTTCAGACACATCACACTTCACTGACTCAGTGCTGAGACTGCCTGACTCAGACAGCCGGCGAGATCTATACAGAGATAAAGAGAAAGAGAAAAAGGAGGGGAAGGAGGGAGAGAGAATGAAAAAAAAGACAAAGAGAAGGAAAAAAAGGCAACATAAACGAGTGACAGCGTATGCCGAGCTGCCCTAAAGGTGTCTCAGCTGTCCTCCCGGCTTGGGCAGAGACATGAAACAGCCGTGCGCCACAAGCCAGAGCAGACATGTTCCTGTGAAGACCAGCAGAGGATCATGGGAAGGGAAGAGGCTCTCTTGGCTCCATATGACACACACACACATACACACACACACACACACACACACAGAGAGCTCTGATGTACTGCACACATGCATTAACTGTGAGCTGCTTTGATGGGTGTTTATCAGTCAGTTCCAGTTGCGGGAGAAAAGATCTCTCGTTCTGTGTGTTCTGTCCTGCCGCACTGTGACGTGTCTCTTCATCTCTCCTCCAAGTGTGTGTGTGTCGCCATTTTGTTTTTTTTCATGCCTGGAGATGGTGGCCAACCACACAAACACCCTGGGTTTTGCCTAGGCCCAGCCTCATTAACGTTCGCTGTGTGTGTGTGTGTGTGTGTGTGTGTGTGTGTGTGTGTGTACGCTAGCTGTAAGACTTGCCCCCCCAGAGGCATTCATTCTCACCCAGTCTGGAGAGAGCTGGGACAATACGCCCAGCAACCCTGTCTTAATGTGAAGACAAATAACAATAACACAAACACTCTCTCTCATCCCTCTATCTCTCTCTCTCACACACACACACACACACACACACACACACTAACACACAGTCCGATGAACCAACACTGGATATTCTTAAAGCGAAAGTTGCTTTTGATGTCAGCTGACACCATGTGAGGAGCGGAGAGGAGAGGAGAGGAGGCCATGGAGATGTGGGGGAGACAGAGGAGCAACTGCCATGTGACTGGAGCTGTTTGCGCCGTGCAATCAGATGATCGTTGTTAAACAGTCATGGGGAGAGTGCTGTGGAGGGGTTGGTGGGGGGATCCTCTCGAACAGCATTTCCCCACGGCCCTGGACTTGACCCAAAGGGGGAGGCGGCTGACCTGGAAGGGACTCCTGGGGGTGTGTGTGTGGGGGTGGGGAGGGGGCACGAGTGTAGGCAGGGGGCAGCATCATAGCCTGAGGGACTGTTTGAGCTCAGAGGGTGGGCTGCATCTCATAGACACATATCACTTCTCCGAAACTTCTCATATTTCATTTACATTAAGTTGCCATCTGTTTTACTCATCGTTCATCGTTTTTTTTTTTTTTTTTTTTTGCTCTGGTGGTGTCAACATTAGGATGTTTCCCAGCAGCTCTTGCTCCTCCTACACATCCCAGTCTCCCTCTCTGTCTTACACAATCTCTCACTTTCTTTCTTCCTCTGTGAATTTCCTCTCTCCTTTTGTCTTTCTCCCTCTCCCTCTCTCCCTCTCCCTCTCCTCCTCCTCTCTTCCCACTCTCCCCCCCCCACACACACACACACACACACACTCTCTCCCTGACCTGACCCCATCCCTGTGACATAGAGTGCGGCACACACAGCGCCCCAGAGCCCGCTCTCTTCCAGTGGAATGCGAGACGTGGCTGTAGGGCCCGGCAGCAGTGCCGGGGAGCCACATTCAGGCCCGGCCCGCCGACACTGGGTCCCTTTGTCCCCCTGGAGCCCGAGGAGACGGCTCCAACAAATAGCCGTTAAGAGTCAGAGGCGTCGGGGTGCGGGTGGGAAGAAAGGGAGGAAGAGGGACGAGAGAGAGGGAGGGAGGGAGGGAGGGAGGGAGGGATGGAGGGAGGGCGAGAAGACACTGAAAAATGAACAAATGAAGGAGCAAGCGAGCGAGGGAGCAAGCGAGCGAGGGAGCCTTGTCCGAGGAGAATACCAATGAGAGCAGAGCAGAGTTGGCCTCGCCACCTTGGTGATGCCAGCAGGCTGGGTGCTGGCGGGTGGGTGGGCCTGCTAGTGGAGCGTGAGGGCACGGCTGCCTGGGGATGTGACAGCGGGCCAGAACAGGAAAACATCCCCAGAATTCTCTCTCCCTCTCTCGAAAAGGGGGAACATGAGGGGTGTGTTTTTTTTTTCTTTAAAAAGGACAAAAACAACATACACTCCCTCAGTATTAGCATTCAATGCTACAACTACACTGAGCTAAGTTTGGGCCTACCCTACTCTTGTGTGTGTTTCAGTCCTTGTGTGTGGGGCGATGCTGGTAGTGGAGGCTGGTGTTGGTGTTGGTGCTGGTTGTTGAGATTATTAAGATGGTCACTAGATGAGCAGGGTCTGGACAGCTGCCTGTTTTCCTGCTCCTCAGAGAGGCCCCATTAGCGGTAGACCCAGACCTAGACCCAGACACGGACACAGACACAGACCCAGATGCAGACACAGACCTAGGCGTCTCTCCATCACACCCTGTTGTGTGTTGTGTCCCCCGGCGCTGTTTGAGCAGGGGTGGCAGTAATGGGACATGTCCCCCCCCCCTGTCTGGCTGTGGCCGGAGGGTGTGGGGGCTCATTAACCCTACAGAGAGAAGTCACCTCATAGAGAGAGAGAGAAATAGTGAGCGAGAGAGAGTGACAGTGAGAGAGAGAGAGAGGAAGAGAGAAATGTCTGACTGTCATAAGAGATGTCAGTAGACTCAACAGCACCTGCTCACATCTGGAGTGAGGGTGGTTGGGAGGGGGAAGAGATTGTCAGTGGGGTGGTGGTGTGTTAGAATGTGTGTGTGTGTGTGGGGGGGGGTGTCTGGTTTATGCTGCCATGGAATCAGCCAGGCATGTCTCATTGCAACCCCCTTCCAACACACACACACACACACCCAGACACACCTCCTTATAAGACAGTACAGTCTAATAGGGAAGTAAGTCTGGGTCCCATTTAAGGGGGTGTATGTGTGTGTGTGTGTGCATGTGTGTATATTTGTGGAGGCGTGTGTGTGTGTGTGTGTTTGGGGTGGAGGGGGGTGATGGGGGGGGGGGGTCCTTTGATGTAGACATAAGCAGCTAAGCGAAGCAGAGCGTGAGGAGTGGACGGGTGTATGTGGGGGGGTGGGGGTGGGGGGTCATGTGTGATGGATGGAGCACTTGTTTGTCTTATAATACACAGGACTAAAGCCAGCCAAGTAGAATGGAGAAAGAGATTAATGAAGTGTAAGCACATGATATAAGTGCCAATGCATGACTGAACCAGAGGCAAGAACCCAAGCTTAATGTGCTTCTGTGTGTGTGTGTGTGCATGTGTGTGTGTGTGAGTGAAGCTTATATATATATATATCACTGTATATACTGAACTGACTGAATGATATATGTTACTGTTAGTGTGGGAGTAGGAATGTCTTTGGTGCATTCTGTACTGTTTTAGCTTAACCCCAGCACTACGTTATCATTTAAAAAACCCAGCCTCGACCATCGCATCCCCTCACACACACACACACACACACACACACACACACACACACACTAGCCCTCTCTTCAGCCCGCATACATAGTTCTGTAGGACTTTCTTAAGTGCTGAGTGAATTAGCACTCCTGCTCCTGCTCATCCAACCATGCTCGCTCTCTTTCTTTCTTTTCCTTTCTCTTCCTTTCATCCTCTCCCTCGCTTCTGACCTCCGGTACACTGTTTCACTAAACATGCCTGATTAGGCAAAGTACATCGCTGCTACTTAATAGCGAAATGAGCCCCCGAGAAGATCACAAGAGATGGGATGAGGTTGGCGGGGGCGGAGGGTTGGGGGGTGAGGCGGGAGTGGGGGGCAATCCACCCGCACCCTCTCGAGTAAGCGCCACCCAAGCTGAAACCCAAATCAGGAGGCAATTGCATTAGGGCTCTTGAGTTAACCACACACCGAGGAGAAAGAGAAAGAGAGAGAGACACAGGGAGGCAGAGAGGGTGGGAGGAAGAGAGAAAGAGGAACGAGAGATGGAGGGAGGGAGGGAGGGAGAGGGAACCAAACAAGAGGCAGTGACCCAGGGGATTCATCACACTCGTGCCCCCATAGGTGGTGCTAAATGCAGGGACATCACCCAGCTAATTCAGCCAGAGCCCCACTGCAGCGAGAGATACAGGTTCGGTGAACGTCTGCCAGTGTTGCTCAGCCCCTCTCCTCAGTACAGTTGGGAAATGCTGCCCCCTGTGGTGATGCTGCCACAATGCTCATCAAGTGAAGTCGATTGCCATTGCAAGCCCCAGTGATCCTGTACTGAATATTCTATAAAAAAAAATGAATAATTTTTTATGTTTCATGAATTGTAATGTTGTTATCTTTTTTATATATTGCCACCCTCTGTTGCGTTAAATGACTTATGGACTTCTGTGAAGGAAGAGGCCGGCATCGAGTTTTCTTTTTTTTGTTTTTTTTTTCCTCGTCGTGATGGGACTTAGTTCCTTAGTTCCACAGACTGTCTTTATGAACATCATGTACAGTGACACAGTCAGTATCCTCCCCACTGCTGGCACAGTCAGCACCATTGTTTGTGTACCTGTGCTTTTAATTCTTCGCTCTCTGAACGTGAGAACGAAAAACGAGAGATGTTATGCCACCTCCGCCACCTTAGCCGGAAACTGCCAACAGGACACTGTCGAGTAAGACTTTTAAAGAAAACAGAAAGAAAAAAAAAGAAGTTTAAAAATCAGAGGGTGCCTGAAGGACAATCTGAACTGCAGAGAGAGACATACTCCAGCAGCCAGCGTCTGAATAGAAGCACAATGAAAAAAAAAGGTTCCATTTTGTAAAATAGTAGTGGGTGTTATATTAGCCAGCACTGATCATGGTTTTTATTTGTTTTTATTATTATTATTATTATTATTGTTATTATTATTATTATTATTTGTGTTTGTGGTTTGAAAACAAAAAGGACTTAAGTTTGATTTCTGATGTACTTGGAGTGCTTTGATATGCCCTCTCTTGTGTATGTGTGTGTGTGTGTGTGTGCTTGCGTGCGTGTATGTATGTGTGTGTGTGTGTGTGTATGTACGTGCGTGTGCGTATGTGTGTGTGTGTGCAGGTGTGTTTTGATGCTGATTATGATGACAGAGATAATACTGTGAACTGGCTCTCAGTATTCTCTCCTCCTCTGAAGACTGTGCAGCGAGGAGAGAAGAGTGTGAGGACACTACAAACCAATCTGAGCTCAAGAGGAGGAGGAAAAAAAAAAGACATCTGAAAAAAAAAAACAGTCCTGGGCTCCTTTTAAAAAAGAGACATGCCACTTCTGCCCAAGAGCCTGCCGTTTGGTTTCTGTGATCCCCCAGCCCCCAGCCCCCAGCCCCACCCACACCTACACCCTTCCCCACCCCACCCCACCCCCTCCCTTCCCGTGGTCTTTGCTTGTCACTAGAGGCTGCTTGTGCAAAAGGGGGGGTTGGGGGTTGGGGGGCGTCGATGTCATGAAATGACATCCTGTGAGTGTACATACGTTCATCCCTGAGTGTCAATCAAGAGCCGACAGCTGCATGACACAGCCTCTATGTGTAAAAGTGTGTGTGTGTGTGTGTGTGTGTGTGTGTGTGTGTGTGTGTGTGTGTGTGTGTCAGTGTGTGTGTGTGTGTGTGTGTGTGTGTGCGTCCAGACATGGTGTGTGTATTTGACACGGTACTTGCGCAGCGGGTGTGCTTGTGTGTCCTATGCCTCTGTCCATCACACAGTCACCTGCATGCTACTGTAGAGCCTAAACCAGTGTATCACATCACACACATCTCACACACACACGCTCACATATGCACACTTACAATCACACACACACACACACACATATTTACACAGACACAAACACAATTGCTGATAAACACAAGCACGCACACACACACACACACACACAGAGTGGGTGTTGGGACAAATACACACACACACACGCGCACACACAATGTGCAGACACGACTCAGCTGCTGACCACCATTTTACCCATCATCCCTCTGTTCTGCCTGTCTGTCAGCATGGGGACTCGGTGTCTCTCTGTCAGCTTTCTTATTCAAATAAATAAAAACTCCACAATGTTGACAATCCTTCCCCCCACCTCCCTTGCTTTCACTTGACTGTCTCCAACACCACCTCCACCACCACCCAGCAGAAGCACCTCACCGTTCCTGCAATAAACAGTTCCTGCAATACAGTAATCCGAGACTTAGCATATGGCTGTTTGGGCCCGATTGTCTGATGTGAAATTAGCCAAGTGCGGTTTTGCTCAGGGGTTGCACATCTGGGCTGCAGTTAGCGTAGATAAGCCAGCCGTCTCATTTCCCTTGAGGCACCTGGCCTGGAAGTGCTGAGACGTCTATTTTAAGCCTGCCAGATTTAATTCACACACGCACACACCTACACACACACACACACACATACACACACGCAGCAGATATCCTTTTCAGTGCAGATAGTTTTACTGTAAAACTGTGTTATCACTAGTACAAATGAAATAGAATATGGGCACACACTCTCTCACACACACACACACACACAAACACACCAACAGGAACTGTTTGGAAGAATTGACTTTGCATGTGAGGACAGAAGTCAAATTGTATGTATTTTAAGCCCTAATATATTTATATGACCCTTTTCCGAGAAGGTGCATTTGCCTTTCATGCTCATCTCATAATTACTTTTGTATGTGATTTAAAATAAATAATCCATAATGTCTAGAATTTAAGAGGCAATATCCTCAGTGCATTCTCTATGGTCTTGCTCTCCAAAAGCCTGCCTCAGTTCTGCCTTTACTTTAGTGCATGACTGATGAAGAGATCTCTCCCTGGTTAAGGCTGAGAGGGCTGTCTCATCCCCCCTGCCACACACACAGACACACAGACACACACACACTGAACCTTCTCTGGTTAAGGCACACACATCCCCAAGCCTCACACAGACACACACACATACACACCCACACACACACACTGAACCTTCTCTGGTTAAGGCACACATCTCCCCAAGCCCCACACAAACACACAGACACACACACACACACTGTGGTCCTTAGTTACAGGGTCAAGGGTAAGCACTGAAGCAAAACTAAAAATATTGCTAGTCCCTGTTGGTAATCTTAGGGAAAATATGGCAAATATGTCGCTTTGAATGAACACTTGTAATGGTGTATTTGTTATAGTTCAAAGCACACTGGAGGGAGCTAAAACAACATTTTCAACATTCTACAGGAAGTTAGTTTTCTGAGCAATCCAAACACAGTGGGCTCACTCTGAACCAGTCAACAATTGACCTTGACTTACTTCCTCTCTGAAGATTTGATCTGCAAAGGACTACAGCTGACCCTCTCCACAAGTGCAGCTCATTTATGAGATGACATTCTTCCCCTTTCCTCTCAAACATTTACTACAGAGCAAGGCCAAGGCCAGTAAGTATGAAGCTGAACAAAGCTGTGTGCTTTTTAAAAACACTGCAATACTACTGATCGCCACAGGGTTGTGCTATAGCATACAAGTTCCCGTTCTTTCACATGATATTTGGAAAGATTACAAGAACAGACACAAAAAGAAACACTCCTTCCTGTTGTTTATAATAATATCGTGGGTGGAATTTTCCGTTCATCCTCCCCGCATTCCCCGGTCTGTCAGTAAGTAACACTGAAGAGGGTGGTGTCTGCTCATAAAATACGAACGATATGAGTGGGCAAAGCAATATTCAATAATAATAATAAAAAGTCGTTTCCCTTACATATGTATCATGTACCATGTATATGCATCATATAGGTCCACAAATAAGTTGGCAATTTTTCCTACCTTTAATCTTTTTTGGAATGAATAAGCTTCTATAGTGTCACAGAATGAACGTACCGTATATGTTGCAACGTACCATATATGATTTTCATTATATTCATGCTGGCTAGGCATGTTGGTCTTTTAGGTAAGCAATTTTCCACAGATGACCCATGAAATTATAATCAAAGTCAAGGCACTAATTGCACAGAGCAGGAGCTGTAGGGCCGTATTTATTTTCCCTTTTACACTCTGTCTGTGAATACAGTGTGACATGCTGACCTCATGCTGGATGAATAATTACAGAAAATTTTGAACAAAAACACGTAACCAAGTCAGGGTTTTTTGCCATTTTCATTATGTTTAATCTCTTAAACATAAGCCTCTGTAGTGTAGCAGAACAAATGTTTATGTTACATGAGACTTTAAATCAATCCATTTATTGTTTAAAGTGCAAAATCACAGCGTAGAAAAAAACCTTCCATTTCATTACAGTCTCTTGGCATGCTTGTCTAACAGGTATGTATTCTTCCACAGATGACCTTTGTAATTATAATCAAAGTCCTTGCCCTGTTCTGTGCATTTTTGGCACAGGAAAGGCAGTAGATGTATATTTATTTTCCTTTTTCCACTATGCCTCAGTCTGTGAATATTGAGTGTGACCTACTGACCTCAGCAGTGATTGAGGAGTTGTTGAAGAAAACTACTTAACGAAGTCAGATTCTGAACGGTAAATCTAAATGCAGTAAATCCAACCTAGTATAAACATACCATAAATTAAAATGGTTTTAATCAGTTATTGTGTGTGTGTGTGTGTGTGTGTTTGTGTGTGTGTGTGTAGGTGTGTGCTGTTGTGTGTGTGTGTGTGTGTGTGTCGTGCCATGTGTTTGCTGTTACCAGTGTAAAAGTGTGTGTGTGTGTGTGCGTGCGTGTGTGTGTAGATATGTGTGTGTGTGCCCTGCCGTGCTGTGTGTTACCAATAACAAAGTGTGTCTGTGTGCGTGTTTGTGTGTTTGTGTGTGTGTGTGTGTGTATGTGTGTGTGTGTGTGTTTGTGTGTGTATGTGTGCGTATGTGTGTGCATGCATGCGCATGTGTGTGCGTGAGTGTAGA
>CM059276.1:9603331-9608331 GCA_030347295.1 Setipinna tenuifilis | reverse complement strand
AAGTTTGTTCACACTTTCACACTTGTTATAGTGCTTTAGTAGGCTACACAATGAGTCTATACATTTAGCATGATGTTAGCTCTAAACAGCTGGATCATGCACATTTTGCAAAATTGTGGGGCCAGTGGCACAACTCACTCACACTTCTGGTTATTTTTCAACATGTTATTTTATTGTAATCTTATATTGTAGTCTTAAATGAACCTATATAAATAAACTTTAAATGAGTATTGTTGTATTGAATTTATCCTGCTTTTATATAGTATCCTTCCTACGATGTTTTACTAGAATACTCACTGGCACAATTTACCCTAACATATTCTCCTTAAAGGCACAACTTACCCTGCATCGGCGGCAAGTTGTGCCACAAGATCAGGGATTCACCACATCCTTAAATATATGTACATATACCTATGTTGGAAGCATTACTGCCATGACCTCACTTCAAACTCACTTTAAGTAAAACCTGGCACACCTCACCCCACTTTCCCCTATATCAAAAATACTACTACATGCTCAGGTCAGGCACTGTGAGAAGCTCGGTCTGAAAGAGAGGACAACATACAGTAGGTGTAGGATTAAGATACCCTGCCACCTGTTATATCATAAAATACTGTGAAGGGGGAAAAAATCCGATATCTGTATCACGTTGCCAGTAGCTGTGCGGGGTGTTGATTCCTTGCGTAATATTTTGCCAGAACGCCAGGGTGATAGTTATCCTTGTCTGGAGTGGTTATTCCAACTAGAACAGGGTTATTAGATCAGTAAAGAATGCAACACTTTTGAAAAAGGCAATTTTATCCAATTCTTCTATAATTCTTAAAATCTGTATGAAGTATTGCCATTTTCATCATAAATAATACACCAAAGCAAAAACAATCTGCTTCATACCTCGAAAGGCTTAATACCTTCATGGCAATGAAAACAGCAAAATAACCTTTCATTTGATGGTTTGTAAACTGACCTTTACACAAAGACAAACTGAACAAACTCCTTTTATCAGTGCTGAAAATTGCTTCTGACAATACAGTTATTGAGGTGGGAAGTGAATTATTTTTCCCTGTCTACACAGACATAGCCTATAGCTCTCTTAGAGCTTTGTGTTAAAAATCTCTCAGAGTATTTGGGAAATTGTAGTGGGAACTCTCAGTTTTCCAGGTTCTAATCACACATGTGATCGTACTCCTCAAAGGGATAAAGAGGAATATCGTGACAAGTCTGACCCCTCACAAAAACACTATATTGTATACCATGAATCACTGAGGGTTCGTGTCAGTGTCGTGTGGGTAAGTTTGGCAGTTGCCAAGGATCAGCACACAGATGTTCAGTGGAGATAAACAGCATTTACTAGTTGTGTAAGACATATATATATATATATATATATATAGAAGGTACCAACCAGGCCAGCTAACCAGCTGCACTTGAGCTTGCCCCACCCTTATCTTCACCAACAGGCTCAGTGTATGTCCAGTGCTTGGCCCCCTGTGTCAGCGTGTTGTGCAACATGTTATTGAGTTTGTGCCAGCGTGAGCTCTGAAACTCAAAACGTGTGTGTGTGTGTGTGTGTGTGTGTGTGTGTGTATATATGTGTGTATATGTGTGTGTATGTGTGTGTGTGTGTATGTATGTATGTGTGTGTGTGTATGTGGTGTGTGTGTGTGTGTGTGTGTGTGTGTGTGTGTGTGTGTGTGTGTGTGTGTGTGTGTGTGTGTGCGCGCGTGTTTGTGTGTGTGCGCGCGCCTAGCCATTGTCTGCTCTTCCCATCCTGTCAGTCCCACCCAGATGACCTATAATACATATACAGTCATACACACACATACATAGGTTTACACACACACATATACACACACCCACACACGTCATGCACATACACACAGTCATGGAGAGGTTTGTTGCTATGCTACATGTGGGCAGTAGTGGGCACCTTCTAACCTCATTTCCCACAACAACACATAAATACTGTCTCTTATTTCCAGTCAGGAAGATTATCGGACATAGAGCATTTTTGAGATTTACGTAAATATATGAGATAAATCTGTGTGTGTTGTCCTGGGACTTTTTTGATCTCCAATGATTGCTGTAGCTTGATTATTGTCCTCAATTGTAAGTCGATTAGGATAAAATTCTTTGCTAAACGTAATGTGATGTAATCAATAATGTTTCAAGACTGCAGCATATGTTGTTCATGTTTTCCTCACTATGCTTCTTGTTAAGTTCATAGACTAGAATGGTCTTGCAGCTCTATGATGTGAATTAACACAGAATTGTAAAGTTGAGTGACAGTCGAATTGTGCATCTCATACAAATCTGTGCCTTTTACGCTTGATGTTTTTGAAAGGAATCATGTTTTCCCTCTCTCTCTCTCTTTCCTATGAAGTTCTATTATGTTTGTCCGCTCATCAGCGAACTGCCATCTGTGGCTTATGTCTGTCTTTGTGTGAGTGAACAGGTTGATGTGGAAACTGAGTCGTCATGGAGACGTGGGTTAGGGGCAGGTGATTACTAAAATGTGTCGCTGAAATGGGAGAATAAATTGTCACTCTTGAAAGGGTTCACAGTAATTCTCACAGCCAGCCCATTTACCCACCTCCACATCCAACCCCCCTTCCTCTTCTAAGTGGACTACCTATTTGATAGCCTCTTATCCCCCATACCCCCTCTCCCCTCACACACACACACACACACACACACACACACACACACACACACCTTTTGCTTAGGTCTTGTGAGAAGCGCGTAGGACTTAAACACATAATCATGTGTGATGTTGTTTTCCGAGGGGACCATTGTCTTGCCTTGCTTCATTGTTCTGCATGGCCGTTTGGTACCCGGGATGTGTTGTGAATGACTCATTCATCTCCCATCTGGTTCAGTCACACTCGCATACACACACACATACACACACACTCACACACACTCGCACACACACATATAAAAACACCACACATCACACTGTAGGCTAACCCTGCTGCTGCTGCTGGCGCTGCTGAAGTGGAGCCGCTGAAATGAATGTATGCGGTGATTACCAGCAAGCAGCGGCGTGTCGTAATGCAATAAGGGCTCGACTAATTGGAAAACAATCCTCTTGATTATGCCGGCTTTTTCTTGAGCGTGGTTTTGCATCTAATGAGCTGTGATGCACTGGGGAAGGGATATCAGAAACTGGGGGGGGGGGGGGGGGGGGGACTGTTATGAAACTTGAGGGTGGGGGGAATCATTTTAGCTGTGGCTTGTTTTATAAAGAAGTGAAATATCCTTTGTTCCGCCCTGCAGAAAGGCCACCTAGGCTGTCAAAAGTGTCTGTCTGTGTTTCTCCACTGCGGAGCAGGTGGATAACAGATGAAACGGTGAATCACCACGGCGAAATGTCATTTTTCCTCCATTGTTCAACCTTCGCAGCCCGCTCTGACACCAATAAGACAGACTGTCAGTCTGTCTCTTTTCTCTCTCTCTCTCTCTCTCTTGCACACAAAAGGAAAAGGTGGGGAGTGAGGAGCTGAAAAAAGTGTGTGTGTCTCTGTCTCGCAAACAAGCCTTTGTCAGAGTGGTGATGTGCGTCATGATAAAGGTCAGCGCGCTGAGAGGTTCACTTGGCAGGGCAAGAGGTCAGCCTGTTCCAGTCTGTAAGCACAGAAATGAGTCTGCTTATCACAGCGCTGGAGTCCGCACCCTGCGAGCTTCGTTCACGGCAGCTGCGGAGACAAGGAAGTCTGAGGCAATTCTAGACACTGTTGGGCCCCAATCAAAAAACCCACCACTTTCATTAAAAACTGCATTGTCACAACAGTAGTTTAAAGCTTGTCAACTGTCTGAGGCTCTTTCGTGGCCTGCAGGCCTTAAGCGGTTGCGTGTGTTGCCATTGGCTAGCTCCACCTCTGCAACCTACTAACCGACTGTCTCCTACAAACTAGAGCGAGTACACCGCTCTTTTTACTTATTCAGTTATTCTTTCTTTTTCTGTACGGCGACAGGAGAAGCTGAGGTGATCTGAGTAAATTAGAGCTCGTTCATAATTGAACGCCTGTCGGAAGAGTCAGCAGAAATAGAATCCCTTTTTCCTAGGGTCTCCTGCTTATGAAGATGCGGTGGTGTAAGAGACTGATGGTCACCTTATCCGCCCTCCATAGGGCATCCATCAGGCTGAGGAGTCACTGGGTCAGCCTCACAGCCTCCTCTGTTGGGTAATGCAGGACCCGCCGTGACACAAAATTAGCAGTATTACAACACTTGAGGAGTGTCGGGTAGCCCTGGGGGTGTGAGTGCCCGAGGTTCGGCTCGGCTCGCTGTGTTTACCGTCTTTGATTGACGGTTTGCTTGCATCCACACACCTTCTCACCTTCCTGCTTGGCGTGTGTCCTGGACAAGCCTGCAATACCTTCAGCTGAAATGTGAGAAAGATGCTCATTCACTGCATGGTCAGTAGCATGTGGAAATAATAACTATAACCAGGCCAATCAGCTTAATGGAACTGGCCAGACAACTTTATTCATAAAGTCTTGCTGTTACATTTAATACATTTTATGAATGTGATGATAAAGCACCTTGGTTCTGTAGGTTAATGAAAACATCCTACACTGTGCCACGTCCGGCACTGTGTGTGTTCAGTTTCTCATTCGTTTAAGCGCAAGAGTACATAACAGTATGTAATTCCTCACATACAAATGTCTTTCTTAGAAACCATCCAAGTCTAAATACATATAGAATTTCAATACTTGTGGGAAGTCAACTTGCTTCAAAGTTATCAGTTCTTATATAATCATATATTGTTCCTCGTCTTCTGTGATCCATTGTAGAGCAGATGTGTAGGTCTGAGAAAATCCTGTGGGCCTTTGTGTTTGTCTGACCCAGGCTGTCATATAGACCCTCAGCCCTCGGCGTGTGCATTCTCTTCCTTTGCAGAGCTGACCTATTTCATGAAACACAATGCAAGCTCTTTTTTTTTACAGTTTTATTGACTTTGTAAGGAACTGCTTATTGTTGAAAGCTCTAACACCTTTTTG